>CM056993.1:60169942-60692442 GCA_029891345.1 Dryococelus australis | reverse complement strand
TGACGAGACCCATGGCAATTTCAGTTTTGCATAAGGCGGAATAATACACAATGTGCATATAAATACATCTTAAGCAGGGCTTTGATAAGTGCTCATTTTACCGTGAACGGCCTTTAGCTGCGCGTGCAGTCTGCCGCAGCCTGATGCCGCGTTAAAAACATTGGTCTCCGTACAATCAGTTGCACGTTTGCCGATGCGCGCCGAATGTTTTTTGTATCCGTTTGTACGTCTCTAATATCAGCTGCTGCTGGCTGTGCCAAGCACAAGCATCTGTTGAGGCGAGCAGCCAGCACTTGAGGCGCTTTTAGTACAGTGCTATCGGAAGTGAGCAGTTCACGCAGCAGAACAAAGAATGCGCATGAAATATTGCAACGTTTACGTGTAGTTTCCGACTACTACGATTACTATTTTTATTATTTTTAGATATGAAATTCACTCCTGGACACATTAAATACTTATATACAATATCACTCAACCACGCAGCAGAACATAAACAAATACCCACGTGAAAGATAAAAAATGGTATTAGCAACAGTTTGCTCAGTATAACCTGCAGCGCTGAAACCCAGAGAAGGTAACTATGCAGAAGTGGAATGACGCGGCTGTTTCTTTGATGCGGCCGTTCCCATTCGCTGATTGGCTGTGCAAGGCTATGGAACGGGCCTCGATTCTGATTGGCTACATCTCGCCGCGAAAGATTCCCTACTGGCCGAGCTTTTGTCAGGTGATTTATTTGCCGGGCGCCGATTGGCGAACGGAGTTCCGGCATTATTCTGGCCGGTGACGCCATTTTGCTGGCCCGTGCAGCTGGAGTTCGAGGCTTAAGCGGATTTTCCATCCCCATGACTGGACAAGCGCGTAATCTGTTCACGTTAAACTATTTGGAGTTCCGTGCAGATATATTTTTTTAACACTTTCAGTGCCGCCGACGTAATATCACGTCGATTGAATTTAACTGAGTTTTTTTGGAGTCTGCCATAAAATTACGACGTCCGTATTATTTGAAGGCACTGCCGAAGAATAATTAACACGTCACCAGTTTTCATAAGATTCCCTGCAACGTTGTGTCATGCCAGCGACTCCCAAAGTGTTAATTACCCACATGAACCTGGTGGCTAATTTTGTTTCTATGTACGAAAGGACACGATAGACCTATTGGAACACTTTCAAATCGGCGTTATATTGAAAGTACCGACCAGTAAAGAACGTTATTAGTAGAGACCAGGAAATTTCACGTATTTCATCTGAGGACAAGTAAAACTGCATTCGCGTGTACATGTGTGGTGTTACTTCCATTAGTCCATAGTTTGTTAGACACGCGCTGAACAACTTTCGACCAATAACGAACCTGCAAGGAAAATAAGAACCGGATTCCGTGCTACCTGGTCTGGGGTTTAACTGGAGTGACAGGCAATGAGCAACTAACTGATGCTCGATTACACAAAGGACTGTGGAGTCTAGCTTGATGCCAAATGAATCCGAGAAATCTCCGGGTCTCAAGTTATTATGTATAGTACGCGTGTCCGGTGTTCTGATAACCAACTTGACGATCGTAAGTGGGAACTGTTAACTACTACAACACAAGAAGCGAGGTCGAGTAAGGCAGGAATGCGGCCAACGACTGTTATTAAACCAGTGTTCGCTAACAACGGGGACTGTAACGCAACTACAGGAAATGCAGGAATCTGCAGAAGTATGTAGGACATCTGTGTCTGGCTGACACAGTGGGGTTGCGGCAATTTCATCAACATCTAACGGCAGTAACCCCGCCCACGCTGCAAGAGAGAGCCAATAGGAATCAAGGATACAAGGTGGGCGTGGGCGAGAAATGTAGTGGACACGACGGCTAAGGGCCGGTGTGTCGGTCGGCGTTGGTCCTCCCTGTACGGCGGTCTCTGAGCGGCGGTTTGGGGTAAGTGACTTACGCTAGGGGTGAGAGAGTGGGCCCGGAGCCCCTTATATCATTGACCTCCCATAACAGATTGTCCTTCATGCCTATCTCGATCCCTAACCCCAACAACCACATCGCGTTGTAATCATTGTAAGTTTAATAAGTTAAGATCCTCCTGGATAAATTAGTTTTGCTTAATTAATTGTCTCCCGTCTTCCCTTCATGAAATGTGTGAACTATACTCCCCTTAAAGAAGTATGTCAGAACACAGAGGCTAACAAGACGGATGGTCACACTGTCGTGAATACGCTGTTAAAAACTTTGCTTAATTTTGCGGAAAAGTGCTGGTATAAATTCATTGCGAAGTGTCCGTAAACTCTCCATAAAGTTACTGATATACTGGTTTTAAAGAACGGACTTTCCATGAAATTTCACAAAACTCTGTGCCTTTCAGTTAATTTCCAAATTACTTTTCTGCACTTCCAGTTCTAAGAAAATAGATAACGAAAAAAAAAAAAATCGATTTTCGCTGTGTGTGTTTTTTAATGTGAGAAAAAAAATTTAACGAAGTTAAAATATCATATTTTTTAGCACGACTGACAAAGTTGAAAAAAAAAATCCATGCTTCTAACCATTTACGTATAACTAGGGACCTGCAGAATTCGCGTTATTTTTTTACATCAAGCTAAAATTCATAGTGCTATAAATACTCGAACCTGCGTTATTTCTCCATTGGTTGCTGCTTAAATGTTAAGTCACGCCCTTTCTGAGTGAACTGCTCTTGATTGGGGCACATAATTGTGAAGTGTTCATATATTGGCGCAGAGATACTCGGGGTGTGTCAAATATAGAATGGTCGAATGGCATACGTATTGAAAAGGAAAAATGTTTAAAGTTTATCATGTCCTCAAATAATACCGGGAATTTTGCAGGTCCCTACCTATAACTATCGCGTAATTTTTGTTGGTATTACTTTTTCATTTACAGTACAGTCACAAAAGCAACTCTTTTCAGTATCTATTCAATTTTCGTGTATTTTAAGTGTTGCCAAATGATACAGATGCCTGATGCTACTATTTTTATGTTTGAAATAATAGATATTAGTGGCGTAGATATCTCAACTTCCGCAGAAACAATACTTTTCTGGTTACAGTGCGGTGAAGATAGGCTCGTGTAGACTCGGCACTGTTATGTCCCGAAACCCAAAACCGCAGGAAACAAAGGGACTTTCAGTATTTCGTACTTACTGATCTCGGCTCCGTTTTTTGTCATTACGGATTGCGTTTCCATATATTTTCCTTATATTTCCGTAAAAAGTTCCTTAAACCTACGGAAATAAACCATAACCTCCTAATTTCAATAAAACACCAGATAAAACCATTGAACTAGAAATAGGAGCTTCTACATGATCTTTTGGTAGCCAACATGAACAAAAAGCATAGGTATTTTAGGTAAAAAAGAAAAAAGTATACACAAATAAAAATAAAATAACAATAATAATAACAAAAAATTTAAGAAAAGGTCAAACTTCCAAAAGTGGATATGGATGTAAAATACAAACTAATATAGGTAAAGGATAAAATTATCAAATCTATAATATAACTATAAGAGCTCATGTTTTTGTAATAATTTACTTTATAGTTACACGAATTTTAATTGGAGTATTAGGTAATTAACTATTACAAATTATAACTGGAACACCATATAAGGTATTCCCACGAATAAATAACGTAGGATTTCGCTACTCCCACCTTCTTTAGCATTATTAATTATAAGTAGAAATGATTGATACAGGAACAAATACAGGATGAACATTATACACACCTTTAGCTGGTCTTACTGGACATAAAATAATGTATGTAGATTTAACTATTTTATCATTACATAGAGCAGGAAACATTAGTGTATAGGCAACTCACTGCTAGCTTGTATTAATTGTCTGTAAATCTATACAGCAGTTCAAGTGACTTTTATTTCAGAAGAGTTGATAGTTAACTGCGAAAGCAACATGATAGCTGACCAGCATATTTCTAACGGACTTCACCTTGAATGTGAGGAACTTCTTGGACACCGGCTGCAGCGTTATGGAGATCATGAGCAGAATCAAGCAGGAGCCGAACAGCACCAGGAAGAACAGCGGGAGCGCCTCTGCGTTCCAGATGGCTTCTTCGGCGTTCACAGCGACTGCCGTCACGCCAATGCACATGGCGACTGAAAGCGAGACAGAAACTGTAGTCCGTTCGCTGGTTACTTCCAACTTTCCTGAAGCCCTGCTGAAGTTCTACTTTCAAATATTCCTCCGCCTCATGCGAACTAAGTTTAGCCAAGTCTAGAAAATTACACCGAAGTGACAACGCGCCGTATTCGTTCTCACTCATTCTAATAATATTCTGCATAAGAACTATTTCTTTCCAGTGGGGGTGATAGTTCGCGAAAATATCTCGAGGCAAGCTACAGTTCAAAGCACTGTAGGATCGCCCAGCTGTTTTGATTGGCTGAAACGTGTTCTGGTCCATATTAACTGTTTCCGCACGAATCACGAAGGTTCACTGTCGGAGTTGAAAACTCCTGAGTGGTTCTGCCAAATGCGAAAACGACACCCGCAGCCAATGGAGGTATGGCGACAGCTGAGATGTACATATAGAGTATTGAAGTCTACTGGTTGAGATTATTTAGCGAAAAATCACTGGCCCTACTTGCTAGGCATTTCCAACACGCCGTTTTTCTGCTGACTTTTATTATTCGTATTAATTATCAGTGAAATGTAATTTACAGGCAAAATATAAGTAAAAGTTCAATTTAACAAAAAAATAAGACACTTTTATGTTAACAGAAGTAAAAAACGCTTGCGATACATGGCATCTTTAAGAAAAACAAACACGTCCTATGTGGGGTGATTTTTCGAAGGTTTGATTCCAAAAGTGTGAATAAACCACGAACAGACTATACTTAGTTAATTAGAGAGATCGCGTGGCAGGCTGCAATGAAGTTGGTAACCCTACCCCATTCCCCTTCACGTGCTCTTCAACACTAGTGGCTTATCTATATCTACACCGAATAAAACATAGAGAAGTGACAACAGAAAAGTTCTGTAATCGGATTTCAGGGTAGCAGTAGCCAAACTTTTGTACCAGCATCATAATGCTCTGTTGGTTTATTACAGTTATGTTTGTTGCAGGAACAATAAAATATTACTGAAGTTGTTATTTTGAAGAGATTATTTGTTCTGTGAGGAGTGGGTCCGTCACGTGTGTAGAAATGTAAACAGTTTTTACAGCTTTGTGTATATTTTCAGCCGCACGTCGCCTTTTGCCGCTCGATACCTGTGATTGCGTCTACCTGCCGTGCAGGCGTGCACTGCTGGTTGCTGCTTGAAGTGGTTGGGGTTTTGAAGCTCGACTTCCTTTAATTGGTGGAGTATTTGTCGCCTTTAATGTGTTTGCTTTTATAGACAACGTAGTAAGCCAAAATAGGGCACTTCGCTCGTATAGAGTGCGCTGGGGGTATGGTCTAAGTTGTGGGGAGGCGTCGTGCAAGGGATTCTGGCGAGTATATATACCGGTGCGGGGGGTATCTCGGGGTAGATGTCGCTTGCGAGAGATGAGAAGTATGATTCTGCGAGATATTGATACTAGTGGCGACTTTGCCGAAATTTAAAGCCAGAGTTGGACTTAGAAGTTTTCACATCAGTGGTGGGGCTTTGTTTATGTCGTGTTGGTGACAGTTAAAGAATTAGAAATTTTCAGCTCACTAGTGCGTGGGACTTAGAAGATTTTATGTTCAGGTCAAGTGGTTGACTCTGAATTTTGCAAGAATTGTGATTAAGGAACCTTGTTGTTTTTCCCCCTGGCATGAGACTTAGAATTTTATGTCCAATTCAAGTGTGGACTTAGGTTTTGGCGAGAAAATGCGTCGGGGGATTTTGTGGTTTTTCTCACAGAATCGGGATTTAGAAAAAAATAAACTGGTCGTGGAAGATATAGTAATTAACAGGATCAAAGTGGACTTTGCTTTTCACCCGCAGGTTGCAAACGTGTGTGAGAATTGGTTGGGACTGAATTTACGACTTTAGTGAATTACATTACCTAACACTTAGTAGGAGTTGCGTGGGGTTTCTTGAATGTAACCAAGTGGTCAGTGTGAAAAAGTTAGAATGGAGTATGGAGTGCATGTCGGGATCTCGATGGCCAGGAGTATATTTGGTTTTGGTCGGGTGTTGCGTGTGTCGCCGACATTGTGTGGTTCGGGGCAAGTGTTGACCGACAAAGCCAGGAAGATTGGATACTTGTTGAGTTATCGAGATACGGTGTTGCGGCAGTTTAAATTGCCGTGTTACTTACTGCGATAAGCACGCAGGAGTGAAGACCGAGGAACATGGCATGTGTGATGGGATGTGTGTTGGGGCTGCACGAATAGGTGAACGAGAGCACTACAGGCACTCTAAGTGTTTCCTGTGGGGACAATATCCCTGGGCTTGAGTTTACCAATTGTGTTGTATGAGAGAGCTTGGTGGCGTGTGGAATTTCAGGCGCACTACCAGCATGATCTGTGTTATGGTGGGGAACATATCCCTTAGCACCAGCAATTGAATGTAGTGTGATTTTGTGATCCTGAACAATACCGTCCCTCTTAGAGTGAAAATATGCGGGGACAATAACCCTATGCTCTGGATCTGTACGGCTGGTGGATTACCTGATGTGTGGTATGGACGCATTGAGTAATTGAGGTTAGACGGAGAGGAAGTCATTTGTGCTGTAATAACGAGATCTCCTGAGGTCATTTTCCGTGGTTCGGCATCATTTTGTGTTTGAAATTAAAATTGCAATGTATTAAGGTGTACAAGCAAGAACGTTGCAAGTGCCCGATTCTGTGTTCATAAAACGATGTCCTAAGAGCCACACTATGAGTTGTGTAAATTGGTTTTATTGTAACTTTTAAATAGTGCACTTTAAGAAGGTGTAAGGTGACAGTCACTGAGTTGACTTGCTTTTAAAGAAAGTTGGTGGCAGTTTTAAAGGGAAATTTTTCCCGGAATTGTCAATTTTAAATTGTCTCGAGTTAATAAAGTTTTATGATGGAGTAAAGTAGTGATGGTTTCCCTAGAGAGAGAGAGAGAGAGAGAGAGAGAGAGAGAGAGAGAGTAATTGGAGTATTTTGTGAGGTTGTTGCCAAGTTGGGCATAGATGAACCTAATTTCTGATTGTGGGGTTTGTGAGATATTTGTACTAGTATTGTGGTGGAAATAATTTTAATGAATCTGTGTCAATATTATGTTTCTTAAAGCGTGCGTAATGGATGAGTGTTTTAACTAGTGTGAATTTTCATTATGTGTTAAAAATATTCTCAGAATAAATGGTGTCATATGTATTTTTGGCTGGAATCTGTAAAAGATGCCAACGTGTTTCATTGAAACGGTAGTAAAATTGAGATTATGCGTTCTGAATGTAGAGTGTGGACCACTTCCTCAATCCTGGGCGAAGATGGATGCATTAGATAAACAAACCTTACTCTGCTGCTGTTTTTGAAAGTGTTTGATGTTTTATCGAGATTGTTTCCCATCCCTTCCTGATCCTTTAAAGTGATGGGAGTATAGGGACGGCTGGGTGAGATTGTGTTCAGTGTGAAGGCACCTGCGATAGTTCTTTAGCAATAGCAGACTACTCTCTTCTAGGAAATATACGCATTCTTACAGGTACTTTCACAGAGACGACCACGACAGACAGTTCTGTTGCTCTTACTATCTAAGTTAACAATATTTTCAAGGCTAATTCTGGAGCACATATATAACATGAGCCTTCGTAGTCTTCCCCCTTTATATACATTGGGATACGGTGGTGTAGTGGTTACACTAATCGCCTCCCACCTAGGCGAACCGTATTCTATTCTCGCCAGATCCACTCCCGCATTTTCGCATGCGGGAATCGTGCCGCACGATGCCGTTGGTCGGCGGGTTTTCTCGGGGATCTCCCGTTTCACCCGCCTCTTTTTCATTCCGACACTGCTCCATGCTCATCTTGCCTCACTCTCTTCGGCTCTCAAGACCTCGTTGTTAAGAGCCGCCCAAATATCTTCACTCACTCATATATATATATATATATATATATATATATATATATATATATATATATATATATATATATATATATGTGTGTGTGTGTGTGTGTACTTGACATATACACATAACCAGTAACATTATCTCACATGAAGTTACTTGTGTTGACGCAATGAAGCCACGCTTCGGGTTCCCCAGATATTATAGAACGACCTGTTTGCCAAAGAAATAATTTTTTTGCCCCACTTGCCACAAATTATGTAAATTATGTAATGAACTTACAGTATGCAAAAACTTCCCACGCTACCAGCGACGCGGTCAGTTTGTTTGGTGTTTTGTATCCATGCAGGTTGAAGACGAGGAACATCAGATCCTTGAGATGCGCACAGACCGTGGCGCATCTTCTCTTGTTGCCCACACTCTCTCTGTTGCGCTTCGGCGCGGGCTTCTTGGGAGTATCGTTCTCCTCGTACCTGGGGAAGTACGATCAAATCTCACTAGACAAATCATGTGAAGCCTGCATTTAAGAGTGGAGCTTAAAATGAACGGATACCCATTAGCCGACGCGTAGAACCAGGGTATACTGGAATAAAATATTATAAAGGCTGTTCTTGATAAAGTGAGCACTTTTGGATTCGACCTGAGAAATAAGTCGCTGCCGCTACCTGCAAAATTTAACGGGCGCACTGAGTGACATGCACCCAGTAAAGTTGGTACGATGGAGTGAAAGTAGTTCCACAAATTAATGTCGAATGAAAAGTTTTAGGTAATCATTTGTGATAACTTAAATTATTTGTTTCGTTTCCTGTTTTTTAATGCATCGAAGTATGAGTATGAGCAGATTTGCAAAATATTTAATTTTCTAATATTTTCACTGTTTCCCTTGGCCGACGCTTGAATAGAGTGATGAGGCCCATGGCAATATTTATTTTACATAAGGCAAAAGAACTCACAATGTGCAAGCAATTATATCTCGAGCAGAACTTTCAAAAGTGCTTAGTTTACCACGAACATCCTATAGCTAGGGCCAGACTTATTAATTAATTTTATTTATTAATTTAAGCGCAGGATTGACTTAAATATCCTGCACAAAGAAGCAGATTTAGACTTTCAGCTTGGGATGGGGATGCATGCAAGTGTACGAATTAGCAAAATAATTAGTTATTTACTTTTCTAATAAGCTCACAGTTTTACTTGAATGTCGCATGGATAAAGTGACCTGGCTCGTATATCCTGTTCACAGTAAAGTGAGTACTTTTAAAAAGCTCTCTTATTCGGAATAACAGCCAATAAACATATTTTATTTTAGACTTAGACGTAAACTTCCGAGTGTGGTGGGATCTGCACACTGTGTTTATTACTTATACGGAAATATTTATTTAAAGAGATAGTTAAGTGATAAAAAAAATGGCTGAAATAAAAAATAACTAGGGCCTCAAAAGTGCTCACTTTACCGTGAAAAGCCTATAGCAATGTTAATATTACGTTTGGCGGCAGTACATTCACTGGTCATATAAGTAGATCTTAAGCAGGGATTACATACCGTTAACAGCCTTTAATTTGATGTTTTCGCGTATGCGCTCGCCTCAATAAATGCATGTTCTCGGAAGGTGAGTTTATCACGTGGAAGTTAATATTCTTTTATCTAGGTTTACAATTTATTTTATTTTACTTTTGACCTATCAGATAAATTCAAGAAAAAAGTAGTAAGTAGAAACGAGTAAAAATTAATGTATTTAGAGCTTTTATGTGCAGTTTTATCTTTAAGAAGGAAAAAAATTCAAAGTGATGCCTGCAGTTCAGTCCGCTAGCTTCCATTACGTGTGATAGTATTGCAATGTTGCATATGTAATATGTGAGAAGTTTAGCCACAGCATGTACACGTAGAAGCCTTTAAAAATGCTCGCATGCGTATCCTTTTATAATTTTAATTTTTGGTATGAAGTAGTTTCAAATAATTTAACATGTAGTACATAAACTATGCCACCACTCGAACGCTAGTAATTCTGTGGCAAATCGATTGGCAGCAGTAATTCTGTAACGTAGTGCATTGCAGCGTAATAATACCACCTCGTTGTGATAGCCAGATTTTTATGTTATGCACCACATGACAAAGTATTAAATTGTGTATGATGTTGGCAATATTTGTGATTCAGTTAGCGAGTAAAAATTAAATAAATACTGTCCCAAAGAAATATGTTTGCTCGGCTAAACTCAGTCCAGGAACCATAAGCTAACCCCGCTCCCGTTATAGGAAAACTATTATTTACCCCACCAGCTGTGAAATTTATAGTACATAACTACACACATAGCAAGACACTTGTTTAATAATTTTGAACTGAAAATATGTAGATGAGGGATAGGATAAAACACGCATACTCAGAAAATATGCCAGACGTGTTAAATCCAGCTAAAAATTATTTACTGAGAAATCTTCAAAAATGTTCAAATTCAAAATATCTGTTAGTTTTAAGCTGGAAAAATAATTCAAATAATCAAATATCCCTGAACGGCAATGAGCAAAGGAAAGTAAATTGTGTTCAAACTAAGCTGCCGTTAGGAAGTGGTCATAGTTAACGGTCATTTTCAAATTGACCGTTGCGTGACACTTATTAACAGTCTGACGTAAAGCACTTTAAATATACGTTGTCCTCTCGAAATATAAGATCTTGAATTTAGTTCAGAAAAATTCAACTTGACTGTCTCAAATAGGTAAAATCACTTGACTTCTCCCTCAGGTAAAAATTGTGGTTAAAGTGTGCTGAATCTGAAGTAGGCACCTTGCCAACATAACGTCCTGTCGAATGTTCTACGCCAACGGCGTAACGTAGCAAAGTCTAAGATGAAGTAAATTAAAAAACTCGATGAGAAACTGTCCTCGTAGTGAAATACCAGGTTGTAGGCGCAGGGAAGACGTATTCTCTTGTATAAAGGACGGAGGTAGGAATTGCAGGTCTGGGTGCGGTGCTACTTTACGTGGCTCACGGCTCATGGACGTTACAGGTCTAGCGAGCTACCTCAAACTCCTAAAAAGCTACTTAAAAAACACTATGCGGGGTGCTTACTCTCTCAATTCAACGCGAAAACACAAATAATAACGGCAGCAAGCTGTAAGAGCTAAAACACCCTAACTTCTAATTTAAATACCTCCGCTACGTCCAACTGTAGGACGAGCGTCCTAGCCTTATGTCTTACTCAGTTGAAGGTTGGTGGCAGAAAGAGCGAACTTTCAAACGACCCGCGTGGCCTAACCCTATGTTAAACTCGCCAGCTAATTGAAGTACAGGATTTGAACCTGTCAGCCATTCGCAAGGCTTCCTAGCTAGAGAACTAAAATGACACACTCCAAATGGCCTAAATCCCTGTTCCATAGAATTACGGGTCTCGTAGAAGTTAATCAAAAATACAAAAGAAATTCCCTTAAACATTCACAATAAATGTGAGACCAAAAATGCAAAATATTAGATTTTAATTAAAATATAAACAAAAGAAAGGCAAGCTACTATTTCAATTAAACATTAATTATTTTCATTCCTAAATCTAAGTTTAAATATCCTAACCAATGAAAAATGCAAAATAATAATAAAAAAAATTCCGAAAATGAAACATTTGAAGCATAGGTAAATTACAAGTATTATGCATTACAGTGTATAATGTGTGAAACAAGCATTAGTTATGAAAAATGGGTGCAGATCGTGAAAAATGTTACGTTACAATAAATTCAGTAATAACAGCAAAAAAAATCCTGTGCTTCGGCTCTAGTGTTGATCTCAAAAGTGCACAATTACATCTGAATTTACAATTTTCCGCTCAGTCGGAGTTCCTTTTTAATTTCGCTAACAATTCTAGGTTCGCACGCGGTAAGGTTTTTAAGCTAAAAATGGTTCTGGCGAGATGACACGACAAGTTTTCTTTCACGAAAGCCCAGAGGTAAACTAAACCACAGCTAATGATGGACCGAGGGTTGTTTACTCTGAAAGCAACGAGGACACCTACAATACGACCACGTTGCTCTTCATACGCTGTATATAGCCTCAGCGAAGCCTAGTACCGTTACTTAATAGCCACACGTCCCACAGTGCATAGTCAGGCAAAAATACCTTTCTTATTGTGATGTATAGGTTGGCATTAAGACCTAAGAGAATGTCGTGTGCTCTGGTTGGCAAGAGTTATAATTGTAACTATTATTATTGACTAGGTTGGAAGTAACTTTTGGAAGCTTCGATTGTTTTCCGGCAAGAACTAGTTGACACAACATACGTACGCAATAAAGTGGTGTCGATTAGATTTATTGTGCCTCAATTTTCTTGGTAGTGATGCATTCCGGCATTTTCCCAAGGCGAACACAGTACACTTATATATCGGCATAACCTTTAAACTTAGTATTAATGGCGAGAGATAGAAGTCATTGTTGTGTCGCCAGTTTTTGAGTCACAAAATATATTCGCTTTTCATAATCGAAATTTCTTCTTTGACAAGGCCCTATATAACTCAGATGATGAATGCCTATGACATCGATACAGTTACTTTAGCTGTTTAACATGTGGAATAAATGTTATTCAAGTATAGATTATCTTATAACAATGACTACGAAAGCAATAGCAGTACAGGAAGTTAAGAGATAATTGGCTTTAAAATATAACTAACAAATGTTCTATACTTCAAAATATTCACATTTTCAAAAAAAGATATACATTATAAATAATGGCAAAAACATGTTATTCCAATACGGTAACCAAATCTCTTCTTTAATCAGTAGGCCTACGTGACACAAAAGGTACATATATAGTTTATTCGTGGATTCTTCACATTTTTTGAATCAAACATCTGAAAAAACACCCCATGTTTGACGTGTTTGGTTGTTTCCTAATTCATGAGCGTTTTATAGTATGTTGTGTTAACATTAAAGCACCTTATTTTTGGTTAAATTTAACTTTTCCTTACATGTTATATATAAACTACAATATATCATTTATTAACAATACGAATAAAGACAGAGGGATAATAGGCGTGTTGGTAATTCTTAGTAACAAATAGTTCTCACGCAAAACATGATAACACTGAGTGCGTGCGAATGCGGTGCGTTGGCGCTCTGGTGTATTTTTCTAAGCTTTTCTTGCATGCGGTGGAGGAATATCCAGGAAGTGTGTAACTTTAGCAGAGCTTCAGGAAAGTTGGAAGTATCCCATGAATGTAGTACAGCATCCTCACGTAGGCTCGATATAGATGAGATCAGATTTTTGCAGCTGCCGTGTTCGCCGCACGGGCCTCTCTGGCGTGGTGATAGATGAAATGAGACATGTTGTGGGTGAAGATGCAACGGGATTCAGTCAAGGGACAAATGGAGCACCCGGAGAAAACCCGCTTGTCACCGGCAACGTTTTCTATGTTGCCCATCCTGTGGGGGATCCCCATTTTGGGAGACCGAACATTTTTTTTTTAATCGTACAGCTACCAAAGACATATTAATAGCATACGTATTGCTTCCACATTATGGGCCTGCGTGTCCATATAAGAATAGTTATAATCAAGGTTTTATAAAAATAATACATACCTCGCGATCTGAAAAATTCGCGTTATTTTGACATCAAGCTAAAATTCATAGTACTATGTAAACTCGAGCCGGCGTCATTTCTCCATTGTTTGTTGCATAAATGTTAAGTCACGCCATTTCTGAGTGAACTGCACATGATTGGGGCACACAATTGTGAAGTGTTCATTTATTGGTGCAGAGTTACCCGGGACGTGTCAAATAAAGAATGGCCCGATGACGCACGTAGTGCAAATGAAAATTGTTTTAAGTTTAATATGTCCTCAAATAATAACGCGAATTTTGCATGTCTCTATACATACCTCAGTAGCATAACACAAGCCGCTACTATACTGTACGCCATGAGAGTGCCAATAGACATCATGTCTACCAAATGCTGCAGGTCGAACAGAGATGCCATTAAGCCTGGAAATAAATATTTGAACATTAAAAATGATTACATTTTTTTTAATTTACAATATTTTTTATGAACTATTATTTGGTGATCTCATTTGCCGATTTCACTAATGCGTTACCTTCGAGGTCCGTGTTCGTGTCACGGTTTATACACTAAATGTAGATTAGCTGATAATCCGCTTCTTGTAATCCCTCTGGCATAAAAGCGTGGTAGTTAGTTAGCTCAACGAAAAACGCTTTATATAAACCTAAGGTAGATAACTAAAATATAATTTTCAATTACATTTTAGTTTTAAATTAGGATAACTGATTTTGTGTACAGTCTTTTGTTAGTCTTATTTTTGCAACGCTTTTACATTAGGAAACTTACCAAAGTACTCCTTGTCTGTTAAACAGATATTACAGATAATATCTTCTATGAAATACAATTTTTCTTAAGTAATTAAATATTGATAAAATTAAAACTGTATCTTTCAGTTGCATAACAGAAGCGACAGTGTGCGTGGCAGATGTTATTTTTAGATTTAATTTTACTCATAATATTAACTTTCTAAATTTTCATGCAAGAAGTCAACAATACTACATTACCTGTGAGTAAGCCGGCTAGCAACGTTCCCAGCAAAGGAGTCTGGAACCTTGGGTGGACCTTGCCAAGGAAGCGAAATATCAGTCCATCATTCGCCATCGCGTATATAACTCGAGGCAATGGGAACAGAGCTCCTAGCAAACTTAAAACACATACAATACTTACAAGGAATATTAAAACAGAGCGCAATTTAATGCGTATTCATTATTGTCAGACATTACAGGTTGTTATATCCTAGTTCTTTCGTGCTGGCATTCTGCTCGAGATTGACTCAGCATTTCTGTTCAGTATTCTCCCATTATTTTCTCTTACCATAACACTAAATTGCACGTTTTTGTTCCAGCTAGTTCTATTGGTAACAACGCTACACAGTTGTACGTAATTCCTGTCGTTGCAATGCCGTAGGCGGTACTAGAACTCAGCGCCAAACGAATTTATCTTGTGTGAGTCGGTTTTTTTTATCATACACAACAAAACTGTAACAAACGTTTTCAACAACTCTGCAAACTTAAGGTAATTATACTGTAATATACGTGAGCCTAACCATTTCGTGATTACTTCGGAAAAATCTTATAAAAATATTAGAACCACTAACATAAAAATGTAAGATACTTTTCTGTTCATATTTAATATGTATTATTACTATCGTGGCAACAAAAAATTTCATTAAATTGAAATTATTTTCTCTTGAACAAAATAATGGAATAAGTTAACTCTAAATATCTATCAATTTTGTTCGATATTTTTACGGTTCTTAAACTTCTGTACATTTTATTCGAAAATTTGATTTGTTACATTTCAATACTTTGCGGGAAGTCTATGTGTACTTTAACATACTCGTAATTTAAATTCAAGATCCAGAATATTGCTAGAATTTAAGAACTTACCTTGCGAATAATCCAAAGATTGCTCCTATGCTAACAATCCACTTTGCTATAGGCCAGCCTATCTGGGAGAACACGTAAGGGATAGGCGCATTTGGATCCTAAAAATAATACAAACAAAATTTCGTTACGATGCCAAGTGGTGTTATAGAAATTAAATATTTTTATGAGCTGTCAGTGATATTCTGGTACCAAATAACAGTGGCCAGTAAAAATTTAGTGTGCTATTATTTACCGACGAATTTTCGAATCATTACACTCATAACGAAGATATTTTCTGAATGCACAAATTTGCCATGTTTACGTCAAAATTACTGTTCAGTATTACATAAATGTGTAGTGAAGCACTCATCGTGGTGAAAGTTTACATATTTTTGTCCCTGGAGGAGTAACTGAATTTATTGTGTATAACCATGCATTGAAGTTAGTAATATAAAAACAGGAAAGTTACTGTCTGGTTTTCAAATTTCTATATTACACAGCATGGGGCGGAATTCAAATGACTAGTTTCATGAGGTGATTCCTTATGCAAAATCAAGTGGGAAATATACATGATACTGTATGCGTAAACTGAATATTAAGGGAAGTTATAACCGCTATAAAATTGAGATTGAGAAATTCGTTTTTGCAGAATATTGGAAACAAAGTGAAATTTAAACTGCGATTATCCAAACATTCTTTTAGTATACCAGGACCTTCAACCTAAGAGCAAATTGTTATTAATACATCCCCTCGTAATAAATGTATCAGACTTGGCCACCTTTTTGTAGGTAACCTTTTAATCGACAGCTATAATAACCTTTCGATGCTGGTTTAAACGGCAGTGTGATTAATTAACAAAGACGGTCCTCTTGTTGCAACAGCCCAGGATCCGCGGTTTTAATGCAAAACACACACAAATCTTAGACTTAAGCGATACAGTACATAGCACAATACTACCTCCATTCGTCTATAGTCCATTCACGGTTTCTTCGGACGTTTTAACGGAAATCTTTGAAAAAATCTCCATGTATTACGTATTTAGTTATTTCCTAAATATGCCAAGTATGAAGCGTTTTATACCTCTGTAAACTCAGTCGTATCTTACTTTTAGATCAACTGAAGTTTGATCTATATTTTATTTATACATTATAGTATTTATTTTATAATAAACACGAATAAAAACAGTGAGAAAAATTCTGTGTTGGTAGCGCCTAGTAATAAATAGTTCTCATGCAAAATAATATTACAACTGAGTGCGCAGGAAAGCGGTGCGATGTCCTCTGGTATAATTTTCCAGACTTAGTTAAGCTTAGCTTGCACGAGGTGGGGGAATATCATGGAAGTAGAACTTTAGCAGGGCTTCAGAAAAGTGTGATGTAAACGTGAATGGACTATATATGATATATTGCTGTGTCACTGCAAATACGATGTTGGAGGACATTTTGAACACTTACTTTTAACAGCATGTACGATAACCGTTCATTCACAAGGTTAAAATGCTGGAGCTGTCCTGTTTCTGGCGATAGTCAGTATGAGTCCGCTCAGGAAGTATTGGCATTGCCTTCGCACTTGGAACTGTTCAGCTGCCGCCAAAGGTTTGCAGGTCTTTTCAATTTAATGGGAATGGGCGATATTTTAGAGAATAGCTACTGCACATAAACAAATGACACAAAAATCAGGTGTAAAAGAGATCTTTATTGTAGACTTGTAGCAATTAAACTCGAACAAATAGAGGGCAATGCCACGAGGAACAGCGTTAGATGATCCGTGGGATTCCTGCGGTGAACTGTCAAGCGTAGTTCCTGTAGGGCGAACCAGTCACACTTATTAAATTACTCATCGCCTCTATATACCAAGCACTGGACTGATGCGTAATATTATATTTCTCTGGAGCAATGCGCCTGTGTAATACTTCCAGCGGGGGCCTAACGGCGTGATAATAACAGTAAATAAAAGTAAACTACTTTAAAGAACATTAAAGCATTTCTTCAAACTGCTTAAAGAGCCTTTACACTGACATGTTATAACCTTAAACTAATCTTTAAAACCCTTTTCATTTTCATTCTGAGAAAAAAAGAAAACACTTCAGAGGACTGTGTAGATATCTGAGGCATACGCTGTGCATGTTATTCTTAACATCATTCTGCCAAAAATGATTACTATTGTTTCAAATACAAAACCGAACGCGTGCTATTTAAGACTGAATTATTCAACACATGTACGTAAAATAAAATGTTTTCAGATTTATTGAATTAAATTTTTTTCTTCAAAATCGTGTTACTCTGAGGCCATACTGGATATTTAAGGCCTATGTGAAAAATCGTTTTTTTTTTTTTCATTCAAAATAAAATGCCACAGAATGGTAATATAAAAAATAATACAATAAAATTAGTGTAAGTAACCTTTAACTTCAGAATCGCAGCAAAAAGGAGAGGGTTAAATACTGCACATAATAATTTTTCTTCGACGTTTGACGTCTTATTTAAAAATGTTGGTACCTATAGACTTATCTACATAGAAGCGTACTCGCCTGTAAATAATATGGCCACATCATAGTAAGCACCGTAGAGATGCTAAAGTATGCCAAGAAAACAATGGATAGTGAGACCACTATAGAAAGTGGTATTGCTCGTTTCGGGTTCTTTGTTTCTTCGCCTGGAAAAAAAAGAAAAGAAAAGGAAATAACAATATAACTATTGAAAGTTAACACTTATTTACAAATCTGTCATTTTACGCCTGACTGAATAACTTTTTAAGACATTACTGTGCTACCTGGTTGTTTTTCGTCGATGCTGTCATAATTCGTTAACAAATCTATGCGTCTACAATCAACTTAACAATAAAAGTCATTGAGACAGTAGTTAATTTAATTTATTAGTAGACGTTGTTAAAAAAAATAAACAGCAAGATGTATTGTTTTTTTTTTTTTAATGTGACCCATGAAGTGTTATATTCATTTCTATGCAGACGAAACCAAAATTTCCTATACTTTTGGCTGTTCACAGTAAAGTTAGTTTTGAACACATAATATATTTTCATTGTACTTACGTAAGTCTCTTGAATATGAACACTGAAAAACTGGTACTGCCTTTATGTAAACACTAACTGGAAAATTACAATCAAGATAGATATGTGTTTAAAAAAATGTAAATGGGAATAAGCACTCTTCCATGTTTATTAATGAATTACTGAATTTCAGTTGTACAGTGCAAATCAAAATCCGTATAAATAATACACAGTAAACAATAGCTTGTTTTATGGACAAACAAATTAGTATAAATTAATGTTATCAGTGAATTAATATTTAATTAATTGTTGTTTTTGTTGTTATTAGAGCGTGGATTAAGAACAGGCAGATAATAACCTCATTACCGAATACCAAGTTAACATATATTTGCACCCGATAGTGAGTACGTAAACATGGATATTCTAAACTTCAGGTACAAACTTTGTATACTCGTGTGCCGACATCTATGCAAACAGTAAATGTATGATGAACTTATGCAAATATCCTAATAAAGCAAATTTCTGCTGTGATAAAAATTATTCCTAGACTGTTTAACAGTTAGGTAGAGATGTTGTTTAATTTATCTCTCCATTAAGGATATGTGTGGTGATTTGTTATGGAAAATGAAATCGAAAACTTAACAAGACCTACGACCTAATGTTACTAATAAGGAATAGACGCACTTGAAAGTTCAGAATTAAAATTAGTTATTTGCAAAATGTCAGAAACTACTATGTTTTATCGAGAACAATTTGTCTGACCATGTTATACTACGGCAGCTTGCGTGTGCCTTTGATGTACACATGATTATTACGTCATAACAACCCGATTAAACATCCACGCATTAACACACCTTTGCTGGTTAATAATATGGGAACTCCTGACTTCGTAAAGATGGACAATGTTATGACTCCAAATGTTCACAGGTGACAGATTTTCAAATCAGACTAATGCCATTCAAGAATTTGTTGTTTCTTCTCGCGTAGTTTCTCACATTTCGCAAATAAACTACTTTTAGTTCCCTATTTTTAAACGTCTTTTTCTCTTAATAATCTCGTTGGGTCACATATCGTATTGTTAACTACCTCATTTTCCAATATGAATCAACTGAACAAAGTTCGTTGTACCAGTATTTCTTGAAAAGGAAACCATTATTCTTCTATCTGATTGATGTACGGCCTTTTCTATTCCTACTACATGCACTGAAATATAATTAATAAAGTGTATTTCGATTTAGGGGCCAAGTTTTTGGGTCTACAAATAGATAAATACTTGGACTGGAAATACCATATTAAAGCCATAATTCCTAAATTACATTCTGCTAATTTTACTCTCTATGGCATGAGCAATAACTCCAATACTAAGGAATTAATTACTACTTATTATGCTTATTGTCATTCTTATATCACGTTTTGCATAATGTTTTTGGGGAATTCAGTTGATGCAAAAAGAATTTTAAACTGCAAAAACAACACTAAGAATAAATTCCATAAAAATTGGAGTTTTTTTAAACAACTTTAATTTTTAATGATATTTTGACTTTACCGTGTCTTTGTATTCACTCCATGCTTATTTTTGTTAAAAAAAATTAGTTAACATTATAAGTTACACAGAAATACAGAGTTATAATTCTAGCTCAAAGAAAATCTGTACTATCCAACTAATATGTTAGCTACGTATCATAAGGGTGTTAATTATTCTGGTATAAAACTATTTAATCAATTACCTGATGTGTTAAAATGACTGTACGAGGGATATGCTAGAACTCTAAATGACATTGTTAAGAAATTTTTAATTGCAAATGTTTTTATTCTGTAAATGACTTTGATGACTTGATATGCTTTTAATTATATTCTCCATATATTGACAATTATATTTTATAACTGTAGTGAATATTTTATTGTTACTGTTTACTAAAATGTACTAATTGTATTTAAGTTTTTTTTTGTGTATTTTATGTGTAAATTTGTCAGAGCTATGTAGACTTAGATGTAATAATATTGTGTGTTGACATGTATTTCATATCCTGGAGCTAATGGCTCGTGGGCAGGATCGACGGAAACTGTCAATAAACATAAATAAATAACAAAAAGTCGAGTACTCTTTCAAGTTCTAAAATCCACCATGTGCTACGCTTCGAGTCATACTAACCAGAGGTCGCGATGCAGTCGAAGCCGACGAATCCGTAGAAGCAGGTGGCTGCGCCTTTGACCATTCCTGCGATACCGTACGGGAGGAAGCCGCCTTCGCCAGCACTTTCTGGAACTTCGTCCTTGGGCAGGCTCCAGTTCTTAGGATCGGCTGGGCACCACAACACAATAAGCGCCAGGTTACAACGAGCTGAGAGGATTTGGGCTGCTCTTAGCTCTTAAAACACTTGTTTCGTTGTCACCAATTAGAAATACCTAGACCAGTAAGACGGTTTGCGAATCATTTACCCACGCGTAAGATATCGGTTACAGAGCTGCGCAGTGTGCAGTACAGATCAACGATTACCTATAGACCGGTCACGGTGAGGTGAGCACTTTTGAAACCCCTTTCATTAAAAATAATAGTTAGTATGTTTTATTTTTCCCTTACACGTTAACTTCCGAGTGCGGTGAAATAGACACACTGTGTTTATTACTTTCATCACACTATTTATTTTAAAAATGTTGTTAAAGGATAAAAAAAGGTCTGAAAGGAAAAAGTAACTAGGGTCACAAAAGTGCTCACTTTACCGTGAAAAGCCTGTGTAATACACACGCTTGTGTACTCCGGGTCTGGATGTATTAAGCAGCCTCACTAGTTGTCATATAGTATCATTTTAAGTAGTCATGTATAATCCGAAATTAGAAAAATTTATGGACTCTCTGAATGAAAATCATTTTCCAGGACAGAAACGAAAGTCGATATTTTGTTGTGTATTCGTAAATTGAAATACAAATGTAATTGTTGGAAAGAGTCAAAGTAAGCGAGTAACCCTCTGTTTGCGATATTTATTCATCTGTAAAACAGTGTTTTAAACTAAAGCCTGTTCACGATAAAGTGAGCACTTTATAAAGCCCTCTCATTTGGAATAATGGTCAATAAATATATGTTATTTTAGTCTTAGACGTTAACTTCCGATTTCGGTGGAACATATACACTATGTGTATTACTTGCATAGCAATATTAATTTTAAACTTTGATTAAAGTATAAATAATGGCTGAAAGTAAAAAGGAACTAGGGCCTCAAGAGTGCTCACTTTAACGTGAACAGCCTATAGGTAACCATTTGCGAATACTTAAACTATTTCTTTCCTTTTGTGCTTTAAAATGCACAGGAGAGTAAATATTTGAAGATTTTTTAAAGTATTTACTTTCCTAATAATTTTACAGGTTCACTTACCGATGCATGAATAAAGTGCTAAGGCCGTGGCAACGTTAATTTTACATAAGGCGGAAGAAGACACAACGGGCGTCATACAAGTAGATCTTAAGCAGGGCTTTCAAAAATGATCAATTTACTGTCCACAAAAATTCCTCTCTCACACACACGCACACACACGCACGAAATCATTCTCAAATGTGACATGCAGATCTCATCCTTTTGTAAAGAGCTTTCAATATGTCATTTTGAAATAAAAATAAATTCTGCTTTAACGTTAATGTCATTTTCGTGACAACTGTAATTTTTAAAATAAAGCATATTATAATTGTTGTGTTTTCCCGCATCACTAACGTTAATATTGTGGTGCGCTAATTTGAAGTAGTCCTTCTGATATGTGAAGAGGAGAAAATGTTTATTTACCAGGTCACCCTATTCAACATAAAAATTATTGGGGTTCCCAGGGAAACAAATTAATTGTCTGGTATCATGCTACAAGTTCAGGCAGTGTTTCTGTCAGCGGTAGAAGATTTTCCGCTCTAGACCTTTATCATAAGCTTATTTGTAAGATCGCGTGTAACTTGCGGTCAGAGTGCAAAACTACGTTTTTATCACGATTCATAAGGACAAATCAGTCATTAAACTTTTGTAGTGTCTCTATTCAATTGCATGAAGAAATATATAAAAAAAAACATTTGCAATAGTTGTGCATTTTATCCGTACTTTTGGTAGAGGGATTGTACACGTGATCGTAGACTCAGACACTATGTTTCTGCCAATTCCTTGTCAAAATTCAGTTCTAATGTGTAAACATATTTTAATTTAGGTTTTGTTAAATGTAGGGTAAATTAAAAATTCTAATTATTAACACTGTATGAAATATGGTATAGTTTTTACCTTTGAAAGCTCCGGTGATGATGACGTACAGTATAACAGTAATATTAAGAATGGTAAATATATTGTTGACATTTGTTGATTCTTTTACTCCCAGAGACAAAGCACCTGGAAATAAAATATTACATTACTGTTTGCAGACTGGAAATAATTAGCACGAACACTTATTTCCAAATAAAAACTATTTTCGTTAGTGTACTAAACGCTAACATTACATTCTTGCTTTAACATTCACCCTTGACTGTTGGTAACGGAGACTAGATCAGCATACTATTCAGAATATCTGCACTAATTCAGAGAGTAGTTAATTTATTTCAGTTACATCGTCTTCGGGGGTACTGCAATCTAATTTCCGACGTCTTCATGACATTTTGGCTTGTGTGACGTGGTTGGTGTCAATTCGGTTTTCGTTATTTTTTTTTTTTTTTCAATTAACATACTTCGTTTAACGCCACGCTGTAAATACCAAATTAAAAATTTGCCAGGTGGCTGCACTCTGATATCTGCAAGACTGGAGAAATGCTCTCTCATCAAATAATTTAGCCATGCCCTAAAGTTATATTCAGTAAAATTTCATTGAGAAAAAATATATAACTAGACTCACATGTACAAATATACACATTATCTAGACATCGTATCATTGAGACTATGCGCTGCCAATATATTTTACAGGCAATCAGCAAGGCATCAGTATCAGTAATATGGGTAGTTAGCCAAGACCAGACATGGAAAGTGGGAAACGTTGGCGTGGGGCAGTTGGAGAACCAAAGGACGAACCATTTTGCGAGCCGCAAGCTTATCTTAAAACTTTATTTATTTCAATAGTAAACTACACACGCCATATAAGTTAAGAGTGGGGAATCAAAAAAATTATGGTTATTCTCGAAGACACAGGCTGAAATAATTGTTTAAGAGTTTCTTTAATCTAAGTAATTCGAAAAGTTCAGTTAGTGGTGGATCGACCGAGAAAGACATAGGAATAATTTTCGAGTCCCGGTAGACGATTCCATTACACTTGAGTTTTCATTAGGATATATATTTCTACCTAAGATGTTTAGGAGTTGTGTAAATAGCTGTGTAAAAGGGTTAATTTATTTTAGTGCTATTACAACAAAATACATGCTCTCTCTTTCTCTCTCTGTGATTACGTCAGTAGTCACTCATATTTTTGCTTTAAATTTATGTCGTGAATTATGAATTTAGTTAAAATGCGTCACAAATATTTATAATGTTTGTTAATGTGTCCATTTTAATAGGAATATTTTACGTTAACTTAAGTGATACACAAAATGTACAGAACATACAAAGAAAAAGAATCGGCATAGAGGTTCGAAATATTTACGACCAACCTGCGAAAATATTTACTACGGCGAAAGCAAAGAAGTCTGGGTACGGAGACATGAAGCTGATGTTGATCGGCGCCAAGCGGCGAAATTCCTTCTGCATGACGTTTCCAATCAAGGCATCGACGTAGGTGCTCAGGCCCCTCCCAACACTCGCGGCTCCTGGAACATTCGCATCACCTGAGTGCATTTCTTTATTCTTCGCTGAAAGTACAAACTGTCATAGTTTACCAATCAGTTTCGATGACGAAACAGGAAAAGTGTTCTCGTAATGTTGGCTGCCGCGTTACAGAAAGGAAAATATCCGGTGGAAGGCCCATAGCGATTTTTTTTTTTTAAGGGAAAAGTTAACGAAAACTGAAATTACGTTAGTTCACAGGATTGCAATTTAGTGTTATGAGGTCGTCATAAATTTTTGTTTACTTAAATAATATATTGTATACGTTAGCAGGTTAGCTCTGATCAAGTCGTAGCTGAAGTGCAATAAAGGCTGTTCACGATAAAGTAAGCAATTTCAAAATCAACCTAACAAAAAAGTCACTTCTCCTACCTGCATATATTTTAACGGGCGCACTGAATGCCATACTCCCAGTAAAGTTGGTAGTGATAGATGGAAAGTAGTTCCACTACTTAACGTCGAATAAAAAGTGTTAGTTAACCATTTGTAATAACTTAAATTATTTCTTGCGCTTTCTGTTTTTTTTTTTGTGCATCAATGTGTAAAAATTACTAAATTTGTAACATTTTTACTTTTCTAATGATTCTACAGATCCACCTGACCGACTCATGAATAAAATGATGAGGCCCACGGCAACGTTAATTTTACATAAGGCGGAAGAATAAACGACATGCATACAAGTAGATCTTAAGAAGGGGTTTCAGAAGTGCTTATTTTACTGTGAACATCCTATATAATCAATTATGCACAACATTATAGGTCATTTTATTTGTAAAGCTCAGGTTCTTGTGAAACCAAATACAAAAAAAAAAAAAAAAAATTAAACAGCCGGCCACTGTCTAAACCCGTAATTTTCTCAGTTTTGACAGCAGTTCGGTAGCAAATGCTGAGAAAGATGAATCAGTCTATTTCATCTTTAGTATAGGCCTATGAGTTAAAAAAAAAAATTATGTCACACATACAAATGTATAATGAGAGGCGATGAAATGAAACTATTTATTTGGAGGTGTGCTAGCTTCAGCAAGTAGGTATATCATTCTGTCGCATATCGCGACAAATTAAATTGCGTTTCTGCTTGATTTAATAGGCGGCAGCCTGTTTACGAGAATACTGTACATAGCCTATAATCCTTTCACGGTTACTTCACACTTTTCTGAAACCCTGCTAAAGTTCTACTTCCAGGATATTCCTCCGTCTTGTGCAAACTGAGCTTAAATAAGTCTAGAAAATTACACCAAAGGACAATGCACCGCGTTCGTGCGCGCTCAGTTGTAATAATATGTTGCATGAGAACTATTTCTTACTAGGTGTTACCAACACACACGTTTTCTCACTGTTTTTACTCATATTTATTACAAATAAAATATTATAACTTATAAATAAAATACCGGTAAAACTTAGACTTAATAAAAAAAACTAAGATACTGCCATGTTGGCAGAAATAAAATGCTTGTGATACGTGGAATATTTAGGATATATCTGAACACGTCATACATGAAGCGATTTTTCAAAGGTTTGCTTTAAAAAGTGTGATGAAACTGCGAACAGATCTTAGTTTCAAAACGAATGATGTTCCTCACACATAACGGACTTCCCTTGTGGAATGATCTGCGTACAGCGTATATAATTCAAACCTACGCCTTTACAACGTCTCACATACCCAACATTGTTACTGGAAGTGTTATGTATGTAAAATTGGATAATGAGTATAGGCTATTCACTGTAAAGTGAGAACCTTTAAAATCAACGTTTGAAAAAATTCACTTCCCGTAACTACACATATGATACAGTACACACCGGCGTTCAGGACCCTAGTTAAGTTGGCAATGAATTTTTAAAAATTTTCCAAACTCGGTGTACTGCTACAAGAGTAATATTTAAATTTATGGCAACTGAAAATGAGTTATTTATTACGTAGTTGCATATAAGTAACATATTAATTTTCTTAAAAATTCAAAGGTTATACTTGGTTGGCGCATGCATAAAGCGATAAAGCCCATGGCAATGTTATGGCGGAAGGTTACAAATCAGGCATAGAAGTAGATCATGAGCGAGACTTTCAAAAGTGCACAGTTTACCGCGAACTGCCAACACCGGGATTTACACGGTGAAGTTGGAACAGTAAGAATTCCTGTAAATAAGTGAAACTTGATACTAAGCCGCTGAAAACTTCACCACTGGAATAAATTAAATTCTTCTGGTCAAAAAACTATCATGTTTACAGATTTTCATCATTTGACCGACCGAGTAATATATCATATAACTTATTCGCATCAAAATCATGAAATCTTTAAAGGCGTCCATTCAAACTGCAAGTGACTCATTGCCGTTAAAAAATAAACGATTAAAAAATATATCATCAACATTTTTACCAATGAACCTTTGTAACACACATCAGAATAAAGATACTATCAGATAAAAACCTTTCAGTATACAAACATTTTGTGCTGCATTATAACTGTTTATAATGAAACTGTGTCACACCACTGAATGTCAGAATCACAGTACGCAATTTTGTCACCGAAATCGAGAAAGTTGTCTTTCCTTCCGCCTAAACGTTGTGGACTGTAGGTAAGTGGAAAAAAATGGTAGAATACTTAAATATCCGCAGAAATCACGTACTGCCATTAGACGACCTATAGTCCATTAATTGTCACCTCGAACTTTTCTAAAGCCCTGCTGAAGATCTATACCCAGGATATTCCTCCGCATCATGCAAACAAAGCTTAACTAATTTCAGAAAAAGACGCCAAAGGCACGACGCACCGCATTCATGCGCACTAAGTTCATAGGCTGTTCACGGTAAAGTGAGCAGTTTTGAAAGCTCTCTCATTTGAAACAATATTCAATAAATATAGTTTAATTTAGTCCTGGACGTTAACTTCTGAGTGTGGTGGATTATATACACTGTGTTTATTACTTACATTCCAATATTTACATAAACAGGTTGGTTAAAGGATAAAAATGACTTAAATGTAAAGTAACTAGGGCTTCAAAAGTGCTCATTTTACCGTGAACAGCTTATAATAATATTTTGCATAAGAACTTTTCTTGCTAGGCATTGCCAACACACCTATTTACAGCCTAAATTTATTCATGTTAATTATAAATGAAATGTTATAATTTTTAGACAGAATGCCAGTTAAAGTTCAATTTAACCAAAAATAAGGCACTTTTACATTAACAAGAGTGTAAAACGCTTGTAATGCGTAACATATATAGAAAACAACCAAATGCGTCATACACGGGGTGATTTTTGGAAGTATTGATTCGAAAAATGTGAATAAACCGCGAAGAGACTATAGCATCTCGCGTTCAAATTCGGTTAGAGGTTGAGTATCGCAACGATGCATATTAGTCTCCCATGTGTTACTCGACCTATGCTTATCCGACCATCACCACTCGGCTCTAAGCCAAGATTAAACATCTTGACGAATGCAGCAGCCAATGAGCAAGTGAGCTCTGTTCGAGCGTGTGGAGAAATGTGAAGCCAAGCATTGCGCAATTTTATAACGTGAAATGGTTGGGTCTCTTTTGCCATCAGCACAGAGCCGCACTTGACAGTTCTCACCATGCGCGTCATATTGATGGGACAGTGTTTTTTTTGTTTGGTTTCTAGACCTGCCAGAGCCACGTTTATTTTTGGTCTCATATGTTGCGAATACATTTAGCGGCCCGCCCACCTGGTGGGTTGCAGTGTGTTTGAAATACATGCGTTTTTATACGAAACTCTTAAACGTGTGTCCAACGAGTTAATCTACGGAAAGAACAACACTTCACATCAGACCTGTTAAGTGCTCTCAAAACGTGAAACATATTAGGAACACCATTTCGGAGCACTCCACACATAGCTAAAAAAAAATATTATAATAAAGGCGTCTCTGTACTTCAGGTACATTCAAAATACGTAAGGTTCTTGCATTGAACTTTGCTACAGTTCTGTCAATAAAACGATAGGATCCACGCTTCAAGGCCCATAGGTATACGTAACACAACGAGAACACTGCTCGCCAGTCCAGAGTTCTGCGCGTAGCGGCGATGGCGCGCTTGATACGTGTGGCAGCGTCGCCCTTATCGCTCCCGAACTTATCGGCCCCAAAAGTGCAAATAGCTCCAGGTAGGTAAGACCCTTAAGATGACGCAGCACTTGGCCCATTGCCACAACCAATTAGCTGTAGGCTTTGTGTTCGGCAATAGTAATATGAACAATTAATAACCTAGAATAGTAGCACGGTTTATGGATCAGTTACCCACAGGAAAGGTCATTTGGCACTCAGCTTTACAGCCAAAAATATCCTTTCTGTACATCGAGTACACGCAGTTGGGTACACTGTATCTTAATACGTTTAAGTACAAAAATTAAAGAAATATTTTAATGATAGCATTTAGATAATTATCTTCATTTGTACCCTGAACCTATATATAAATGTGACTTTTCAGGAAATGTTATGTGCATAGATGAATGGGAATAAATAAGGTGTACCTAGATAGCGACTCAAACAAATATGCAAAGTAGGTAAGTTGCATACATGCGTATAAGCTTTTCACAGTAAAATTAGCATGTTTTAAAGCCCTGCTTAAGATCTACTTGTATGCACGTTGTGTATTCTTCCGCTTTATATAAAATTAACACTGTCATGGGTCTCAACACTTTATTCATGCGTCGTTCAAGTAAAACTATGAAATTATTAGAAAAGTAAATGTTTTACACATCTGCTATTTCTTACAGTTAAATGCATTAAAAAAAACAGATAGTTAAATAAAAAATTGAAGTGATCACAAATGGAACTACTTTCCCTGCATCGTTAGCAACTTTACTGGTAGTATGTCACTCATTGCGCCCGTTGAAATATACAGAATGTGGAAAAACTTCGTTTCGGAAATGAGAAGCGTGTTAGAGGGCGCAAACACAAGTATTGTGAACATGGGAACCATAGGTCTGCGGTGATTAGTTTCGGCACTACACGCTATTTGCTGCGGCGCTGTCCATGCAACCATCCTTCTGTCCTCCTTGTGTCCGTCCGACGCCACTCCTACTCCCCTCTCCAGGCAACAGTTAGTTCAGTCGCTGACACTCACTCACGCCGGTGAGTGACCCCGTTCGCCGCAAGTAGTACGCTACCTTGTTCGCGTTGCGTTGAGATGGTCACTCCGAAGTTGTTCGCAAGTGCGGTACATGCAACGTTAGTGCAGTGTTGCGCTGTGTTGAGTGCGGTATCTGCTCAGCCCCGCAATGGACAGACACGAGTACACGTGGAACGAACTTCCCGACATGCGCATGTCATATGGTGCAGCTGAGGCCCGGACAATTTACCGTGAGCGGTACCCGAGAAGAACTGTACCTTCGCGCCGAATGTTTGTAAACATTGGCCCCACGCCTGCGCGGTCCGGGATCACTGTCAGCCAACATGCGTGACACAGATCGGCCCAGACAAGTGCGGACCCCACAGTTTGAGGAAGAAGTTTTACATGTGTTTAAAAAGTCCCCTACTACCCAGTACTCGGAAAGTAGCCCGTCAAACGGGTGCTGACCGCCGTCTTGTCTGGAACGTATTAAAAGACAACGAACTTCATCCTTCGTACCATAAACAAAGGGTGCAGGCACTTTCCCCGGGTGACTACCCATTGCGAGCAGCAATTTGTGACTGGTTTTTGGCAGAAACAGATAAACATCCTGCTTTCCCTGGACGTGTACTGCTTACCGACGAGATATCTGTTACTCGAGGGGGTACGTTCAATGCCCACAATAATCACGTTTGGGCACACGACAATCCACATGCTAGGTTCGAACACGGGGCCCATGCACGTTATGCGGTCAATTTGTGAGCTGGCATAATCGGCGATAATTTGATTGGGCCTCACATCCTTCCGTCCAGGTTAGACGGACGGAGGTACTTAATTTTTTTTACAAGAGGTGTTACCGGAGCTTTTTATAAGATGTGCCATTGGCTGTGCGATGCACGATGTGATTCCACCAGTCCACTTTGCCGCAGCACCGGGAAACCACATCAGGGCAGTGTTTGGCCACAGGTGGATAGGTAAGGGTGGTCTGGTGCCTTGGCAACCTCGTTCAGCCGGACCTAACTCCGCTTGAATTTTTTCTGTGGGGTCACATGAAAGACCAGGTGTTTGAAACCCCATTTGAGAGCGAGGAGGATCTGGCCGCGCGGATCACCGAGGCTGCAATTATTGTCCATGAAGCGCCATGTATTTCCCAGAAAATACGCGACTTAAGGCCATTGGTGCATGAAAACAGTATATTTATATAATTTGTGTCATAGCTAGTTTCACAGCGGATTTTTCAAAATTTCTGGCACTTCAAGACGTAAATAACAACTTCCAGCACATTTTTACTTTGTCAGTTATTGACTGCTGTCATTCTCGGAGCACTGATGAAGAAAAGAAATAATATTTTTTTTTCTTATCCGAGAATAATGACTGCGGTGAATATCTAACGCTATAAGAAGGTGCTAAAAGTTATTTATGTCTTGAAGTGCCAAAAATTTAAAAAAATCCGCCGTGAAACAAGCTATGACACAAATTATATAAATATACTGCTTTTATACTCCAATTTAGAAAATTTGCTCTGAGGTACTGTATATTTGTCAGTTTTTATTGTCTGCAGCTAAACTGTAAACACAATGCAAACAGTGTGGCATGTTTACGCTCAAGTGCCCGGGTAGCTGGCAGCCTACCTTACATCTGTAAACGCGTGCAGCGCCGAAACCAATCACCGCAGACATGTGGTTCCTATGGTCACAGTAATTGTTTTTGTGCCCTCTAAAACTTCTCTCATTTACGAAACGAAGTTTTTCCACACTCTGCATTCAAGGAAGGGACAGTGAATTTTTTCTAAGGTTTATTTCAAAAGTGCTCACTTTATCGTGAACGGATTAATTACAGTTGAGCAGGTTTCTTACCGATCACGTACTCAAGAACCAGATTCCAGCCAATGATGAAAGCCACTAATTCTCCAACGCAGACGTAACTGTAGATGTATGCCGAGCCGGCTCTTGGTACCCGAGCTCCGAACTCAGCATAGCAGAGACCTGTAACAGAAGAAAAGACAGCGCAAAATTGAATCGCGGGATTAAAGCATATTTCACGTTCGAACTTGACGTACGCCAAATATTTTGAAATAATGTTTTATTTAGTTATTTTGTTCACTGTCGATTTGGCGTAGTCGTTAAAACAATATTTTACGCAATTAATGGATTTGGAATTATTAATGTAATAAAACTGAAAAATAATTTTTTTTTTCTGTAGAAGCAGTAATTATACTATCTCAAACCTGTAAACGTTACTGTAATACGGTAAATTGAAATTTTTCTTGGATTTATGTGTAAACCAATGTACGTAAAATCTGGATTTTGAAAAAATATTTAATTCGTCACTTGTTTTTCCTCCTTGATAGATGGGCATAGGATGGCAACGTATTAAAAAGTATATGAAATATATTAGCATTTATTAAATTGAACAGTAGTCATTTCACTTTGTTTGGAGACATTAGGGAATTTAGGTTATACATTGAGTAGAGGAATAAGGTGTATTACACCTTCGGTTGTCATTATTCCGTGCTGGTGGAAATTATCAGAACATTTTATCCCAACACTGACCCATCGGCATGCGCGGAACTGAACAGAGGCTAAACATTCTCGCGCTCCGTTATAGATATTCCTACTGTCTGTCTCTAGTGGCACTTAAAATAATTTTTAAAATGTCCACATAGTTTGTTATTTATTACATGCTGTGAGGAGTTTCCTTTTAGGGAGTTTCCACAAGGCACTTTATTATTCCTAAGTTTCTACACGCCTCATTTATGGTTATTTAAATTTTGTGAACATATGTTAATAACTTCAGTTGAATGATTTAATCTAAATTCTTTTACATGTCACATTAATTAAAATGTATTTTCACATATCGTAATTTATTTAAATCAGTCAATGTTAACTATGTAAAAACATACTGCAACTTTTATCCACGCTCTACTAGATTGGTGGAAATTTTTTTTTAAATAGGTTGTTTTCTGTTTCTCATTGTTAAGAATAGTATGAAAGTGTGCCCAGCAGAAAACAAATTCAGTGGTTTTGGAATGTGACAATGCAGATGCGTTTTGTTTGTTTGGAAGGACTTGACTGAAAATTTTATGTTGTATGAAAATATTCTAAAGATTGAACAAGTGGCCTCTATGCAGAAGTTGTATGCATGATTAATGTGTCTGATGTTAATTGAATTTTATGAAGAGGTTCCAGTATTGAGGCTTAGCAGTATTATGTATCGTTGCTAGACACACCGGAGAGTATCTACATGCAGGAGGATTATTAATTATACATTTCCCGGTTGGTGTTTCTGAGGCAGTTTGGCATACCAACTATTGTGCCTTATTATCTGCAGAATTCTTCAAGTAAGGTTTTTCTATTCTATTTGGTCAGTCAATACATTCTGAGCTTTGAAGTTGTATATGGAATTTGATAGTATGGCAAGTCGAGTGGTCCGAGGATGTGGTATTAAATTACCAAGATCAATTTTGAATGATTCTTAAGCTCTACTGATGAACTAAGCCTGGTTGCCCTCATAAAACTATTCAGAATATTCTTCAGTTAAGTTTGGTAGTCAAATAATATGCTTGTAATTAATCAGAGCTATTGCGTGATTATTTTAGGGAATCAATTGTTTCTTTTATCACAAGTTAATTTTGAAGGAACTATTTTTCTCTGAGAACTGACAGCAGAATACTTAGATATTAGATGTCTTCTATTGAAAAGGGTTTAAATATGATGCATATGAGTAGTGAATGAGATTATCCATTACTTCTTTAATTATATTTTCATATGTTTTCTTCAAAGCGTTTTCTTGTGTTATGTTAGTAGTAAGTATTTCTTTCTCTGTAATCTATAATATTCTGTGTATATTAATCAATTATCCTGATCATGACATGGGAAAGAAATAGTACATATTGTTATGACTTGTACTGATTTCCACGCGCACATTATTTTAATTTGACTACACACATTTATATTCATTGAGTTATACCGGCTCAAAATATGTATTATTTTCTGTAAAGTCGGCTGTCCCGACGTCGGGGCTTTAACATCTCCCTTGAATTGTGTCTGTTTAACACATTACCTTTTTAATGTAACTGTATTTTTATTGTTTTAAATCGTTTGCATACACTTGTTTGTGTCTATTTATGAGCGTTCTAGGCTTAGAAACTCGCCGTTGGCAGACATTTGACTCCTAGCATGAATGAAAAAGAAAACAGTATTCACCTTTGAAGCGATTACGGTTCTAAAATAATCTGAGAAAAATGACATACGTATTCTGCCAACTGAGGAATATTCACATACAGGAATGTCAGTTGTTTTCAAACATAATATAGATTAAAGAGCATATAATAAATACAGAATTAAAATGTCAACAAATGCTCGATAAACGACTTGACAACGAATGTTAAAAAGGTATCTTGTTTTATTGCTCTGCTAGAGCAAAACACTCACGTTAAAGGAGGAGAAGGGGTCTGTTAGAATAGATTTTAAAACTGTTTACGTTTCACAAGTCTTGCATCTTCTGTTAACGTATTAGATGTCTTTGTGGTGACCTATGTAACAAAATGAAAGGGAGGATTTTCTTGTCAATAATACCGTAAACCTCGAGTTTGCGGAAAACATTGCGAATGGGTGTTCCTTTTTAAATCTAGAATACGTTATAGTGTCCACCTCGCAGGAGATATTTGAGTTATACAAAGATAGGTATCTCAGCCTGCAAAACGTCATATAATTAGTGGTTATAATGCGCTCATTGTAAATTAAACAAGACTGTTCCTTGATAGCTATTTCCTACATGAAATACTAGAAGTTTGAATGGATAGTTAACAAAAATTAGGACGTTATGGACACAGAAGCCACACAAAATTTTTTGAGTGTTATCCATAACTAGGGGCACGTATTTTTCGCGGAAAGATTTCAGGACAAGTTGTGTTCCAAAGCATGTTAGTTCAGAACCAGTTTAGTAATTGTATCATTTGAATTGTTAAGCGGTTTATCTGTCTGCTCACGAATCACGGACGGTAAGTATACGACAGAATTGGCTTACTCATGTAACATACTGTCCTCATACAAAGCCAAGTGGCCAATAGTCAATGAAGACTGCAAGTATGCACATAGGATATTAAAGTCTAGCCTCCGAGTAGATATTTTCACGAAAAACAGGTGGCCCTACCCATAACGGTCCGCGCGAAGACAATCTTCAAGGCATTTTTCACGTCCAACGTTTGATTCTTTTTTTTTTTTTTTTTTTTTTTTTTTTCATGTTTGGAATGAGCAGTCCACTGCAAAATGTAGAGTTGGTTTCCTTTAAGAGTATTAGGTGACATTGTCTACTTGTTTACAAATTTCATGAGAAAATATTCCAGTTGTCTGCGAAAGCGACAGCTAATTTTGTTGTATTGTCAGTTGGCCATCACTGTGACGTTTCACAAGTGCAGTGCACTGCTGCTACGAGGGAGGAGTTTGTTTACTGTCGCTTTGCCGTCATTTCTTGTACAATTTACACAACTACTCGAACTGGTGGTGGATGATTCGTTACGTGGTTTCCTACCACACTCCTTCAACGACACCTGAAAGTTTCTTGAAAGTGCCGAAACTACACTATCTACCAAGCAGTAACTGGGTACCCGTGAAGATAGGTAATTCAGTACGTCAGTTGACTTGTGTTTCACGGCCTTCGGCGTAGGACCGCTGGTGTTTGTCCGTGGTAGCATGGACACAGAAGCCTATTGTAACATTCTGGATTATGAAATGCTCCCAACATTGCGGCGTTTTTACGGAATGGACCCGTGTTACTTCCAGGATGACAATGCCAGGTGCCATGTTTCAAGGGCTACTATGCAATGGTACGCCGACAATAATGTTCGCCGATTGGACTGGCCCTCTCACAGCCCCAACCTCAACCCTATAGAACATCTCTGGGACGAATTGGATCGTCAGGCGCGGCCAAAATCCTTTGCTGAAATCATGGAATGGTTGCAAGAGGAATGGCGATGAATCCCCGTGGATGTCCTGCAAACACTCGTGGAGAGCATGCCAGACAGGGTGACTGCTGTTATAGCCGCAAGAGGTGACCCTACGAGATTCTAACGGGGTGACAACCACCGAGCAAACATTGTGGACAGGTGCCCAGTTACTTTTTGGTAGATAGTGTATATTTCCTATATGCTATTCATGACAAAGTGAGCAATTTTTAAGCTCTCTCATTAGGAATAATAGTCAATAAATATATTTTATTGTAGCCTTTGACGTTAACTTTGGAGTCCAGTGAAATATATACACTGTGTTCATTACTTACACGGCAATGTTTATAAAAAATGGTAGAGTGATAAAAAAATGACTGATAGGAAAAAGTAACTGGGGCCTCAAAAGTACTCACTTTACTGTGAACGGCCTATACAAGATCTTATTATTTTTTATGTGACCCCGATAAAACCCGCCTTTTCGCCTCCTTGGCCACATGGCTAAGTCTTTCGATAATCACATGCAATGTCAACGCCAACAAACTTCCGGCAACTTTCAACAACCTTCACATAATCTATGCTGCTGTTTTCTATACTGAGAGAACTGCTATTCAAAGAGATAAAATGCCAACTTTCACGAGGGGTTACATCGAGCATAAAATGAATACTAACCTTGCCAAAAGACATGTGCTCCCTATGGAAAAGAAAGAAACCCCTCTTGTTTGTACGTTACGTATATTAACGTTTGCTTCATTATTTCAAAACATTGAAAATTTCCATTAAAATTTTCTAAATTACAAAAATTGCGAAATCTCCACTCTGCATTAAACATAAATAAAAAGTTTGCATAACATTCTTATTGCCTATATGGACATTCAATCATAATAGGCACAATCTATGCCCCCAAAATATTTCCGCTCCCAAAATACGAGCTTTCATCTAAAAAAATTCCACAGTACTTTCGCTTCGGTAGTGAGCGAAAAATTCTATCATTCAGAACCTCACATAAAATTTTACTCCAATATCAGCAAAAATGAAAACAGTAACTTTGACAATCATTCTTTTCTTTCTTGAACGAAGGATGAATTAAGTCATATGGCCCAAGGAAATATTAAGTTCGCGTGCGGTGGAAGGCTACAACATTATAGGAAGAGAAGGGGGGGGGGGGCATCAAATCAAGTGGAGATTACAGAAGCGCACAACCGGAAACAGCCTATAGCATTAAATGGCAAATTATCATTATGAACATAACGCCATTTTAGAGTTATATTGTTATGTAAAATGCACACAATGACATAAAAAATAGGTTAGATGTAAAGAGATATGATACAAAATATATAAGAAATATTAAAAGAATACAATTAATATTTTCACCTATTCTTGGTTTGATTTCACTATGCGTTTTCATGCCATCGTCTGCGTTACCTGTAATGGCATAGCACTACAACGGCGAATGACCACAATAACGATTTCTCATTTAATCACTCGCTTCCATTACAAGAATCGTTCAAAATGATAAATATTGTAAATAACCAATTATGTTGGTAAAATGCATAATTATTTATTTTGTGGCTGTAAGTTATATATACACGCAGACACTCTGTAAGCGTGTCATATTCTACGCCAGTGGTCCCTGTTGAAATATTTCCCTTTTGGTAGGTAACTGAATTGAAAAAAAAAAAACGATTATTAGACCTGACTTTATCGCCGCTGAGCCTCATGAATTATGATAACCATAAACGATAAACTACTCGAAGAACAATAGAAAAGATAACGGAATGCCGCCAAGAAAATCTGCACATCTGCTGGCCTGTTCTATGAAAAGAACGTTAGGCCGCGGTAACAAGGGGCACCGCACAAACGTGTTCAGTTTTGGCTCCGAAATTGTCCCGATCGCAGTCACTCCTCATTCAGAGTGAACTGGCTGTGTAAATACATTAGAAATACCTTTCTTCTGTGCCGCGGTCCTATTGGTTGCTATAAAGTTAATGATATAGTGTGATAAAAATGGCTGAAATTGGCGGGATTTTCTTATTCGTTGAAATAAATAAAATGTCTGGTCAAAAAGTAACATCCGTAAAAAAAAAATCTTATAGCTTAGGAGTGTTGAAAACGATTGTGAAGAATTATCGAAGTATATTTTGACGCTAGTAGAGTTCATTTTGTTTGCATCCAGTTGTAGAGATGCAATCACTAAAACTAATTCTGTTAGCTAACGCGATCAAACACGAATGCCGAAAGAACTTAAACATGCCCAGACCACTAGTGTGACTGCGGCCTAAGGTGATATGGCTTTTATAAGCTGTTCGCGGTAAAATGAGCACTTTTGATAGCGCTGCTTAAGATCTACTTGTATGCACGTTGTGTATTCTTCCGCCTTATGTAAGATTAACAGTACGTGGGTTTCATCGCTCTATTCATGTGTCGGTCCAGTGAAACTGTGCAACTATTAGAAAAGTAAATATTGTACAAATCTACTGATTTTTACACTTCAGTGCACAGAAAAAAAACAGAACTAGGAATGAATAATTTATGTTGTTACTAATGGTTACCTAACACTTTATATTTGTCGTTAAGATATGGAACTACTTTCCCTCCAACATTGCCAACTTTACTGAATGCATGTCACGCAGTGCGCCCGTTAAAATATGTGCAGCAGGGGCAATGAATGTTTCTAAGGTTGTAATCAAAAGTGCTCACTTTATCGTGAACAGCCTTTACCAGCGAGGTGCATACGTACGAGTTGATATTGGCAGCCGATTCACCTGGTATATTACTTTAATTGTATGTATATGCTGTGCCCGGTTAATTAAGCACGTTTGAAAGTCCTCCTTAGGATCTACTATTGTTATAATTTTCCTTCCGATACGTGTGGAATTAACACTGCCATGGACCGCATCCCTTTATTAATTCGTCGTCCAAGTGAAGCCGTGAAATATTTAAGAAAGTTAATACGTTGGCTGCATACAATTTCGTGCTCGTGTATAAAAAACATTTGCTTCAGTAGTAATAAATATAAACATTACACTCAATATAATATCAAGTCGTACAACTGTATTTCTTAATTCGCTTCACTTCACCAGTGGCTATAGTCCAATAACGGTTAATCCACACTTTTCTGAAGCCGTGCTCAAGTTCTACTTCCAAGATATTCCTCCGCGTCGTGCCAAACAAAGCTGTCACCAAAGGGATGACGCGCCGCATTCGTGTGCACTCAGTGTTATAATTTTTGCATGAGAACTATTTCTTGCTAGACGTTACCAACACACATATTTTATCACTGATTTTATTATTAATTGTAAATGAAATATTGTAGTTTATAGATAAAATTTAAAGAATAGTTCAAATTAACCACAAATAAGGCACCTTTATGAACACAAGTATAACACGCTTGCGATACAGAACATATTTGTGAAACAAGCAAACACGTAATTTTTCAGAAGTTTGATTTAAAAAATGTGAAGAACCCGCAAATAGACTATACTATAGGGTATGTGTAGTTATGAGCAGTGATTTTCTTTAAAGGTTAGCTTCAAAAGTGCCCACTTTAGCATGAACAGCCTTTAACACTCCCTTACAGTTCCTGTGCGCATTACAGTGGACATGTTGCAGAGGAAGGTGTGTGTGTGTCTATATATATATTACAAAAGCTGTAGATAGCAAATATCATGACACAACACACGCAGTCAGTTGCTTCCTTGCGAGCAATATGCTTTGTTGACCTCTTTCTACATCTCTGGTTTGTACGTGGTGTTTCTAAATCTCTCTTAGCAAGTACACATTTCATTTGCTGCGCGAATGAAGTTGAGTGTTGAATCAGGGAAATCACAGAAAGAACGAAAACGTCACTTGATTGGAACACTTGAAACGACAAGTTAATGCGGGACTGAAATGGTAATAGTCATTTCACAGATACTTCTAACTTTCTGAAGACCTGCTAAATTTCTATTTCCAGCATATTCCTCTGCCTCATGCAAGCAAAGCTTAACCGAGTCTAGAAAATTACACCAAAGGAGAGTGCACTGCATTCGTGCGCACTCAGTGTAATAAAATTTAACGCAATAACTATTTCTTACTAAAGCCTGTTTACGGTATTGTATTGTGATCACTTTGTAATCAACCTTAGAAAAAAGTCACTGCCCCTGCCTGCATATACTTTAACGGGCGCACTAAGTGACATTCGCCCAGTAGAGTTGGCAACGAATCATATAAAGTAGTTCCATATCTGTAGAGTAAAAAGTGTTAGGTAACCATTTGTGATAACTTAAATTATTTGTTTCCCTCTCTGCTTTTTACTGCATAGAAATGTAAAAATGAGCAGATTTTTAATATATTTTTCTTTCCTAATAATTTCACTGTTTCACTTGACCGACGCATGAAAAAAATGCTGAGGCACGTGGCAATGTTAGTTTTTAATAAGGCGGAATAAGAGACAACGTGCATACACGTAGATCTTAAGCAGGGCTTTTAAAAATGCTCATTTTACCGTGAACAGCCTATAGGTATAATCAAGATACCTATTTTCTATCGAGTTATTATAATTGATACATAAAATATAAATACAAGTTCAATTTGACCAAAAATAACGCACTTGCATTTTAACAGAAGTATGAAAAGCTTGTGAAAGGCCTTCATGACGTATTTAGGAAAGAGTCGACCTCCCGTGGCCCAGTCGGTTGGTGCGCCACCGATCTGGGGTGCGGGAGGCTCTGGGTTAGAATACTTGGTAAGGCATGCGCGTTAATTTAAGTTAGGCTATAAGTTAGCCTGTAAGCCGTCCCCTGATAAGCTTTGAAGTATAAAACCGGGGGACGTTAGAAAGCCCTATACAATACAAATACAAAAATCTAGGAAATGAACATACACGTGATGCATGGGGTGACTTCTCGAAGGTTTGATTAGAAAATAGTAGCGAAGAAACCGCGAACAGACTACAATAGGCGGCAGTAGCGCCCGAGAGTTACCTGCGAACACGGAGGCGATGGCAGCGATGAGGAAAGAGAGCACGACGGCGGGGCCGGCCGTAGTCCGGGACACGGACCCCGCCAGCACGTAGACGCCGACGCCGAGGGTGCTGCCGACGCCGAGCGCCGTCAGGTCCATGGTGGACAGCACGCGCGCTAGCTGCGTGGACTCCAGGCCGTCGGCGAACACCTTCCGGCGGCGCAGCTTCTCCAGGCACGCTGCCATGCTGCACTCCCCGTGTCTCCTGGAGCGTACACCCGGTTGGTCGGCACGTCCCTGGTGTCTTCGTGTCCCCGGAGGTGACCCTAGACGTCAGCTCTTGACGCGTGGTCACACCTGGCACCTTTAGCTCTTCTCGGAAAGTGTTGATCGTCGTACCCGAAGTGTCCTTGTGTCTTCCAGAGAGGCCTTCGAAAATGCTTGTCCTAGCCACCTGCCAAGTCCCCTCCCGAAGCTCCGGGTGTCTTCAAAATAATCCCTCGGAAGATCAACGCCAACTCTCAATGCGTAGTCACACTCCACTTGTCTTCGGGAGAAACCCTCCGAGTGTTAATACTTGCCCTCGCCACCCGTAGCTGCTGGTGTCTTCAGGAGAATTCCACCCGACCTCAACGTCTGGTCACACCGCAAAGTAGCTGGCGGGAGGTGTCCACCCGACTTCAACCTCTTTCAACATGCGGGAATGTGTTGATAGGCGTGACCCTGGTGTCTTCGTGTCTTCCGCGGGGACCCTACGAGAATGGACATCCGCTCTCTTCGTCACCCGGGACGCTGGTCGTCGCGAACGATTCTTGGAAGTAGTCGATCGCCGCCTCGATAGCGAGCACGCCTTGTGAAACCCGCTTCCACTATCGCGATTAGATAACGCAATCTGCTCAAGGTACTGGAGAGTTCAATCATGAGTAAAATATGTCTTCTTTTGGGACCGATGGGACTCACAGGAAACAGTTTTCTCTAATCGATTTCGTTTGTTTTACTGATCCCTGCTTTTTTGCCGGCAGGTTGATGGGAGAGGATATATCATTATCTTACGTCTAAAAACAGTGCACGCATCCATGGCTTGTCCTGTACATCGTGTTACGAAGGTAACGTCCCTGTGTTGTTCTCACAGCAAATATTCGCGAATTCCGACACGTCGGATTTAGTTTTGATGAATGAATCTGTCGTCTACTTATCCCGGTATTGATAAGCTATCGGACTTAGACTGAGATTACGATCACTTCACCCATGCATTTGACAAAATGCACGTAACTCATTCAAGTGAACATTAAAACAGATTGATTTTGGTGCAGAATTACGATACATCGCGCAAACACTGTGTATGCGGTCGCAAGAACGATCAGATTATTTCACAATCAGTTATCATGGAACATTCAGTGATCATGACCGTGGTCACAGCTCCACGCGCGACGTCGTAAAGAACGAAATACGTGATCGCGAGTGTGTTCATGTCATCGTGTTGATCGCTGTGCTGTTCTGTATCACAAGCAGCAAATGATCTAATCTTTCTTCGCCGCACTATTTTTCAATAATCGAAACCAATACGACTTAGTTATTTGTCGTTCAAGTAGCTTAAAATGCTATACAAATATTGACTTCACATTCGTGCAGCATTATATTTACGGTGAAAATAATTTTGCCAAGCCTTTGTTTTCGTAATTCGCACAAAGTAAACGAAAACTAGACGTTAATAGCCAAACAGGAATGCACTTTTCAATGGAGTCCCCAATAATGGTGTTCAGGAAACGAATTACCACACAAAAACCACCTTCACAAATTACAGACGTGTACATAAAAAGAATGTTACTGATCTATTATACAGATCGGGAGATGGTTCAGTGGTCCGAAGTGGTATTTGCTTTTTATACGCATGGGCCTAAATGCTTTATGGACGCGGTATAGATCAGAATCGGCCTGCTAGAGGTTTCCAAAATCTACGAAACGAGTGCACTCAAAAGAACTTGGCAGCAGAATAGTTACAGTACTTGCACATATCAGAATAATTTACAGATCCAGATATCTACAAAATGATTTCGGAAGAACATCATCAGAATGTACATACATGTTAAGTTGCGTCACAGGTAACCAACTTCTATGCCATTTTGTAGGACATTGCAGCATCAGCAGGCATTAAGAAAGTATTCAGAAATAAACTAACGCCCTTTCTCTTATGTTCTCAGGGCCCTGAAACCCCATTTGTCATAGGTGTAACTTTTTAACGAGTGTTGATTACGGGTTAATATCAATGCGATTGTGAAGCACCATAGTGTCAAAGGAACAACACCCCAAACATTAAGAAAAACCGTGGTTTCTTCTACTGCTACGTGACGAGTATCAAGCCTTATGTGTAATAAGTAAATATTATATTAAACCACTGAATCAACTCCCAATATGTTTAAAGCCATCTCATTTGCATCCTATATAGGAGTCAGCATATTAACAACATAAGTGATTCCTCAAAAGAAATCACGGAGGTAATACTTTGGCATATTTACATTTCACGTTAAACATAATCCTTCGCATGCTATTTATTACTCCACAAAGCTTGGCAGATGCCCATCAAAGCCATACCCACGCAGTATCGGACCCTGCAGTTCATCGTTTCTGCACCTCAAACATGTTCTCACATTCCCAATAACACTTTAAAATCCACTTAGGCCTACGTTGCTCGAAAGAAAACCTTCTCACCTCCACCATCTTCTCTATAATGCCGCTTATTGCTGCAAACTAACTGACAACAGCAGGAAAGCTATAGGCGCTCTGGCGCACGCGCAATGTTGTCTTTACGGCGTTTAATACACACAGTTCCATCATATTTTCGTTACGTTCCTCTGTTATTTACGTACACAAGAGTCTAAACAATGGTTTGAAACATCCGGTATGTTCTTGGAAGGGTAGCTTACCACTGAAAATAACAAGGCCTGCACTTATTTCAACTACATTATTTGTTTCTACACCGAAAAAGAAAAACTTTTTTTTTCAATACTTTTCGAATAGTTGCTGTGTAGAAATTCACATGCGCACACAATACACATCGTACTCTGCAATAGTTACATAAAAATAATATCTGCTGTCATGGATGTTTTTATAAATTTTATTTCGAACGCACTCATTTAACTACAAACCATTCGCAGTGATTTTCACCAAATATTTTAACGACTAGAATGAAATACGAAAGCGAGTTTTTAAAACAAACCCTGCAAACAGTTGTAGTGACTGACGCTTTAATGAATTCAACTTCGTGCGAATGATTTTGTAAAAAGACAATTGTCTATATTTGGCTGCAAAAATACATACTTTGAAGGCAGGAGATGTGAAACACATCTTTCAATGCATGCTTGTATAAAAGTGTAACTGGAAGAAACTAAAGAGATATAACAGACTATCGCCTTCGTGCTGTAAGTGAAGACGTTCTGTTATTTCAGTTATCACACAATAGCCCTGCACATTTTTTTTTGCACAGGTTGGCGCACTGTTATATACTTTGCTAACATTTTATGTAATGCAAGCCTCTCACAGTTACTAGTATAACTACTCTCAATTAGAAGAACGTAGTCTATGTTCAGATTATTCTTCATTTTAAACACGTTTCCCCGTCTAGTAAGGTGGTGACTTCCCGTCTGTCAAGCAAAACGTCTGCCAGGCTTGGTGTTCTTCAGGAGAAATATCCATCAGGCTTAACGCCTGCCAGGCTAAATATACTTCAGGTTAATTGTACGTCAAGCTTATAAAGCCTACGACACACTGGGCTCTTTCTTGGACACAAATGTGAACATAAAAGGTGAACAAGTAATTGGCAACTAACCTGAATACTATCTAGTAAACAAAGAAGTGAGTGACCCATACGCACGGCACAAGTTGGTGAACAAGAAGGTGCACACCTTTAAAACGTCAAGAGCAGATTTAGATTCAGTATATGGGATTTTTGGTGCAATTTGTACAGACTTGATCAAGTCAGGTATAAAAACGAATAAAATTTGGAAAAGTTGTTAGTGGCACAGCGGATTTCTGCTATTATATAAAAGCCATACATTTTATTAATCATTAGTAACACCTCAAGACTTCTTTTTCCCACTCCATTTATATTTTATACTCTAAAGTAGACAAACTTCGGTCAAATACATATTCACGCAAGCACAAGATTGTTTCTTTACATTCAGCTTGCATAAGACAGACAGAAAAAAAAGGGGTGTGGCTGGGTGTTGGGGACACGGCCGTTTATTTTGCGTTAATACGTCTATGTTGACGCACTCGGACGCCTTGATGTTTTTTTACGTTCCCGGCACCGCTTCACTCGATCATATGGAGTTTTATGAATATCGTTGGATTGCGTTTGATATACTTTTTCCAACCGTATACGATTTCTGTACGTCAACTTGGCTTTTTGACGTTAAGTTTTCTTAATTCTTTACATTAAACTCATACTATTTCACCATGATCACGCCACAAAATTTTTTTTAAACACGCAATCGATTGCACTTGACGATAGCTGTAGATTGAAACCTAAACGAGCGTCATAGCTTCTCCTAGTCAAAAGTTATACTACGAGGAATTTATGAGACGCGGTTAAACAACTCAAAATTGCGGCGCTCCCCCCCCCCCCCCCCTTCTCCGCCTCGCGCGATGCTTCGCAGTTCTCACTCAACATAACATTTTCTTTTATCCTTTGGCAATCTAGTGGTGTAATAGAATTTTCAATGTAGACGATAGATTCGGAGCTGCAATGCCAAACTGTATCCCTGATTTTATCATTGAATTTTATGTATAGTCTCCCACTATGGCTGCAAATTTAAAGACGTATTCACATAAAAAAAAAGTACCGTCCCTATTCGGTAGTAGCTAGTATACAAGTGCTTGTATTGCAACCACTAGCGTACTAGGTGGACGTTGACACGACACAAGTTCGCCACAAGACGAGGTGAACAGGTGCGGTGTGCTCTTTTTTGCTCACGGAAGAGTCCCGTGCTAAACATCTGTCGGGCTAAACACCTGTCGTGCCAGACGTCTGGTGATGAGTTTCGAGCCACTGCAAAGTGTTATAATGCTTGTTAGCATTCGCCGATGTGCGAATGCACATAAAATACATTATTTTTTTTATCGCAGCCTTGTCTACAAATCTGTCTTCTGTCACAACACATTGCTCCTCAATCATTATCAGCCGATAAAAAAATTGTGATAGTTGACATCTCACGAACGTCTGTAATCTAAGCCACGTCAATTCATCATGGCAATGTAAGCCGTCTAAGGTTTCTTGCTTAAATGTTGCACTTGGAGATTTATAGTTTTAATAACGTAATCAATTTACCATCGTATGAGAACAGGAGTTTTAATACTGCTTACAACCTATCTGGAGCCTGCCAACATATGCGAGATCTAAGGGTGGCAGTTATTTATTATTAGCATAAGTAAAATATCCTGTTGTGTTTAAGTTTCTGTAGCAAAACCACCTTGCCTTTGAGTCCCGCGGAAGATAAAGTGAATAATATTAGGAAGAGAATTAAATAGGTTCCCTATTAACCGTACTATGGATAGGTTTTATCCAAATGGTTTTCTATTTTTATTTCTGAAAAACATGTTGACAGCTAATAATTCAAAACAGCATGCCCAAACAAATACTGCCCCACAAATACAGTTATCAACGAAGAATTGCTAATGGCTTACATTAAAAAAAATTATAGTTCCTCCCATCGTGAAATGGGCTAAGAAATTTTTATAGTCTGTATATATGCCATATAAACTGCTGTTCTGCAAAAACTACAATCAACTCGAAGCACTGGTCATCTAAATACCGTTCTAATCGTAGCGTATCATTTTCTTGTGCTAAAACCATGACGCCAGAAATTAATAAATCCTTTCCTTTCTAATTATAAAGAGCTGTGCTAAAAGATCTCTTGTATTTTGTTGTGTTTATTTAACAAATGTCTAATTTCATGTTTGTTTTATTTGTACTTGTGACAGATTATATGGCGTAGCACTGTATTTATACTAAATTATGATTTTCTTCCCCAATCTCAGTCATTTGCCGGAGAGACATAGTGCTAGATGTCAGACAGTTGATCATTCATGGTATCTGTGTCAACGGTAATGATGACTGCTCCATGTGACTATCGTCGAACCCAAAGCCAACTGCTTATTGGTTGTGACAAGGAAACAAGCACGGGGTCATCTTAAGTAAAGCATGTCCTAAAATATTCATACTTTCAACACCTGGTACGATCAATATGAGCGACTCTGAAAGGGTAAAATGTAATTTTTTTGAGGAGAATTTATTTATTTTTTCCACGTGTGTTGATTTTAGGTAAGACATTGGCTGGACTTGGAAGAACAAATCTTGAGGTTTGTGATGAGGAGTTCTTTCGTTTCCTTGAGTAATGGGTTTATTTTGATGAGAGTATGACACAATTCAACTTATTTCAGCCATTAAGGTGGAGTACTGGTTAGGAGCAGTCTACGATACTGAAAAATGTCCGCATCTAGCTGCAAGTAGTTCAGCTATCTGCCACTAGGTAGCAGCAGCGTCGAAGCAGCTATGGCGCCATTTTGTCTGCAGGGGTCGTATGTTCTGGACATGAACCAATGATGTGGAGGGGGGGGGGTGCTTCTCTACCGGCTCTCTCCTAATCCCCTCAGACCGCGCAGTGGCCATCAACTAGTGTGGCCAGATGACAGATAGCCCAGCATAGCAAGACTCCGAGAGATACTCTGCCTGCAGCTCTCGCTGCTCACATAAGTGCCCCCCCCCCCCCCCGCCAAAGTCACCAACTTTTTCTCAAACCGTATGTCTCCAGACATCACAGCTATTTAACTTTAGCGCTTTTTAATTGTAATACTATTAATTTAATTTAGAAGAAACAGATCATATATTAACTAATTAATAAATTCCATAATAGTAGAATCTCAAGTATTCGAATTTTAACTACGCATTACTTTCACCACCATCTCTTCTTGTCTCACGCAACCAGACTTTGCGGTTTAGAGTCAAGCAATACCAATCGTCTTGTTAATAACGTCTTTTGGCTAATTAAAATTCGCAGAATAATTTTGTGCCTATTTCTGGCCCCCTTCAGGGATCAGTGATAGCATAAAAGCCCTGCTATATTCCAAATTGCGGACTTAATAATAATTTGCAAAACCAGGTGGGAGTTTGCTACTCCCGCCTTCTCCCCCCCCCCCCCCCCGCGGGAGGGGCTCGGAGGTGAGCATTGAGAACTACAGCTCGCCGAGGTAACTTGGCGAGCTACAGTACCGGCCAAAAGTTTAAGACCACAGTGAAAAATCATGGAATTGCACGTAGAACCTAACCCCATAGGTAGTTTAAATTTCTTTTTCTACATCTTAGGCATATAAGAACATATTTCCTCACTTTTCATTGGGTTAAGCTATACAGTTTAGATGTTATGACTTTTGCGATATTGTAATGTAACACCATCATACCTATACTTTCCTACATAAAAAAAATTGTATGTTACAAGTTGTTGCAGATATTATCACAAATATTTTTTGGTAAATGTATTAATATATATGTGTCATTTTGGAACTATAATGACAATTTCTCAAAAATGATATAATGTTTTGTTGCACGTTATACCTGTTCATAAAATCTGTGAAAAAAGGCCATTCTTCATTGTTGCTCGAAAATGTTTTATTAGACTGTTGAGTGAGCTATCGAAGCCGGCGTTATCCGTAGAGGTAGGTCCGCGTATGCTCTACCTGTAGGGACAACCCAAGCTCCGATAGCTCACTCGACTGTATAGTAAAATATTTTCGAAAAACAATGAAAAATAGTATTTTCCGCTGATTTTATGAACAGGGTCTCTCTGGAAGACACAAGGACACTTCGGGTGCGACGATCAACACTTTCCGAGAAGAGCTAGAGGTGCCAGGTGTGACCACGCGTCAAGGGCTGATGTCTAGGGTCACCTCCGGGGACACGAAGACACCAGAGGCGTGCCGACCAACCGGGTGTACGCTCCAGGAGACACGGGGAGTGCAGCATGGCAGCGTGCCTGGAGAAGCTGCGCCGCCGGAAGGTGTTCGCCGACGGCCTGGAGCCCACGCAGCTGGCGCGCGTGCTGTCCACCATGGACCAGTTATGCTATGCAGTTTATAAATTATGAATTTTGCAATATTGTAATGTAACACTAAAATACCTAAACTTTCCTACATAAAAAAAATATGTGTGTTACAAATTTTGCAGATATTATCACAAATATTTCAGATATTATCACAAATATCATGTTTCGGGAACAAAATAGTTGGTTACACAGATAGGAAAAAATGAATTTTGCTGCCCAAAACTATTTTCTTATCTTCAACATAATCGTTTTCTCAGTTTAAATAAATACCTTATAATACCATTCCCTCAAAGCTTATGGTTCACAATAATCAAATACAAATATCTAAGCTCTTTCAAATGAAATGGGCAATGTACATTTTCATAAAAAATGATTGTAGTACTTTATCGTGCTGCAAGCTCATGCAAAAGATCCAAGTTTAGCGAAACACAGTGTGTCAGTCTGCCTGGCCTACCAGCCAACTGCAGAAACCACAAGCATTCTGAGAAATGTTCACTCCTAGACAGAAATCCGATCGCGAGAATAGATAACGAGCCAGTAGTCTGCTAAGTGCTTTTAAACCCTCCTACCTTTGCCCCTCGGCCGACCACTATCCTGAAGAAGTTCCAAAGACTCGCCACTGCGAGCTTCTGCAGCAGCACTGCATTGAACTGAGAATGTCCTCAAATCTGAACAGATTTGTCTTTAAAACGATCCATTTTATGCTTCTAATTGCCGTTAATTTGGCATTTTCGGACATGACACTGATGTGTGACAGCAATAAAAATGTTGGTTATTGTTTCTTCTGTAGAATGCCGTAGTTATTACCTTGGTACACTGTGTTAGTGCTGAGTGGGAAGTAATTTCCTACGATCCTGCACTCATCTCCAGCGAAAATTTGATTTTTTTATGTACACTAGTTTGGCTTTCTCGGATGTTGTAAAGGTATTTTTTAGCCATGCAATGCTACCATAATAACATGAATGTAGAGTGTCCTATTTTTATCTGTATCCGAGTATTGTATAATCTATAGTGTACAATTTCTCCGAATTCTGCACATTGACCTTATGCAGAGGTTCAAATAACATTATCTAATAACAGAAATATTTTACTTACGTATACCAAATTTCATCAGAACAAAGCAGACGGTTGTATGTTCACATGATCAAAACCTCGTACACATATTTTCAACAGGTCTCGTATTATGAAGCAACAGATTAATGGAATTGATTATTAAATATCTACATTTAATTTAAAAAAAATAACAAAATCAGGTATACACAACAAAAATAGCTTAACAATGTAGTGTACGAAATCTCATAGAAATCGGCCATAAAAAATATAACTAGCACTCCACTTTAACAAATTACCATTGTTGCACTAGCTCAATGTACTAATGATTTCAATTAAGGAGGAATTTTCGGGGTCGAATATTCTAATTACGTTGAGTGAGAATTAAACTTGTCTAATATCCCTGTGCAGTTTACAAATCAAGATAAGTAGTAAGGTAGTGGACGAGTTGGCATAGGATCCAGGGCCCGGATTGATGGATTTTTAACGCCATCTTGAAAATGTCCTTTTTTCCCCTCATGATAGATCTAAATACCCCAAAAATTTCCTTAATTTTTTTCATAAAAATTTCCCATTTTTCACCTACAAATGTTAGAAGCCCCTCGTGTGCGAAAACAAGCCCCAAAATCCAATTTCAACCAATTTCTGGGGCTTCGTTTTTACCCTCAAAAAGCAACATTTTCCCTCGAAATCATCCATTTTTACATGGCCAGGGTCCAAGAAGGGGATCCAACCACTATCTCGTTTCCAAATTACTCCCCTTCGTTTGACTGTCATCTAGGACTTTTATTTTCTCCTGCTCTGTCATTCCGATCACACGACCGCCATATTGGATCCAAGTGACTTTGACCTTTCCACAAAAAATTGAAATAAAAAAAAATTGCACAAAATGTAAATAAATATAAGAACATATCATGTTAACCTCACACTCATCCCAGCACCCTAAACATCAACCCCTACCCTTACCTACCCACCTTCTAATACTACAAAACAAAGAAAAATCACAAAAAATGTTTAAAAACCTAACAACTCTAATAACATAACACGTTAACCTCATACTCACCCCAGGACCCTAAACATCTAACCCTACCCTTACTTACCCACATTCTAATACTACAAAAGAAAGAAAAATCACAAAAATTTAGAAAATATATACCAAAAATTATAACTCCAGCATGTTTGTCATGTCATCATTGCCATGAGACACCATCCATAACATGCAAGGTGACAACCCTCCAGCACACCAACATTTGGAACTACGCATACGTCTGGCATGTTGCATAAACTCTACTTTCTTGCCCCTCCTTGATATTTTGAGCCACATTTTGGGATGTATAAATAAGCCCCTGTCAGCCTGAATAATCGTGCAGTCATTCTCTACGAGTGATGAGGGCTGGCTAGCGAGGGGATGACGTCGACATCGGAATCCGCAGTTAGGCTTCATGGCGCTAGGTGAGGCAACTTTGAAAGTTGAAAAGCTAAATAATTTCATAACTGTGTTGTTTTGGTACATTGCCCTGGTAATTAGTAGATTACTTACATAATTGGGATGTTGAAGTGTTCCGAACCTTGTTCCATGCGATTCCCATCACGTACTCCCCCTCTCGGTGCCATCATAATCAAAGGGGGTAGGGATCTTCGATCAGCGGGAGGTTGGTGAAGGGGTGGGGTTTGTTTCTTTAGTACAGTCAGGCCTGTGGGAGACTTCAATTCCTTCCTTCACCGCTTCACGAGACCCAACCAGCTTTGTGAACGTCCAGAACTAGTGGGGTAACTGCTCTGTCCAGTTTGGATCGACTTGATAGGCGATGCTTAAAACGTAACGGATGTTTCGACACCTTTTGGTGTTTTCTGGTGCTCCGCAAAATACTTCTCTCAATTACCAGTTTGTGATGGAGCACCCTGACATAGTGATTGGTGAGTCGTGGGCGACGACCGAGGTTTTTTAAGAATTTTGCGGGGGTCGTATTTTTATTAGCGTGTTTTGGTAAAGTCGTTGTTAGCACGCACGTTTAACGACAATTTCTCTTGGAATTGCTTTTTGAGTGATTATGTTAATTTAAGCCGGGTATTTTGGAGTTTGCCGATTTCTTTTAGTTTACTGATCGCATACTTTGTCTACAGTGCGTGCAGTCCCATTTGGCTGTTGAGTCTTGCCACGTTAATGTTAGAATCAGGAGTCGTCGTCCACGATTCTCTGCCAGTGGGGAACGGTTTTGATACATTCCCAGTCATTGTACATTTCATTTTGGGTGGTGCCTAGAGAGTAATTAATGTCATGAGTAATTCGGCACCACCACCCAGCGTCACCCTGCAGCGTTGTTAATTCTAATAAAGGAATTATCACCCTTGATTCGGATTGAGAATAACTCGTAGGTGTGGCGTAATTATTTTAGCATATCCCAGTTGTATTTAAAAAAAAGGGTAGGCTCGCCCAAGGGCATTTACTTGTACCTATGCCTATTGATGTGTTGTGGCAAGGGGTAAACTGCGACGTTGGTTGATTGTTCGTTTCATACACGTTCGCATTTTGCATAAAAAGGAAAGCACAATGAGAGAAGTACAGGTAACATATTGTGAATTGATGTGAAGTGTTTTGTATAGATTCACACATTTGATAGAAGCCAAGGTTGTTTGAAGTATTTTAAGGTGCAGCTTTATGGATTTGATGGTTTTCCAGCTGCCATGGAGAATTTCAGGATATTATTTTGCGACCACTGGGGAAGATGTGTCCCCAGGTTAATGTGATACTCGCTTCTCTTCACGAGAACTGCCATGTTAAATGTTAAAAACTTTATAGCTACATTTTTTGCACCCCATCGCGGCATTCATTCTATAGCCAGGTGCAGCATGGGATCGTCTCCAGACGCTGGTGTTGAATGGTAGAGAAATCTTATATATCTTGTAAAGAGTTAATTCATTGTATTACGAATATTTTGCACGTACATTTTTATGAGGCAGGCTGGCCTTTAAAACTAGTCAAATGTGAGACCTGCCTTTTCTAGGGTATAGCTACTTATATTATCCTAGTCAAATGGATGTGAGATTACAGTATTGGAGCTGTGACAGTGTTTACTTACAGTGGTTTTATACTTTGTTTAGTTTGATAACTGTGTAATATGGCTCAAATGTTTTAACACCTTTGGTGTACATTTGTGTATTTTGTACATTGTTTGTTACCTTGTTTAATAAAACGGATAATCAATTTACTGTGTTGTGTGTACTTTGTAATAATTGTGGCCTAAGTTCACCACAAAATGCAGAAATGGACTTTCTTGCTTGTCCATGTAGGCAGTAAAAATTTTATCTGGTAGGCCTCAACATGATTTGGAATGGCTATGCACTTTAAAAGTCTAGTGAGAAATTGATGTTGGTTTAAAAATGTGTTTGCCTCTGCCTTGGCATTTTTCAGTAACCGGTGTCACGTAGTTGCATTAAAAAAGTAAATTGTAGTATTTCCTAGTTTTGTATATGTTTTGGAAGAAATTAACATTTTAATGTAAGGTATTTTTAAGTTTAGGGAAAATAGAGAGAAATCTTACGAGTTTTTAAAGAACACATGTTGAGTAAAGTAAAAATGTATTTGGATGAATGTCGAGTTAAATTTTCATTCTCTGTCATGATAGAATTTTAAAGGTTGTTTTAATATTCAAATTTGTCATTTTTCAGCCTTACAAGACTTATTGAATTGATTAAACCTTTAAAAGGGTTTCTTCATGCATAGCCAAAATATACTCATTTTAGAGTTATAATGCTCATGATATGTTATATAGTCAAATGGATACATGACTTTAAAGTCGATTGGAAGTAGCGTTTTGTATTTTCGGTACTTGCATGAGTTTTGTAACTTGTTTTGACAATATACAAAAGCTTTTCCCATACAGTGTGCGAGTTTATGTTTTCTAGAGATACTGTGTGCCTAAAATGTTCTCAAAGTTTGTTTGCTGGTTGTGGTTTTCTTGGCTACGTGGCGTTTCTCGTGTCGTCCTGGTTTGCAGGACACAAGGTTAAGACTTTTTTATGTATGTTGCAGTATATTTTCTTGCCTTTACCCAGTTTAGCAGCATCAAGAAGTATTATATTGGATTTTAAAAAAATATATCATTCCTCTTTGTAATTTATGGTTCAATATATGGGAATTTTTGTGAATTGTGTGTCTGGTGTTGACCGTAAGTTTGTATACCCTTTCCTGCCTTTTCCCAATCCTTGCTACGTCCCAGAGGGGCGTTAACAATATGTTGAACCTTAGCTGCTATGCTACTGAAGTATGAAAACTAACAAACCTCTTATAATGAGTTAAATGTCCACATTAAAAAAATTCATTTGTCTTTTTAAAAATAATTTTGAAATAAAATGTTTGAAGAGGTTTTCAAATTTTCCTTCCCTTCCCCACCCACCCATTTGTAAATCAACCAAAAGTCTTACTTAGCAACCCATTCTTGCCACTCTCCTTTCCTAAAGTGCGGTTTGGCTGCTTGGTAATTAATTGGAATATAAAATTTGTTAGTTGTTACAGAACATTGTTCAAAACTCTTACTTAGCAACCCATTCTTGCCACTCTCCTTTCCTGAAGTGCGGTTTGGCTGCTTGGTAATTAATTGGAATATAAAATTTGTTAGTTGTTACAGAACATTGTTCAAAACTCTTACTTAGCAACCCATTCTTGCCACTCTCCTTTCCTGAAGTGCGGTTTGGCTGCTTGGTAATTAATTGGAATATAAAATTTGTTAGTTGTTACAGAACATTGTTCAAAACTCTTACTTAGCAACCCATTCTTGCCACTCTCCTTTCCTGAAGTGCGGTTTGGCTGCTTGGTAATTAATTGGAATATAAAATTTGTTAGTTGTTACAGAACATTGTTCAAAAGTCTTACTTTCAAAAGTCTTTAAATAACTAATGTAACCTGGCTATGTGCAGAATGGCAGGCAGTATGTATGTTTATTATCTGTAGAATGGGATAATAAGATAATTTTTAAATTTCATGTTCAATTTGTGACAAAGAACTTAGTTTTCTATATTAGTTCATGGTAGGATTTGGGCAATAGTGGTTAATAAATTGGCTTATTCCCCACAGGTTTTTCTACGTCTCCATGTTATTCTTAACATAACTTGTTCACAGTATTCAGAATATAACCTATACTTCCACCAGTAAATGGCAATATATTACAAATATTCATGCCATATACAACGTTGACCATAATGCATATGCCAAACTCCGGGAGGCGATTCCTTATGAAAAAATAAGGTGAGTTGTATATTAACAAACACTATCGTAAGGTGAATATTAAGGGAGGTATGCGGAATTGAAAATCAGCGTTTGAAATACATGAATGCAAAAATATCAGGAAGCACTTTAAATGGAGCGACGAAAATCGGAATCATGTTTCACAAAATGGAGAGTATAAATCTCTTAAAATTTGGTTTTCAAATAGTCCCCTTTTATTTCTTAAGTAGGAGTAGTCACCATATTTTCGCAAATGGTACTGTATCTTTGCGCCAACCATAATTTGTGCGTACTTATTTCAATGGTGGCAGCACAGTTCAGACGTGGTTGAAGATCGATCAAACTAACTCACTTAAATGAAAAATTACTGCTGACATACATAAGTAAATTATAAAAGTCATCCATAGAACACTATCAGAAGTGGCTACTTTAACTTGAGGTGTCATCTTATTAGCAGGTTGCTTCTAACTACTGTATTTCGACTGATTTTCTTTAGCTGATTGCTAGTAATGTGCTGATGAAAAAAAACATACAATAAATTCACTGTAACGTGCTATTTTGTTCAATTACATACATATGTATAATGCACGAGCGTGTAAAAAAAAAGGAAAGACAAAAATTGTATTTTCTTTTTAGAGCAATAAAAAAGTAAAATAAGTGATCAATAATTTTCTGCCAAGCTGTTCATCCGCCATTAGTACTAAAAATGAAGATCAATATTTACAATTTCCTACCTAAAGAAAAATTTGGAACTGGACGTCATTTTTACTTATATTTTACTTATGTCGAAGTCATGTTCTGTTTGGTCTTTACAAAGAATACTTACTGTCCTAGCCACCATGCGAATTTTGGGTTTATTCGGAGATATTAACAGAACGGCATCGATGAAATACAAAAATATCCCACTTAACAAAAAATCAAGTTAGTCAGTTTGTGTTCTTGACGTCAGAAGCAACTGGAAATAAATTCTCTTCAAATAAAATTACTTATAAATACCGCCTGGTATCAAGTAACGCTCTAGGAATTTTACTATCAGTAGCTAGTAGCCATGTTAGGTTAGTAGGTATGCATAAACCCAAACAGTTGATGTGTTATGGGCACATCCAAAAGAATGAGCGGTGAAAGTCAAACATAGATACAGAAAAACAACAGGCATAAAGGAGGAAGAGAGAAGAGTGAAAGGTTTAAGATAAGAACAAGGGAATAAACAGAGTAATGGAAAACCATCATGTAACAGCCTTAAAGAGGTTTTGAAATGGTGAATAATACAGAAAAGTTAGAAATGGACGCCTTTTATAGTTATATAATGCAATAATATTGATGTAACCATAACTATCAGCTCCCAATTACTGCATTGACAAGAGTTCTGAAAAAAATTACATTTTTTCAATAAAATCAATTGAGACATTATTTAAAAATACAAGTTTAATGCAAATAACGTTCAATCTACATAACCATTATCGCAGATAATAAAATTACAAAACAATGTACAATCAGCTCTATCTTCTAACATCATAATTTAAATGCCAGGTACAGTTGAATTTTACTTCATTATTATTGCTTCAGAAAGTAGTGTTTGTTACTACTCAGTACTATCGAGCAATATCGCAAAGGCACGAATAAAACGTTCAAATGTACAGAGAAAACAGGAATGAATGATTAAATTATCATTTACAATATAAAGTAAAATACACTCAACAATATTTATCAATATATATCTTTGCAGAGTGTATAGGAAATTACACTTTTAATGTATTTTACAGTTTCCATATCAATTATAACTACTACGCACAAAGTAGGTACTAACTAAAGCTAGTACCTGTCGTGAACGTTAGTTTGAAAGTGATGTTTTGCCAGGGTTCTTATACAAATTACTGAATAAAATATCACATCTATGTAAAAGCGTAGTGTTGTGGTATGCTGACATTTTAATACATATGAAATCAAACTGTATATGCTTTTCATCTCAAAAGAAAAGCGTGCTTATTTACTTTACTGCTTACGAATTTGCCAAATTACTTGGGCTTTGCCACAGATGAATTTTACTGTTTCTGTTGATAATCCACTAGCGAAATATTGGGAAGTCGTGGAGCAACACCTTGACGCCGGCCAAAAAGCCCATGACGGCGCTCGCCAATTAAACACACGTAGTGGTATAACATGTTTAATAAGAGAACAGCCCCGACTTCCAGTGCAGTCATAATTAGTGCTTTGTCAAAATTATTTATTTTTCAAGGGTCAAGTTTTGTACAAACGTCTTTTGAATTTAAGGGTTATGTCTGTGTTTATGTTTTTAATTTTAAATGTGCGCCGCAAAATTACAATACAGTAATTCACATAAAGACGCCTTTAAAAGACATTATAAAGTTAACAGAAAAATGCTCATTTAAATGGCACATGTTATATTGTTTACTATTGCTTTTGTGATATTACATTTAATTATTTAATATTTTATCAGGCGTCCGCTCGTGTGAACCCTGTAGGCAGCCATGTTAGGGCCGCGCGAGCTTGCCTCCTTACAGTTGTCCGAGTGATGTATAGGTAAGAAGATGTCCTTACGCACTCACATTTTCATCGCACTGATGTAGGTTACCATAGTTTTCATTAGCATACCAATTCACCTTTGTCCGCGTACGTTAATTTGTCCCCAGCATACGCTAGTCTTCATAACCTAATTATTTGCAGCCCTTGTTGCCTTTTGTTATTATAAGCGACGAGAGAATGTGTGTTCCGACCACGAGGCCACGTGACCGTATGAGACTGTATCTGATACCATCTAGCTATGTGATGAGTTAATTTATGTAACTGGGGATTTATTCTGACGTGAAATATTAAGGACAAGTTTTATTTATAACGATTTAAAGTATTTTATTAATGTTAATGTGTTTGGCGCCAATTTCATGTCCAGCCACGTGGTCGTGTACCATTCGGCCCGTAACTCAGTAATTACCACGTTTTAAGAGCTATCACGATCCGGCCGCCGCGCCATTTAAGAGTAGATTCACACAATTGTGTGTTTATTTACCAGTTTCATGTCGTGCCCACTTTTCATCTCTTTCATTGTCCTGAATGTTTTGTCTCGTAATGTGTATGTCCTGCACTAGCCCGCTCCATCGCGACGAGTTGCGGTTAGCTGCGGTGGAATCTCTTCCAAGTTGTGATGTGTTATTTGTCAAGGGTATTTTGTATGGCGATTATTTATCAATACTAGTTTGCGCTTTGTGTTAAGACAGTCGCCCCACTTTGCGTGCCTAGGAGATGAGTCCCGACGGATGGCAATAGTTGAGGGTAAAGCTTGTAGTGTATCATTGATTTGTCAGGGTTATGTATTAATTTGTTATTATGTTGTGTCCATTTCATCCCCGTGTCCCGCCTATGGGTGAACCCTGCAGACCATCATAGTGGCTGTAGGACCCTCACCTAGAGGAGGCTGTGTCTTCTGACACAGCGGGGAAATCATCCTGTAGGAGTTGTGTCGCTAGGTTATGTGCCGAGGGTTCACTCGCCAGAACTAGCTACACACGCCCGAAGTAATCACTAAATAATAAAGGCGCGCATTGTATGTTGGTACAATAAACTCCCTTTTACCAGTGCGAATTGTGAGTGTTTATGTACCGTGAGTAACCAGTCCAGTTATAACCTCTCAGTATATTATGACAATGTTTAGTATTGGCGAAGAGTTTGTAAGTACGCTCGGGTGAGACGGACACACAGAACCCACAGCATCCTTGAGAACCCTGAGTCTCAACAGTGCGGTGACTGGGAAACACCGATGGCGCCCTCATCAGTAAGTAATTTGTGTCATCGTTCGTCTCGTGTCTCAACCGACGGCGTCAACCTACCAAATGTCTCCTGCTGGTGTCTTTATACCTCAAGTGGTAGTAGCAGCCCTCTTCCGCTAATATAGTGGTGGAATGATGGCTGGGAGTTCTTAGGAATGCTATCGTCTACTGTAAAAAGTCCAGAACCCTAAAAACTGTGCTACAAACTGTAATCGGCTAATATTGCACGACCTTTCAGTATAATATCTTTCCAGAGTACACGCCAGCCGAAACTGGTAAAATATGTGACTGAGTTGGATCACTTGTATGTGAAAAAGCTAGTGCGAAAGGTGGCGTACTAGCAATTTAATATTGACGAGATGTTTCCATTCAACAGAATGCAATTATTTTCATGCTTTATTTTAGCACAGTTCCAGGTCAATTTTGCAAGTAATTTGCACAGTATATTCAATTACGTACGAACATTTTAAAAAATATGGAAATTATTGATAAAAATATTTGTGATGTTTAATATAAAAATGCTTAGCTCTACATCTTATTTAATATCCCTGACACTCGGCTAACAACATTCGCATGTGTTTTTTTATTTTTTATTGGCTTTCAAGGAATTTTGATTCCCGCGTCAAAATTAACTGGAGCAGTTTCAATCAGAAGTATTACTGAGGTAAATATAAATAAATTGAAACTCGTGTGTCATGGGACGACGTTCATCACCGCAGACAGTGTTCCGAGCTGGTGCTCCACGCACACGCTTGTTCACTCCAGCCTCCTTCCTTCTCACTGGCGAGACGACGCGCTATCATATCTTGAAGCCACTCGCCTGCGACAAGTGGTCGTCAGCTGTCTTGGCGCTCGTGTCGCTTTTCTGAGCTTCCTGCATCTTGGAAACCGCAGACAACTCCAGGTGGCTGGATGCTGCGATTTTAGCCTTCTTCTTGTTCGCTTCCTCGCTGTTCCTGATCCCGTAGAAGAAATAAATGAGAAAACCTGAAACAAGACGACACACTTGCCGTTATTAATCTACTTAAATTTCTGAGGGTAATAATAAGTTAAAAAATTACATCCATAGTTGAGGTAAAAAAAACTCGAGTGGGGAGTGAACCCAGGGTGAGGCAACACTCACCGAGTGACGGGCTTTCCAGTTGGGACCCGTAGGTGCCCGTCATACCCGGATTTGGCATGAAATGAGACCCTAGGATGGAGCGGCGCTGGAATGCAAGGGTGGGGAAACGGTAGAACCCCAAGAAAACCTGCCGGCAAGTGGCATCGTCCAGTACGATTCCCACAAGCGAAAATCCGGGAGTGAACCCGCTGGGTATCGAGCCCGGATCGCCGTGGTGGGAGGCGAGCCCCCTAGCCACTGCGCCACCGCTGATTCCCCCTAGAGTTGCGGTAATGCAGTAAGAAACCTGTTATATATATATATATATATATATATATATATATATATATATATATATATATATATATATATATATAACACACACACACACACACACAAAGACTAAATGGCGCAGCGGTTCCTTTCATGTGGAAGTATTCATTCTCTGTTTGGCTGTGTGAGGCTCTAGGGGCAGGCTATGTCTGAGTGGCTACTGCATGTTGCGAAATGTTTCCTATTGGCTGCCGGCTGGCAAGTAGGTTACCAGTTGCTGATTGGCGAACGGCATTTAAATATTTTGCTGGTGAATAGTGCTATTTTGCTGGCCAGTCATTTCCGGCTGGTATAAGTGGCTGTTTTGTCTCTGTATTCTTAAGTTCTTTGTGGTAATACTATGCTTGAACTATTTGCTTATCTGCCGTTTATAGAAAAAACCAAGGGTAGGAAGGGACTGAAGAGTTCTTTCCGGTGCAAGGTGTTTCAAGCATTTGACCATTAGTACATGTATCATGAAACAAATAATATCCGTACAAAAAAATGTAATTTGTTTGTGTTTGCTTTCAGATAGTTAAACAAAAAAGTAAGAGACTGAGAGAAAATCCATTCTACAATTGATTCTGGGTTAAATGAACACTTTTGTTGGATCAGCTAAGATCTTTCTTTCAACCACTATCCAATATTGCCAAGGTTGGTATCCATTTAGCTGCTAAGTAGTACTTCGAAATCGTTAGAAGCATAAAAATGGTAATATTATATCCATAATTACTATAATGATTTTATACATTAGAAACTATATTTTGAGACTGTTGATCTTAACATTACAATATTAAAATGCATTAAGAAACGTTTTCCTAATCCATTGAAAACACGGATGTACCTAGATGGTCCAGTATTACCATAGAATATTAAAAGTTCTGCATATATAAGCAAGTTCCTTGAACCCACTTAGCCCTCGGCCATCTGGGGTGTGTTAATCTTATTCTGCCCCACTGAGCATATTCCCCATTTCTGGGAGAAAACACCTACTACCTTCGCGAATTTCCAACCACTACCAGCACGAGTGCAATCTCATCGGACCTCGTGGGCATTGGCGGGCATCCGTGAAATCCTGTGTACCAGACCCTTCCGGTGTGATTGGTACCCCCGACGTCCACCGACTAACGAAAACCTCCCGTTGCAACCGTGCTCCTTCTTCCTTTTCATGACACTTGTGTGTTTTCCAGACAGAGTGGTCCTTTTCCCCAACCTCCATTAGGTCAATTACCATGCAGTTGAATTTCTTCACAGTGAAATTCCCGCTTGGGATCCAACGATCTGACTGTAAAGGAGTCGAACAGTCCGCTATCTGGCTAGCACTATCGCCATTACCTGTGATTCCAGATCAGCCTGGGAGGCAGATGAACCTTTTGGTAAACCAGGTACGGGGACCACCCGGGAGTTTTTAGCTTTTTTTTTAACCTCAATACTCTGATGTAGTCCGGCGGTAAGACAAGGAGGCAGTGCATTCCATTAAGCTAGAAGAGGCTACCTGAGAAGCATCACTAGACCTTACCGGAGTGAAGTATCAGCGTGATCTGCGATACTAGCACCCCGTTCCTATACTGCTGATTTCACTGGTTCAGTAATCTCATTAACGTCAGCTATCGTTCCGATACTGCTGACGACCACTGATGGTGATTGCAAGCTGGTAGAGCACAGCGTGTTTGCACATGTGGTAAAGTACTCTGCTACCCCCACCGCTGAATTTTTCCTGCGCACCTGCACACACTTCTCGTGTAAACAGAGCAGTTTCAGTTGAGTATAGTACCTGGTAGAGTTGTCGTCACTCTGTTGTTAATTGTAACGAATGTACTATAAATGGTCAGAGGGACATGCTTATTAGTTAGCGTTTATTAGGAATATGAATGTTTGTGGAGTATATCGTTTATTGCCATAATAGGGACATGAGAAAAGCTGCCAAGCCATCCTCTCACCCGTTCTTTCCTTTGGCTATTTACTTTCCCCGCAGCAACTCGAGCAATTCCTTTAACAAGTGCATTCAACATTTTGAGTATATGCCATTCACAGTTACTTCACACTTTTCTGGCGCCCTGCTAAAGTTATACTTTTGGGTACTTATTACACATCATTCCACTACATGTAATAAAAAAAACTGCAACGTTACTGCTACGTTTCAACTGACAAATGCTTTGTTTACAGTTTTCAGCTGTTCGAAGAATGCTGGCATTACGTACAAACGTTCACAATTTAGGCCTAATAATTGTATTTAGGTCAGTTTTATGACTTTTAACAATGTTTATATTAATAATATTTCTTATGGTTTAAATTTTATATATTGTTAACATGTTTTGTGTTATTTACGATATAGCACGTTACACGTAATATACGTTAATATTTTGCCGCGACAGTGTTTAATCCTGGTACAACTGTGAAGCAGAAGTGGTTAAACTCTTGTTACTGATGTGTATTCAGTTATTTCATTAAAAGGACTACTTTGGTTGGAATGAAGAAGCATCAAGTGCAACGAAAAGACAGTAAACTCAAGCATGCAACTAGTATAGCTTATTTTCGGTACGTAGCAGCGACAATCATAAATACAGTGGCAAACATGCATAGTTTTTACTAGTTTTATTGAATTATTTATTTAAAATTTTCTGGCTAAGCTTTAACAATTTGTTGAGACTGTGTGCAAACATTCATTTCACAGGAACGTAAGCATGTTACACAATTGTGTTTCAAACACCTGGGGTAAAGTTACAAAGTTGTGATAAATAAGCAGACGTAACTTTCAAATAATTAATTTTGTCATAAAAAAACGCTTACGGTTAAAACTTATAAATTTCGTAAGTCCAACATTTACTATTACACACACACACACACACACACACACACACACACACACACACACACACACACACACACACACACACACACACACACACACACACACACACACACACTGGCCAAGCGTAACGGCCACGGTAAAGACGCGACAATGGCCATTTCGGTTTCATAATCATCACTCACGACCAATACTATGCACGTAACATATCTATTCCTGCCGTGGCAACGCATACTTATCACGTCATTGTCGCTTGCCTACGTATGTTGAACAACCTCAACGTATACAAACTTGATTTGGTAATTTTACGTATTTTTCGCAGGAAGAAAATTTGACGCTTGGTTGAGCAAAATGCAACACGTCACATCATGTCGCCACTTCTGCCAACTTCCAATTTTTAACCGTCCCATCATCACATCTGGATCTTATAAGTACTCAAACATTAAAATTTCGTATCAGTTTTAAAACGCGAATTCAAACATAATTATTTTTTGCTGTAATAAGTATGAAATATGCTGAAATTGAAAACAAGTATCATTTTCTAGCTGCTAGCGCTGCGAAACTTGTAGAGTCAAGAAATAAAAAGACAAGCTCCGCTCGCCTATTCAAGTTTCTTCCTCGAATAAAATATTTTCACCAAGTCACTAGGACCTACGCATCGTATTTTGCGCTGATATTTTTAACAGTAACAATGGTATATGTTATCATCAGTGCTACTTGAAAATGCAAATTTTTAAATAGGACACGTTTAATTTACAAATAGAATACAAAATAACAACGAGGTTATAACAACGTTTTAACTGTGAACTATTTCTTAATAACCGTTGCTAACACATACATGCTTTCGCTGTATTTAATTCAAATTGAATACGAATTATATATTACAATTTATAAAAGATATATAAGTTAGAGTTTTATTTAACCATAAATATTATACTTTAACGTTAATCACAGTGTCAAACATTTGTGGCATGTGAGTTATTTAAAAAACAGGTGAACATGTTGATCTTGGGGTGATTTTCTAAAAGTTTGTTTCAAATAATGTAAATAAACTTTGAATTGACTATATATAATTATTCACAAAAGCCAATTTACGCCTGGATAACAATTTCACTTCTCTCAAAATTCTGAATTATTGACCAATATACATGGACTACAGTATAAATATCAAACAATACGTGTACACATTCAGCGTTTCTTATTACAGTATGTACTAGAGTAGCCAGCAAGGTATACGAACCCGGTACTCTACCCTGCCAAGTACTCTGCTGAATGCTGTACCAGAGTGAACTTGCCTTTACTACGGCTTTGTCATGCACGCACTTTCCTAGTTAGCTAGTTTCGTTCGTTCGATAAGCACTCCCTTTACAGCCCGGAAACTTATGAAAGAAAACTAGAGAGAGTTAGAGAGAGAGAGAGAGAGAGAGAGAGAGAGAGAGAGAGAGAGAGAGCATTGCTCAACGTCTTGTCTGCAAGCGGGGTCGTTATCAATAAAATGCCCTGCAAGCGGTGGGTTCCGAAATAAGCAAAGGTGTTCAATAAGTTTGGTGAAGAAGAAGACGTTTGGATAAACATGAATGGGAAAGAAGTAGGCCAGGGCCTCTGAACTGACCTTGCTAGCAATCGTCTGAAGTTATTTCTGAGCACTACGGAAAACCGAAGTCAAAATGGTTTAATGGTTCCTGGATGCCAGTTCAGTGAGTTATCACTAGGGCCAACTGATTTTTCGCGAAAAAAAATCGGAGCACACAATAGACTTCAATAGTACATATACACCTCAGCTGATGTCATACCCCTCCATTGCCTGCTGGCGTCGTTTCCGCATTTGAATGAGCCACTCAGGATTCTCTAACCCCAACACTGTGCATTCTTGATTCGTGTGCAAACAGCTAACACGGACCAGAACTAGTTTCATCCAATTAAAAAAGCTGGACGACGCTACAGTGCTTTGAACTGTATCTTGTCTGGAAATATTTTCGCGACCTATCACTGCCCGTAGTTGTCACCTTACCACGTCGCTCTGCAGTCGAAAACATTTTCCTTTCGGCAATCACAGCAAAATTATAACAGCAGTTCATTAAATATTAATTATAATGTCCAAAATCAGCAAAATATTAAAATAATTAGTATTCGCTGCCACGTTTGCAACAAATTTCTGTCATATTTTGTATACGACTGCCACTTCCGCACTATGTTTGTACTTACCGATGAAAAGCCACACAGCAAATCTGACCCACGTGTTGAAGTCGAGCATCAGCATGAGGTAAATGTTGATAAGAATGCTAAGTCCAGGTATCAGAGGCACCAACGGAACCTGCAAGCAAAAATAAATCCTAGGTTCACTGGGCCATCAAGAATTTGTTGTTGCCACAGTCTGAAACACAATGAAAATTACAAACCTCGTGTAGTGTAAGTTAGTTAAGTTAGTTTTTGATTGGAGTTATTAAATAACAATTACTGATAACTGGCTAATTCTTAACTTAAAATGATGACGACCCTACATGATATTACAAATGTTTAATGTATAGCAAGCGACTTGATTTGCAATGTTCGAGTGATTGTTGTACGGTGTACGGTAATGCATGTACATTGAACGGTAATACGGCAATTTTCACATTTTGATCACGATTGTTTTTGTTATTTAATAGTAATTATCATTTTACGACTTTTATTTTAATACATTTGATTCAAATCATGGGAGTAGTAGTGCCATATTTATGGCGTACCTGCTCTAAAGATTGCATTTATTTGAAAGTTAAAACAAATGTTAGACTTCTTTAGCGTTTCCTGTTTTAGATTCTTTACTAGGTTAGTTGTTAATTTAACATTCGGTTTGGCATGCAGGGATGTGTTGAGGATTTTGTTACACTTGTAACGTTTTCTCACAGCAATGGCAAGTAAAGACTAACTGTATAATTTGTGTATTTAATATATTTTTGGCATGTGCTAAGTAATGAAAATCGTTATTTGAATGGAATTCCGAGCACATCTTTACCAGATGGTAAGTGTAAATAATTAGGATTTGTGGAAGTGTACGGTAATTGTACGGTAATTTTTATGCAAACTCTCCACGATTGTCATCTCAATGGTTGACAACCCTGTTCGCAGCTGTGCATATGGTAGGCATGTCGAAGGTACTGGTCGCCGAAACGTAACTCCAAGGCCGACACCAGTGTGGGGTACTCCATTCGATGCCGCTCTGGCAGAGATTGTAGTATGCTCAGTGCGGGGCCTCTCAGTACGGCGGCGAAGTAGTAAGCCCGCTGTTCCGTCGTCCAGCCATTTAGGGTAGCGAGTGTTACAAAATGGTGTTGGTACTCCCGCCACGAAGTATGGCCATCGTAAGATGCGGGCTTAATTAAGACCCCCTTCTCCTCTGCCGGTAACGAGATGGCAATGCTGAGGGCTACTGATTATCCTCCGAGGTTTCTCCCTTGGTTACAACTTGCACCGCTTCCTCACTTTCCTCGGCTGGCAATGTTGTGATAGTAGAATTACGCTGCTCCATAAGTTCCTGCCACTCCATCTCACTTAGGCTGTTTCCTGTTTCAGCTCATTCTTCGCACTGTCCATCTTTCCACTGACACTGTCCACCCTTTCGTTTACAACATTCACAGTTTCATTTACATTGTCCATCCTGTTGTTTATACTGTTCCCTTTTCCATTTACACTGTCAATTTTCGTGTTCACTAACATGCTAAAGTCTTTTATTTTCCTATGTACATTATCAATTACTGTATATATTTTCCTATCTAAGTGGTCTATTTCCTTGTTTACATTTTCATTTACACAATTTACAGTTTCAATTACACTATTAATTTAGCTATTCATATTGCTTATTTCACGTTTACATTTTCCCCTCAAGCTATTTGCACTTGCGCTCACTTGGCTACTTAGCCCCTGCAGGCATTTTTCTAGTTAACATTCACTACGATGGTTGTGCAAAACAGTCCTAATTTTTTGGCCTATAGTTATTACAATTAATTAATTTGTTAGAATATCACTAATAACTTGCTCATAGCCTAACTTCATTCACAACTGATTTATTAATAATTGCCTCCACCCCACTTCTGACACCAGTCTTACTAGATATCCGAGGGCCGTATACGAGTTCGTGAGGAATGGAGGTCTTCATAGAAATAAAAGATCTAAATTTGACTTTTGATTTATTCGCAAAGCTATTATTTAAAGGACTGATCCATCTCCACTAATTTTCTTTTTATTTCTCAGTGAGCGCCGCAATACTGAATATATATTCATACTCTAATTAACATTCTTCTTAATGCCTATATTTGGTTATAGTCACGTGACTCGTGTTCATAATTAACACACTTTCAGTCTATATGTTGCCATCGTTTGTAATGTCTTTCTCTCGCGCACCCAATCCAATAGTCCAACCTGCCATTCGCACTGTTCGCTGCGCCGGCGCTCGCAGTCGCACATTTTCCTCCTCCTAGTTACTTCACTCGCCGCTCGTTCCATTCGTCGTCTATCGCTGAAACTCCACCTACTAATCCACTTATCAACTCCTATCCCTAAGGCCCGTCGCACTATTTGTACTCTGCTGGCCTTGCCACAGAAAGTTCGACGCACCCCGAGTCACGCCGACAGAATCCAGGACAGTGAATCACCAGAAAATTCCTCAGATAGAGGCGGAAATTCAATTAGCTGAATATCAGGAGCGCGGGCCGCAAAATGATTATCGTGGCAGCTTGCTTTTTGTAACAAGATATGCGCGTCTGGGACTATCGCACACATAACCTTCCAAACATACCTTGTGACTCGCTGCCGCTATCATATAACAGCTCTGTCCTTCACTTCAACGCGCTCACGAGGGACAAACCAGTGAGCGCTTAACACTATGCACAATTAACGTTACGATGGCCTGATTATTTTATGCTTGCGTCGGTCAAAGGCAAGTGTAAATTTTTTGAAGGAAAAAAAAAATTATGAATGTTATTATTTTTACATTTATTTGCATATATATATATATAAAGTTTTTACAAATGTTAACTTAACACTCGTAATTTAATTTTAACACATGGAACTATTTTCCTTTCGTCGAGGCATTTGGGCGGCAACGACAATCAGTGAAATGAAGTGAGAACGGAGCAGTGTCGGAATGAAAGGGCTGAAGAAATAATGGGAGATTCCCGACGAAATCCGCCGACCAGCGGCATCGTCCGGCACGATTCTCACTTGCGAGAATCCGGGGGTTACCCGGCCGGCGATCGAACCCGGTTCGCCTAGTTGGTAGGCGAGCAGTCTAAACGCTCAGCCGCCGCGGCCCGTCTTTTCAAAGGTCGATTTCAAAAGTGTTCATTTTGCTATGAGCTGCCTTTACCTTGAAGGAGAGCTTGACTCCGGAGACGGGCTGGCGGCCGATGATGACCAGGATGACGATGAGCGAGACGCCCAGTAGGGATGACAGTAGCACCGCCCACTCCTGGCCCTCGGACAGCTGGTTGGACGTGTGGATGATAGCGGCGCAGAAGCACACAGACATCAAACCTGCGAGCATACACGCCGGTGAAGTATACAGGATGTTTCAGGGTGGAATGGACATTGGGCCATTCTGATGGGGAAAACATCAACAAACATATGCTCTGTTCACAAAGGTGTCCGAGATACAGCTATGTGGAACTGACAGGAATGGGAAGGGTGCATGTGACAGTAGATGAACAAATAGTTACGTATTGGATTTCATTGTGTAAATTCAACACGTGAGCAAGCAATTCCTCCCTTGAGTGCGCTTTTTGTCTGAAGACCTCGATCTTCAACCAACTCCATAAACATTAATCTAGCGGAATGAGGTCGGGTGACCGTGTTGGCCAAGCAACAGCATTGCAGCGACCGATCCAATGGCCAGAACAGATTTCGACTAGCTACTGTGCCACTGGTTGTGTGGAATGTGTAGGGACTCCATCCTGTTGCAAGTACATTCCAGCCCTTGTTGCGAATGGAACGTTCTCCAAGTACCCCGCCAACAGATTCTGCAGGAAGTGCAGCAGATAATGTTCTCCGTTAAGCTGGGTGTTTACAATAGCTGGATCAATGAGTTGGTTATCAACGATACCGTGACATACGTTTTCTGAGAAACGACGCCGTGAGTGTAAATTGAGTTGTAAATAGATTATATGTGTATTGTTTTCCCACCAGAATGGTCCATACTATTACCTATTAAAGAATATCGGTTTCACCCTGGAACATCTTGTATACACACATACTCTCTCGTCATCACTCTCTCGTAATAACGCCATTACAGCTATAATAAAGAAAAATTAATACTCGACGACGAAAACTTAAGGAACTTCGTTATAGACTATACGAGGCTACTTCGCACTTTTCTGAAGCCCTGCTGAAGTTCTACTTCCGTGATATGCCTCAGCCTCTTACAAACGAAGTTTAATCGAGTCTAGAAAATTACACCAAAGGAACAACGCACCGCGTTCATGTGCTCCCACTGTAATAATATTTTGCAAGATAACTATTTATTAATAGGCATTACCAACACACCTATTTTATCCCTGTTTTTATTCATATTGATTACAAATGAAATGTTATATATAAAATATAACTACAAGGTAAATTTACAACTAATAAAGTAATTTTATGCTAACACAAGTATAAAACACTTGTGATATATGGTATATCTAGGAAACAACAAAGCACGTAATTCATGGTGCAATTTTTCAAAGGTTTGATTCAAAAAGTGCGAAGAAACCGCGAATATACTATAGTTGTAGTATGGGTCTCACTATAAGTAGTTGTGTCTATTAATTAAAATGTCCTTTTCAAGACACTGTGAAAGTCGATAATTTGTTGTAAATTTAAAAATTTGGTTATTGAAACAAAAATGTAGTCGTTGAAAAGTGACATAGAGTCAGCAAAAACTGCTGTAAGCAGTCCTAGGTTTACGATATTTATATAGGCTGTTCACTGTAAAATGAGCACTTTTTAAAGCCCTGCTTAGAATATACTTGTATACACGTTGTGTATTATTCCGCCTTATGTAAAATTAACGTTGCCATGGGCCTCATCACTTTATTCATATGCCAGTCAAATGAAACTGTGAAATTATTAGGAATGTAAATACGTTACAAATCTACTCAATCTTAAACTTCGATGCATTAGAAAAAACGGAAAGCGAAAGAAATAATTTTAAGTTTTCACAAATGGTTACCTAACACTTTTTATTCGACGTTAAGATATGGAACTACTTTACATCCATAGTTACGAACTTAACTGGACGAATGTCTCTCATTGCATCCATTAAAATATATGTATGCAGGGGCATTGACTTTTTTCTAAGGTTCATTTCTAAAGTGCTCACTTTATCGTGAACAGCCTTTACTGTCAAACAGTGTTTTAAAGTATAGCGAATACGGTGTATTTTCTCTTAAGAGATTGCTATATTAAAAGCCTACAGTCACCGCGTAGAATTCTGAGGGAACAGAACACGCGCCAAGCTTGTTTATGCTATTCTCAATCGCCGTCGTAATGGTTACTTACGTCGTTTCTAAATAAAATACTACGCTACTAAAATAAAAAAAGAAAGATATTCTAAAACAATAATACCGATCGCAACCTTTTATCCCTGTTCAAATACTTTTAAAAATAATTGATATTCAGTAGATTGGTGACAAATTGAAAACATTTTAAAGTCTTGCTTAGTTTCATAATCTGTCTTATTCGTGTCCTCTCGCCACATGAATAAATCATAGACTAAAGTTGAAGTAGACCGTTTATTCATCCTCTGCGCATGTATCCAACATACTCCAAACATACTCCAAAGGAATACAACTGTCAGAGTCACATGGTCAACAATGATGAACATGTTTGCTTACATCTTAATTTTTATATTACAAACACTATGATCATCATTTGTGTTCTGCCCAGAGGCAGGTTTTCACGTGGTATCTCTCCATGCTCTCCTGTCTTCTGGCAACCTCTTCAGGTTCATATACTTTCCGCTTCCTTTGATGTCATCTATCAACTTGTATCTTCTCCTTCCTTTAAATCATTTTCCACAAACTATTCATTCCATAGCGTCTGTTAGCAAGCACTCCCGTTTCAACGAGTGTCCCATCCAGTTCTTCTTCCTTTCTCTTATGACTTTCAGCAGTTTTCTCCTCTCATCAACTCTTTCCAGCACTTCTTCATTATTCACTCTTTCCACCCAGCTTATCCTCCCCGTTCTCCTCCACATCCACATCCCAAACGCTCCTAGCCTTTTTTCGTCTTCACATCTCAGTGTCCACGTCTCTGCCCCATAGAGTGGCACACTCCATACTAAACACTTGCCAAGTCTTTTCTTCAGCGCTTTAGCTAGTTTTCCGCATAGCAATATCCTCTTTCTATTGAACGCTTCCTTCGCTACTGCAATACGAGTCTTCACCTCCTGATGACATTTCCAAGTCCTCAGTTATCGTACTTCCTAGATATTTGAATGCTCTTACTTGGCTGATATTAACCTGTCCTATCTTAATATTTGCCGGTTGCCTTCCTTTACTGAATACCATACTCTTTGTTTTTGACGTATTGATTCTCATTCCATACTCCTCACAAGTTTCATTCAGATTTTTTAGCATTTTATTTATAGTTCTTTCACTTTCTGCTAATAAAACCATATCATCGGAAAATCTTATACATTCTATTCTCTTCCCTCCAATACGTACTCCTCTTCTCCCATCTAAGCATTTCCCAATAATCTACTTCAGGTATAAATTGAACAACAAGGGGGAAAGGCAATAGCCTTGTCTAACGCCCCTCCCAATGCTGCTTTCTTCCGATATTTCAGTTCCAATCTTTATTCTTACTTTCTGTTGTAAATATAGATTCTGTACTAGTCTTCTCTCCTTCCAATCTACTCCTTTCCTCTTCAAGATGTCCATCAGTTTGTTCCATTGTACTCTGTCGAAAGATTTTTCCAAGTCAATAAAGACAGCGTAAATTTCTCTACCTTTCTTAATATATCTCTCGCCTATGATTCTTAACAGGCCTATAGCATCTCTTGTTCCTTTTCCACTTCTATATCCAAATTTCCCATATAGCCTTCTAATCAACACTCTTAACAATATTTTAGCTGTATGAGAAATTAGACTAATAGTCCTATGCTTTACACATTTATTGGTATTCTCTTTTTTTTCAATTGGTATCATTACCGTTGCGAGAAAGTCATCCAGCCATTCCCCTTTGTCATATGTATCATTACATAGGTAGACTATCTCCCTTCTTCCCCTGTTTCCTAAACTCTTCAACACTTCTGCTGGCAAATTATCGATTCCACACGCATTTTGAGTCTTCATCTCCTTCAGTGCCTTTTCTACTTCTGCTTCCAAGATGCTGTACCTTTTTCTATCCTCTAGCACCTGTGCCTCCTCTTCAATCATACTTTCACTTGGTCTTTCATCCGCCTTATACATTCTATATATTCTTGCCATCTAGTCAACACCTCATGTGATTCTTTGGCTAATGTGCCATACACTTTTTTCTATTCCCATGTTATACTTCCTTCTTTTGCCATCAAAGGCTATCTGCCTATCCATTCTGTACATCATTTCATACTTTCCTTCTTTCTCCATTTTCTCTATTTCCTCGCATTTCTCTTTCATCCGTCTTTCTCTTGCTTGTTCAGTTTATCTTCTTAATTCATTATTCAGTTTCCTATGCCTCTTTCTTCCTTCTTCATATTAATAAAATACACTTACCAGTTTGAATTTAATCTAACTGCATTACAACTGCGGACTGGTTGTTCGCAGCAAGCGAGATCGGTATACCTCATCTTTAGTCTATGGTATAAATTAACATGGTGTTATCTATTCACCAGTACCTATGCGTCTATCAAGTGACTTGTTCTGTTATGAAAATCAATAAGTTAAAAAAAATTTTGGAATGCAAAACTGCCATTTCTGTACAGTAGTAGAGACTAATGATTTTTTCAGATTAATTTTGCTTACAAAGCTACAAATTTCAAAACTGCTATTAAAAAATCAAACGCAACTAGTACTTTGAAAAATACAAACGAATTCGTTACGTATACATTTTTGGGACAGTAATAATGATTTAATATGGTGCATCTGACTGTTTTCGTAAAAGCATGCAACGTAAAGTCAATTGTAATATAGCTTAAAAATACACATAAAAAGTTACTAATACTAATCGAAATGGAAATTATCGTACTAAAAAAATATTCAAGAAAACAGAACTTGACGGAGTTAAAAAGAATAAAATCGTCATACAAGGGAAAACTATTTGGTTGTCAGAAAATTTATTGCCTCGCATAAAAATGCGAGAGACAGCCTGAAACTGAATAATTTTAAGACTTTTTCAGGATGTATGTAAATTAGCCTAACACAATTTTCTCATCTCCAAAAAAACTCGTCACAAAACGTCTCATCTCGAGTTCTCATTTCCCTCCCTTTCTTGACCGAAGATAACCGCAAGGAGTTTGAAAATGTTCTTTAATTTCGTTGTTCTTTGGCTCAATGTTTGAGTTGAATAGTTTGCAACTGACCATGAACATACAAGTCTTGTGTCGTAATTTTTAAGTCATGAAAACTTTTACTGAAACAAAAAAAAATGTTGCATGTGTAGGATAGACCCCAAATGTTTCAGCTGTAGGATAGACCCCAAATGTTGCAGGTGTAGGATAGACCCCAAATGTTGAAGGTGTAGGATAGACCCCAAATGTTGCAGGTGTAGGATAGACCCCAAATGTTGAAGGTGTAGGATAGACCCCAAATGTTGCAGATGTAGGATAGACTCCAAATGTTGCAGATGTAGGATAGACCCCAAATGTTGCAGGTGTAGGATAGACCCCAAATGTTTCAGCTGTAGGATAGACCCCAAATGTTGCAGGTGTAGGATAGACCCCAAATGTTGAAGGTGTAGGATAGACCCCAAATGTTGCATGTGCAGGATAGACCCCAAATGTTTCAGCTGTAGGATAGACCCCAAATGTTGCAGGTGTAGGATAGACCCCAAATGTCGAAGGTGTAGGATAGACCCCAAATGTTGCAGATGTAGGATAGACTCCAAATGTTGCAGATGTAGGATAGACCCCAAATGTTGCAGGTGTAGGATAGACTCCAAATGTTGCAGATGTAGGATAGACCCCAAATGTTGCAAGTGTAGAATAGACCCCAAATGTTGCAGATGTAGGATAGACCCCAAATGTTGCAGATGTAGGATAGACCCAAATGTTGCAGATGTAGGATAGACCCCAAATTTTGCAGGTGTAGGATAGACCCCAAATGTTGCAGGTGCAGGATAGACCCTAAATGTTGCAGATGTAGGATAGGCCCCAAATGTTGCAGATGTAGGATAGACCCTAAATGTTGCAGATGTAGGATAGATCCCAAACGATGAAGTAAAACACATCGAGACGATGGGTATTTCGATTTGAGGTTCGTGGGGTTCCATTTACCCCTGAGAAATGACGGAATGGGATAACGGGAGAACTCCGAGGAAACGCCACCACCAGCTGGCAATGTCCGTCACGTTTTCCACAAGTGATAATTCCGGGTATCCGCACTGAGAATAAAGATCAGATCGTCTAGGGTTGGCACGTTTACCTCTCGACCATCGACAATTGTGGCCCTTCAATGACACAGTAATCAGTGTTTCTACAGAAAGGATCTACACGCTTTTATAGAATGCTGCAGTTGTCGTAAAGGTTGTATGGCAAAAAATTATTCACGGTGGTGTTTCTCGGTGGGATTTGTTATGCCTTAGGTTTCGACACAATGCGAAATTATTCCAAAGAAACTGGATTGATATGATAAATCGTCAGTTCCAACAGACGTGTGGTTTTCAAACCGAATTTTATTTCGGCGATGGTTACAAATAGTGTGTTATGTGCAACAAAGTATGCCCTATTTGTAGCAATTGTTAAAATATTTTTTCCGGCGACTTTCTCAACTAGACACGCAGCGAATTTCACTGTGTATTCGCACATAAGTGCATATATTATTCTCGTACTTACTGTATAACACAATTCCACATTTCGATATTTTCTCAGTCGTAGAGTCTGGGTACTTGAGATTGGTGAGGTTGAACAGGTATTTAAGTGTGTCAGCGATCACCTCCAAAAGTCGTTTGCTACCGAAAGTCAAGGTTGAATTCTTCGAGAACTCGTAGTTTACTGCAGAATTTTCTTCATATCTGAAACCACAGAAACACAGAAATCACAGAATTAGGCATCTTCATGCGGGAAAATAGTTACAATTGGGGCAGCAAACACACTTCTGCTCGTGACTACTTATTTTCAACATCACCGAATACGGCTATATTAGCATTGCACCTGCTAACTGAAGTGTTTAACATAAGCTATCAGGTTACCAATGACACCAAGTCAAGAAACTAGTTCCTTTGTTGGAAAGACAACTGACCTTTCTGCTGTGGTGAATGGAAACAAATAGAAGTTCAGAAACGCTATGCGTGCATATTAGAGTGTTAATTTCTAGACTGTTTGCCGAAACTTTTGTCGCGATAATTTTCAGGTATGACAATTCTGGTACAAAATATTTACCATAGGGACTTGCAGAATGCGTTAAAAATTATAACTGTGCTTTGAAATAGCAATAGAGTGGCCACATGGCATTTGCCACATTCTGTGTGCCGTCGTTGCCACACGACCCGAAACACTAGCAGCTTGCCCTCAAAAATCGTGATACGCGTTGCCCCATGTTAAATTACCCTCCAGCTACGAAGTTAACCCATTCGGCCACACTTCAATTTGTGAGCCGAAGCGTTGCAACCGTTTAATATTTCGATATGCACAGTACTTGTGTCCAGTGTACTTTTTGCAGCGTACAACGTGTTACGTACTCAAAGACGTCACCAGTCATTCAAAAACGAGAAGTGTGGTAAATTACACAAATTATATTACCCGTCGTCGATATGACTCGCAAAATATTGGAGACTAATTCCTCGCCGTGTACAATATTGGACATAAATATCCTTCATCTGCAATTTATCTACGATCGTGGACACGGTGATTGAGCGGTTTATGGTAGGACACTTCTAATCATAAATTAGTACATACATCTAAAGCTCGTCTATAAAATTATTCGCCTTGTGAGTTAAATTTGGCTCTATCTCATTTAGTTTAGGAAGTATTATCTCTTTTATTAGTTGTAGAATTCACCTGATCTTTACAATACTTTGTGGGCCACGGTGGCGTAGTGGTTAGACTATTCAACTCCCGCCGAGGCGAACAGGGTTCGATTCCCGGCGGGGCAGCTCCCGGATGCCCGCATGTGGGACCCGCGCCGGACGACGCCGCTGGTCGGCGGGTCTTCTTGGAGATCCCCTGCTTAACCCAACATTTCGCTCCGGCGCCTCCACATTCACACCTCGCTTCGCCCTCATCGGCTCTCAATACCTTGATGTTAAGAGCCGCCTGAATAATTAATTCTTCCAATCAAGCTTCTGGTTAGCTCAACGTCAGTAAAATTATATATATTAATAAATAATAATATTAGTTTTTTAATTAAATCAAAAGACAATCAACAGGTTACATTTGAATTTTTTTTTCATATAATTCTAACGTGATATTTGTCAATTAAATTTGCTCTATAGCTGGTTTATTTATTTATTCCCTTATGTCATCGCCAGTTCGATACCCTGCCGCAGAATGTTGAGGAAATCTCCGAAACGACGTTGCCTTTACACGCTGTGACGAACTCATCGGGGTATCCTTCTTCCAGTTCCTTTCCAGATTTTTATCCACCGTTGCTCCATCCTCGTTTCTTTCGTTTCACGCATAAGTTAATCACATCAAACGCGCCAGGTCTGCTTCAAAGGAAGAGTTGTAAGGTTCCGTTCTTATAGGATCCAATAATACTAAAAAGATAACCAATGTTAAAATAAGATTTCCACACGGCACGGGCCTCGGCATAGGAATAGACATAACGGGCGTTGCTACGACATGGATCTATATTCTCGTTCGCCAGATGTACGAACCTGTAGAAAAATTACTTCTTTGGCTTTCCTCATTTTGTGATTGCTGAAGAAGTTCAAGAATACTAGCGGGAAAAAAAATTAATATCATAAATCTTAATACGATGTTTTTTTCTGCGTGTCCATACGTTGTTGGCTACAGCTGAGCAAAAGAGTTTTTGTTTGGCGTTTCTTTATGCCTATAGCGCTTGCTTATTTGAACTTAAGAACTACCGATACTTGCATGATACTCATGATGAACTACCGATACCGGCATGATACTCATGATGAACTACCGATACCGGCATGATACTCATGATGAACTACCGATACTCATGATCTTACAGCAATCACTAGATTCGTACTATTCCTGATACTAAACCTCCCGCAGTGCACGCTAAAAACAATAAACCATTAGGAGTGAAAAGTGCTTAAACTGGTGTATACTATGTGGTATATAATGCTTGTAAGTAGGCCTAATTAAATTTTTTCCACGCCTTAAACTTAATAAACAACTGAAGAGATTTGTATTTCTGGTGATTCTACTTAACTAACTCTTATACACAATTTTTATCTTAGACACTCACCTCAAAACAAGGACGCACACGGAGACAATAGTGTAGGCAAGAAGAGTGCCAATTGACATCATATCAATCAACTGCTGCAGGTCGAATATTATAGCCATGATACCTGGAAAAAAAATGCAGACGCGATTAAAAAAACTTTCAAAATGTGAGAAATTTTTTAACTTGTTGAATTATAATGTTTTAATTCTTTTCTTCGTATAGTTGGCCCAAGAACATTGCACATTGATAGAGACATGCAAAATTCACGTTATTATTTGTTAACAATCTAGACTTCACGTCCCTGTGCCTGCTTGAGGGTAATTCATGGTTTCATTGGTTACTGGCGATCATACGATGTCATTTACCTGTGTGACCGCTCTACTGGAGATTGGTTTCTGAACCTTTGAGCCTTTCCTATTGGCCTTAAAGTGTCCTCGTGACGAGCCACACAAGTTGTCTGCCAATGGCAATAGTCATTAGAACATACAGCATCTTGGAGTTTAATCTGCCACCAAATAATAACGCGAATCTTGCAGGTCTCTACGCATTGAATATTCAAGAGCATTAGAAAGAAGGGCGATTAACGGGACTCTTTATTTTGGATTTAGAGACAAAATGAATATTCAGAAACATAAAAAAATTGCTATTTCCTCTTAAAATATTTTAGACTTTACATTTTTATGCAGAAAAAACTCAGACACACTCATTTGCTAGCTGACAGCTGTCATAAAGATAGGAGCGCGTTACTCTGTCACTTGGATTTTAAGTGTTTATCATTGGCAGAGACTCCAGGAAGGTCTATAAACTTAAGTTAGCAGTAGCAACAGCTCATATTTACACTTGCACATATTCAATGTATCGTTTGTTACATGCAGCCTAATGCAGCGATATGTTCCTGGCATGCATGTATAAGTTACGAATTTAGCAATTTAGTACTTTTAATAAATCCTATGACTACAAGAAAACAACAAATGGCATTTGCTGCAACTAGACTTTCTTTCTGTAAGTAATCATATTTGAGAACAAATGCCGAATAGCAAGTATTTTAGCCCCCCCCCCCTAGAAATTTATTATAAGCTTGCCTTAAAGAAAAAACTACTGTTGGTGATTTAATTATACATACTTGACTACAAATATGCAATACAATATGCCACAAGTAGGTACAATAAACCCAGATGAATAAAGTCATTTAGATACTCATAATAACAACTGATGATAATATTGCCGACATGGCATTCACCACAATGAGGAGATATCACAGCAACTAAAGTGATAGAATTTCCGGGAAGGTACTGAAGTCCTTGAAGAATGACATACAAAGGAGATGCTGAAATGGAGAGGCGAACAAGATGTTTTCATGTTGAAGAAACCTACAGACCATAAGCAATGTCCACTCAGTTTCTGCAAGCAAATACACTAATGTTTGTGAAAAATGTAACTTCAAGAAAGATACATGTGATTGAAATGAACGTTATACCACTGATTAGGTACATGACAATACACAAGTTATTAGAATTACAGAACTGTACACGATTTCTATCCTTGAGAATTCAGTATTGTGTGAAGCCCCCACGTGCTGTAATCAGAGCCCATAAACGGCGTGGCATGGAATCAAAGGGGTCCTGTATATGTTACTGGGGAATCTCCCTCCACGCGGTTTGTATGCGACTCCACAAAGATCAACAGTGGTTGTTGGAGGACCATGACGAACAAGTCGCCGACCAACCATATCCCAGATATGTTCGGTGGGCGACATGTAGGGTGAACGTGCAGGCCAGGGAAGCAGTGGTACCCGTCGTTCACTAGAGAAGGCTTGCAAATTTCTCGCCACACGTGGCTGGACATTGTTCTAATGACATATGGCATGTGGAGTCGCCTGAAGGCGAGGCAGTACCTCGGGCACTAAAACATCCCTGATGTAGCGGTTGCTGTTCAGATTGCCCTCAATACGTAGGAGTAGAGATCGCATGTCGTATCCAATGATGCCCCAAACCATCACATTTAGCGTTTCTCTGCTATGCCACTCCACAACGTAGGCTGCCAGATTGCGGTCACCACGGTAGCGTCAAACACCTATGCGGCCAACACTGTACGACAGGTTGAAGTGGGATTCGTCCGAAAACACTACATTCTGCCACTCAGGACGCCAGCAACAGCATTCACTTACCCTCTGCAGTCTGAGGTATTAGTGGTTTCTGTACAATTGAAGTCGACGCAATGGCATACGTGCCACCAGTTCAGCTCACATCAGACGGCGTCGAACCGTCGACGTATACAGGTCCACACCAGTTGCAAAGCTCCAGTGTCGAACCAACGCTGTGGACGAGGCTGTATGGTCCGTTACGCCATGCGGACAATATGGTAGCCATCCCGTGCTGTGGTCACATTGCGTGGTCCAGTACCCACTCGCCGTTGCGTACGACCCTCTTCTATCCACTGGCGCCACACACGCATCACTGTCGTAGCAGTACTCCCTGCACGAGGAGAAATCTCACGGTATGACAAACCCGTTTCCTGGAGACCGGTCATTCCGCCCCGTTCGAACTCACTAACATGCTGATATGGGCCCCTTTGACTTCGACGAGACATACTGGCACATGCTTACACTTCGTTTGACGATTCTTCACTAATTGAGCTTGGTGTAACACTAACCTCTCCAGTAACATACGAGAGGGCGTTGCTGGGTCTACGTGTACGCCATCTCTCTGCAATCGTATTCACTTATTGCTGCCACGCTTTTCTACACATCCTCCGAGTTTGGATTCATTCGGACCATTATTTCTGTGTGCTGAAATTTTCATAAAGAATAGTGTATATAGCCTATCCATTAAGTACTGGCCTTTACAGACATGGACGTAAGTATTCGTACAGCCACTAGGAAACAACCAAAGAATTTATTTGTAGAACCCAAAATACAAACAAACATAAGATATACATACAAACTCCTGATATACATAAAGATATTATATTTCTATATCCACTGGGCCACTGTGGCCCCACTTGGAATCGCTCTAGCCACGTAACCACTGTTGCCCCATTTAATTAAATCAACATTGAAGCGAGACATTTAGAGTAAACAAAAATGATATTCCATTACCTTCATATCTCTATGCAATAATCTCTATGTATTAATACAAAACTTTCATACGGAAAAGTAATTAAAAAATGAGTTTTTAGTGTCAAAAGTCATGATTACGTAATCTGATCTTGCTGAAATTCTAACTTGACCTATATTTGACCCTGAAGATTCGCTCTACAAAATTTGAAGAAATTTTGTTGAGTTTTAAGGGACTTAGAAGTATTAAATAGGGGCAGACAGATAGACAGAGATCGTCCTATTATATAATAGGATTATGTAATAGGATTGTTACGTTCTTCATACACAAAAATAAATATTTCTTCTCTCAATACGAGTTTTGCACCGGACAAAAGTATTCGTACACTAACATAACAGTAATCTTGTCGAACGAAAAACAATGGTGACTTCAGTCCTTCAGTATGGTATACGTACATCGTCTCTGTATCACTTCCCTTAGTCTCTTGCTCATGCCGTGCACTAGATTTCTAGTTGTCTCTGCTCTGATATTATGCCATTCCTTCAGAAGCTATTATTTTAGCTGTGATTTGCTAGAGATGTGGTGTTTCCGCACTCTTCTTTCCAGTTCGCTCCAGAGGTGCTCCATAGGATGGAGATCGGGGGACCGTGCTGGGGTTGTCAAGAGACGTACGAAGGGAGAAAGGTGTACGAGGCGCGGCAGGCAGAAGAAACTCAATTGTGTCCGGGCGAAGCCGGGTCGGATCGCTAGTTAGTTATAAATGAAATATCATAACTTATAGATAGAATGTGTGTCAGAATGCAATTAAATTAAAAATAAAATACTTTTACGTTAACACAAATATAAAATGCGTGTGATACGTGGCATATTTAGAAAACAAATATAAGCGTCATACACGGGGTGATTTTTCAAAGGTTTGATTCAAAAAGTGTGTGAGGAAACCGAAGATGGAACATACATAGATTACGTGCACTATTATTTGTTTTCTTTCAGCATGTGTACGGCCAGTTCCCAGAACGGCGCGCGTGTCTGACAAAGCTCGAGAGCGCTGCCGCGAGAGCTGAGCTGCGACTTACCTGCCAGTGTTCCAGCGGTGAAGGTGGCTATGACTGGTGTCTGCGTGCGTGGGCTGACGTTGGCGAGGAAGCGGAACAGTATCCCGTCCATGGCCATGGCGTACAGCACTCTGGGCAGCGGGAACATGGCCCCCAGCATGCTGGTGCAAACACACACACACGCGCGCGAGTTACGCACTGCAAAGAGGAATCAAGTTCTCATATACCTTCCAGCCACAGTGTCCTACATCTGGGACGTTGCATATGACGTGGCTTGGATGGTCAGCACTGCACACGGTAGAAAATGCCGTCCGATGGGAGAGGGTTCGCTGCGTGTGGGAGACGTCATTCGCTGCTGAGACTTTAGCCGCGGTTACACGAGTGCTATTAAACACATTCAGTTAGATACATTCGGTAGCCATGTCTGAAAAAGTTTAAAAACAGAAGGTATTCTCGCGGTTACACACCCGAAGAAGAATTAAATCAATGGGAATCCTAACCTCAACAAACATGGAACTTGAAATGTATGATATTTAATTATAATATCCTCCAACATTTATCACTATTGATCTTTTTAATTCTACACTTTTACTGTAATGGCATAATGGGTGGGTATTAGTACATTCAACCTTAAACTTAAGTTGATTCAGCAAGTGCGGGGATTCCCGCCAAATTCAGCAATATTTATTACACTGCTTGTTTACTTGGAAGCAGCCAATAGGAGCGCAGCAGAGAAGAAAAATAGTTCGAAACGACTTCTGAAAACTATTCACTTTGAACGAGAAACAACTGCGATCGGAACTCGTTCGAAGGTAATGTAACCTCTTCAATAGCTGAACTTGTTTTAGTGTAGTAGTTCTGCATCCCGTTTAACCGCGACTTATGTTGCGTAGCTTCATCAAACACAGCTGCCAGTAATGAAAAGCACATATAGAGTTTCTTTTGGTCCCGGTGTATGACAAAGCGTCGTATGGTTATCATTACAGTTCCGAACAAAAGATTTGATTTATGCTATGTCTAAAATGACATATTGATCTTTGACTGAAAGGGTTAAGTGGTGGGAGCCGTGGTGGTGTAGTGGTCAGACTACCCACCTACCGCCTAGGAGAACCGGGCTCAATTCCCGGCGGAGTCGCTCCCCGGATTTTCGCACGTGGGTTTCGTGTTGTGTCGGACGATGCCGCTGGTCGGCGGGTTTCCTCGGGGATCTCCCGTTTCCCCCGCCCTTGCATTCCGGCGCTGCTCCATCCTCACTTCACTTCACACTCATCTACTCTCAAGATCTCGGTGTCAAGAGCCGCCCAGATCTCTCTACACCCCTCTCCACACATATTTGGTGATAGAAATATTTTAGGAGCTGTTTTTACGAACACAAGTACAACATTTAAAAAGCTGCCATTAAAACTTGTGTTTACAAATTAGTAACAGTATAGAAATTAATGTTATTAAACTATTTCTTGAGTAAATAACACTACGAAACCAAGGTAAAGTAAAATATAGATAATTATTGAATACCAAATTATATATTTAATTAAGTTATGAAAAATAAATTTATGAAAAAGTCTAAGATTATTAATATTTATTGCATTTTATAGTATTCAAAACATGCGATTATTACATAGTCAATTTACCTTTTTAACTGAACGCATTTTAAGGCCCTGCTTATAAGTGATAGTACAAAGTTTTTTATCATGAATGAGTTACTGCCATTTCAATTATACTTGTATAAATATAAAGCCGGCCATGTATTCAATAAGATCATAAGACGCATGTTTACTTTACGTAATCCTCTCTAAATCGTTCTAATCCGTGCTCGCGTAAAATTATATGTCCTGCGCATTGCAATTAATTGTAAACATATTTTCAAACGTTGATTCCGAAATTGGACAACCCACCGTGTAGGTAGTAGTTAAAGTAAACTTTTTCCTGCACCGTGTTTATCTTTACTGCTGGTTCCACTTTTGGGATGAGTGCCATGGCCACATTAAATTCCAATCACAAGTGTTTTCTTCTGTCCCATCAAAGCTAAGTTGCTTCAGAAAGCAGGCTCATTTGCTTCTGATTGACGGTATCATCATTTCGCGTTTTAATATGAGAATGCGCTAGGCGTCATACGTGTGTAAAGGCTGCTCACGGCAAACCTAGAACTTTTGAAAGCCCTGCTTAAGATCTTCTTGTATGCACTTGAGTATCTTTACACCATTTGTAAAATTTAATTTGCAACGGGCCTGATCTCTAGAGACATGCAAAATTAGCGTTATCGTTCGGCGACAGGATAGACTCCACTGTCTTATAAACAAACGAGCACAGTCCATGATTTCATTGGCCGCTGCGCTTTAATCAAAGTCACCTAAACGCCGTTCACGATAAAGTGAGCACTTTTGAAATCAACCTTAGGAACTATTTCCTACTAGTCATTAAAAACTGTTATATTTTAGCTATATATATTTATTCGTATTGAATATGGTAAGTTATAGATAAAATAAAAGTAAAAGTCCAATTCAACATGGGGCCACGGTGGTGAACTGGTTAGACTACTCGCCTCCCACCAAGGCGAACCCGGGTTCAATTCCCGGCGGTGTCAACAGCAGATTTTCGCATGTGAGACTAGTGCCGCTTCCCCCGCCCTTGCCTTCCGGCGCTGTTCCATACTCTCTTCACTTCACCCTCATAGGCTCTCAAGACCTCGATGTTGAGAGCCGCCCAAATCTCTTCACTCACTCACTCCATTTCGACAAAAAGAAATACTTTTATGCTAGCAGAAGTTAAGAACTCCTGCGATACGAGCCGTAATTAGGAAACAACCAGAAACAAGTCGTACATTGGGGCGGTTTTTCAAAAGTCCGATAAAATAAGTTTGAAGGTACTGGGGGACAGACTGCAGCAACATGACGCGCGCGCCAATTGAACCGCTACCCTAGGCGCAAATAGACATCGCCTTGAGATGCACTCAGGCCCTGCCCTCGTCCTGGGATTGTTAGGTCCGGAGGCACCCACTGCGGTTAGAATACCCAAGCGACGACGTGGTGGCCATTTGTGTGGGGCTTGCCAGGTTTAACCTTTCCATTACCGCATTAATTTAAGGTTTCTGGCGTTGCAAATAAGAAATTATTTGATGCGCGCTCTATAGTCAGTTCACAAGCCCTACTAAAGTTTTACTTCCAGGATATTCCTCCACCTCATGCAAACAAAGCTTAACTGAGTATATAAAATTACACCAGAGGAAAAAGGCACTATTTTCGTGCGCTTCAGTGTAATAATATTTTTTATACGAACTATTTATTACTAGGCTTTCCCAACACACCTATTTTCTCACAGATTTTATTTTTCATATTAATTATGAACGAAATTTTATATATATATTTATATATATAAGTAAAAGGTGGTATTAAGTTTCAAAGCCACATTAACATAATTACAGGGATTATAAATATAACGTATCATTTCAAATTAACTTTTTAAAAAGCGAATAAGTGATATATTTGATTACCATTGAAAATAATTTTTGAAGTTGACACAACTGCATAAAGTAATGTCTTGAGAATCCACTGCACTAGCTCATCTGTAAGCTAGTTTAATTTTAAATTTCGCAATAATAAATGTAAACAAAAACTTAAAACCAACCTTTTATTTATAAATGCACTCAAAAGAGAAAAATAATTATAATAGTTACACAATTTGTAGAACTTGTAAGATGTGGTCGAACCGACGTAATAAATCTTACTGGAAATTAATAGGTTTGTATCAATTTATATTTAGTATATAAAAGCTTGGCGCAATGTAGAACGTATACATCATTTGCGTAAGCGTAGTAAGCACATATCTTGCGTAAGGCTCTTAACTATTCACAAGATAGAACGTATATCACATTTGCGTAAGCATAGGAAGAACATATCGTGCGTAAGGTTCTTGAAAATTTGCGCAAGCTTTTATATACTAAATATAAATTGATACAAACATATTAATTTGTAGTAAAGTTTATTACGGCTCTTAGACCACATCTTACAAGTTCTAAGAATTGTGTAACTATTATAATTATTTTTCTCCTTTTAGTGCATTTTTTAAAAATAAAATGGTAGGTTTAAAAAGTTTTTTTACATTTATTCTATTTTTCACTTTTTAGTCTCCAACCATGTTTTTGTATCACTAATATGGATTCCCTTGCTAAGAAAGACCCCCATAATGTAAAGTGGTTTAACATACATACACGCGAAGTTACATAAAAGCTTACATAAAAGCTTGTAACTACAGGCTCCATCATCAGATCAGCTCAGTGGTACCTTCACATTGTATTGTCATCAGAACTACACATGTATGCTAAATTTCAGCTCAATTGGATAAAAGAAAGTGTTTTAAAATCGACTTGCAATATTTAACCCGAACATGCAAACTAACTAACTAACAAGGCAAGTTAAATAAAAGCTTGTAAAAATTAGAACATAGAGGAGTTAAAACCATAATTACAGGTGAATAAAGTTCCCGATTTGAAAGAATAAAGTTTCATGTTATTCCTTTATTATGCAAAGAAACTTTCAGTTGAACTCAAAGGTTGCATCTAGCTAATAAGCCAGGTGAATAATAGACAGGGATCTGTAAAAATTCGCGTTATTTTTTTGACATCAAGCTATACTTCATAGTACTATATATACTCTAGCCGGCATCTTTTTCTAAATTGGTTGCTGCATAAATGTTAAGTCGCACCCTTTCTGAGTAAACTGCATGTGATTGCGGCACACAATTTTACAGGTCTCTAGTAACATATAGAGACCTGTAAAATTGGCGTTATTATTTGAGGACATGATAAATATTAAACACTTTTCCTTTGCAATGCGTATGCCATTGGACCATTCTTTATTCGACACACCCCGAGTAACTCTGCGCCAATATATGAACACTTCACAATCGTGTGCCCAATCAAGAGAAGTTCACTCAGAAAGGGCGTGACTTAACATTTATGCAGCAACCAATGGAGAAATGACGCAGGCTCGAGTATTTATAGTAGTATGAATTTTGGCTCGATATAAAAAAAAAACGCGAATTTTGCAGGTCCCTAGTAATATATCATGTAAGGTGAGTGGAGATCAGCCAGTAAAAACATACGGACGGCAGCGCCTTACAGCTTTGACTTCGTCTCTTCACATAATTACTACCGTTTAATTATTTCCGAGGTTTGCTTTGCTATTTTCATTTTGTGCTAAATAAACTACAGAAAGATATAACAGAATGATATCGAATTTATCTCTTACAACACGAAATGGTTAGTTAAGAAGTGCTAGGATGATCAAGCACTTTCGACGAACAACAGGAATCACATACGTAACTCTCACCTACCTGGTACAGAGAGCAAATACAGCACCAACTGTAACAATCCATTTGATCACAGGCCAGCCAACTTTCATAAAGACGTACGGTAGCGGTGCGTCTGGATCCTGGAATTAATTAAGTACACTACGAATTACTGAATCATGTTACAGTATAAGAATAACAGTATATATTTATATCCGTGGCATAAATGAGTACAAACTTACCCTGGTAATTCTTTTGAAATACAATATTACTTTCGCAAACAAATATATCGTGTATGTGGGAAATTTAAGAGGTAAGAATTTAGTCTTTTATGCATGTTGAAGTGTCTTACTCTCAAAACAACTTGTATGTGAACTATAATTAGATAAATACTCTGTAATTAATAAATACTGACCTGATCATAATATGGCCACATCATTGTCAGAACTGTAGAAATCCCAAAATACGCTGCAAAGATTATTAGGAGAGATACGATAATAGCAATGGGAATAGACTTCTGAGGCTGTTTCGCCTCTTCTCCTGAAACAGACAAACACACAACTGTTGTAGATCATGTTTATACAAGCAGTTTTTAGGGTGTAAAAATCATTTATTTTCCAAGCTCTTGTAAAATTCAGAAACACACAAAACAAATTTATTAGCATTATACTTTGTTTTTAATCAGTACAAATGTCTTCTTAAGTAGAAACAAATTAGTTTTTCTGATTGTCCTTACAAAAAAATAAAATTACGTCTACAGACTTTGAGCCAATATTTTATCCATTTAAATTATGCAAAATTAACTTTACTGAAGACCTAGGGACTTTAACTCGTGTGCGATCAAGTGAAACTGTAAAATTGTTACTAACGTAAATAAACATCCCAATGCTTACTTTTGTTTCCATAAAACATATAAAAGAAATCGAAAACGCGTGATTATATTCCCTGCATCAATTAACGGCGAGCCAGCATTAAAAACCACGCGTACATCAATTCTTCGACGCTGTGTTAAGACGTTGTACGCGAAATAACTGTTGTGCGAGTAAACAGCAGAGAATATCGTTTAGTTAGGAAATTACGCATGTAGGGTACATACATCACGTCGGGCGAAGGAGATACCATTCGTTGTTAAACCTTATTCTGTAGTCTCATAAACCCCTGCTGCGAAAAAGCTCAAGCACACGCACATTTTTATTAGTCTCAATAAACTACACAGCTTTTAATACAGTTTCGGATATAAATTATTTCGCTGCAAAGTATAAAAGAAAGAGCCGCCTGTGGTGCGATCCGCACGCGCCAGCGAAATGACGTCACTGACCGGCTACATGTCGCCAATCGGCGCACGGTGACTTATGCCGGAATCACATAGCCCCGACAAGCACGGTACGGCCACCCCGAAACGGCACTTAAAACTGAACAGCCAATGAAACACAAGCTATATCTGACGTACGCCCGACAGTTCTGTCGTCCGACCAGCACTTTTGGATTAGAAATTATTTCTATTCTTCGTCGTGTCGTGCGGCACGACTCACAGAGTGTTCAACCTTGCAAAATGAAATTGTATGATAAACTTTCCCTTCAATGGGAAATATGTAGCTTAAAAGAAAACAAATTATGAAAATAATTGTATTTAACTCTTAAAAATTATTATTTTACCTTTGTATTCATTGGTTATAAAACTTGCCACCATCATGTATTCCAAATTTCCCGTCTGCCCACCGCCTTTGAAACTAGGGTAGTTGATCAGCGCTTTCTAAATGGATGTGAAAAATTCTACTCGTGGTGTCACGTCAGTAAACTGTCGGGTTGTAAATTCGAGCAGTCACATTGAAAATGATCGTGGTTGAAAATGATCGTGTCATGTCGTGCTGTGCTTGTCGGGGCTATGTGATTCTGGTTTTACACGCCAACTGGCAGCCCAGCACGGATACGTCAAAAGAACGTCTGGTTGGTGGTTGGTGTTGGTGGTCGTTTTGTAGCGAGTTGGAATGCATTGAACTTCTACCATCAACCGGCCAATCAGAGAGCCTTTTCTATGTTCTGAACGGGTGAAAAAAAAAAAAAAAAAAAAAAACTTTTCAATCAAGCAGATAATACATGTTGTTACTTAGGAACCAGCAATATTTAATATTAAAAATTCTCAAGTGTAATAATGTAACAGCTATAGCAAATCATTAGAGTATATATTGCATTTGCAGGCTTTTCTTAAGCGACTGCACGATTACAGACTAATTTAGGGCAAACTACTGTATAACAATTTTTTTAAATGCAAAACATTAAAAAATTAATATTCTAGCAGTGACCAATTAAAACAAATGATGCACATTTGTTAAGTCTTTTATTGCTATCTATTGGCACAGACGCGAAAAAATCTACTCCAACGCCAACACTAACTATTGTGCCATGGAACACACTGCACAGTAATTATAGACTGTTCATGGTAAATTAGGAACACTTTTGAAAGACCTGCTTAAGATCTACTTGTATACACGTTGTGTATTCCTCCGCCTTACGTAAAATTAACATTGTAATGGCCCTAGTCACTTTATTCATGCGTCGATTAAGTGAAAATGTGAGATTTTAGGAACGTAAATATTTTACAAATCTGCTCATTTTTACACTTCAGTGTATTAAAAAAAAAAAGAAAAAGAAAAAAGAAAGCGAACGAAATAATTTTAAGTTATTACAAATGGTAACCTAACCCTTTTTATTTGACGGTAAGACATGGAACTACTTTCCATCCAACGTTACCAACTTTACTGGGCTCATGTCACTCAGTGCTCCAGTTAAAATATATGGTGGTAGGAGCAGTGATATTTTTTTCTAAGGTTGATTTTAAAAGTGTTCGCTTTGTGGAGAAGAGCCTTTAAAAACCATCAACACGACCAACAACCACCACCACTACCAACCAACCGCCTGTCGTGCCAGGGTCTTGGTACTCACCCGTGGTGGCGACGCAGTCAAACCCAACAAAGCCGTAGAAACACTTGGCTGCGCCGGCCATCACGCCTGCCACGCCGAACGGCATGAACCCTCCGGTGCCCACCGGTTCTTTCGTCGGAGGGATCTCTGATACATCGATTTTCCAGTTGTGCAAGTCGGCTGGAATACAGAACAGCACGTGAAGACGTCAGAATAACACAACACAAAAAAAAAAAATCTTGAATACTTATAGGTAGGGGTAGTGAAATTTCGCGAAAAGATTACAATACCAATTATATCTGAAAACACTGTAGGGTGGTTTACCTGTATTGATTGGCTGAATTACTTTTTGACACGTGATAATTGTCTAAACACGTATCACTTAGGAGCCGTGCCGATGTTGCCGAATTCTGAGTGGCTGGGCCAAATATGAAAACACCTTCTCAAGCAGACAACAACCACTGACAATAGACAAACTGTTGCTGGCTGTTTATAGGATTGAAGTCTACTGTGTACTCAAATTTTTTCGCGAAAAATCACTAGCTCTACTTGTAGGAGCCCTGGAGAGCTCTACCCTTCTACGTGGCATTTCTTAAGGAATACTGTCACGTTACACGTTAAGAAACCTTGTCAATTTTTATTTTTAATATTTATTTAAGTAACATAAAAGTTTACATTTTACAAAAATGATAGGCCTAATGTCTACTTTTTTTTTTTTTAGATTCTTAACTTGGAAGCATTCTCAAAAAAAAAAAAAAAAAGCTGCGTTGAGTATTTTTTGTTTAAAAGAGTTGTCTTTACTATTAATTACCTGAGAAAGATTTACTTTAAAATTGATTCCCCTTTTAAAGTCTGCGGCTGCAGGATTTGTAAGCTTCGAAGACATGCATATTTCTGTTATGTTCACAATTAGGTCATGATAGTTTATTAGACACGTCTAGGCTAACTTGAGCTAGTAACAGACTTGCAAGGAAACAACAGCCGAATCCCGCACCACCTCATATGTGGTAGAAACGGCTACTCACTGGGGGAACCGGCAATTAACAGACAGCTGAGGTTCGGAAATATAGGTCGTTGAAGCCGCGAAATTTTGCTGTCCGTAGTCAAAAAAAATCTGTGCAAATTTCAGACCGACTCATTATAAGGAGATTACCACATTCGTCTGTCAAAAAAAGACATTTTAAAGTTTTCTTCTAATGAATAACTAAATATATTAATCGCATTACATTATTTATGTTAAATGCAAGTATTCCAGGGCCGTGTGGTTTCATCGTGCTCTCGTATTTCCCCTCCTGTCATATTCATTCCATGTACAAACTTTCGGAACTATAAGGTTTATAGGATCCAGTTCCGCTCTGTGTAAGTTATAGTCATCCATGTTCTCTGCGTTTGTCGGTAAATAACGAATAAATTGTAATAGTCATTCTGAGGATTCTCCATAGTTGCTGTGGAGTAACGCTATTTTTACTTAGGTAATATTGTCAGATAAGTTCAGTTCATGTATAGATAAAGTACATAATATTGCAATAATAAAAAGGGCAGAACGAAATAAAGAGTCATACGCGTTGTTGACATAACTAGTAGAGACCAGGACAAGTTAAACTTCAACCACTTGAACGTTGGAGTTAGTGCTTCTAATGGGCCACAGTTTCTTAAGCACGCCTCCGGCCGCTTCCAACCAGTAACAAATCTGCAAGGAAAACAAGGACCAAAACCCGAGTTTATTGGTCTGGAGTTTAACTGGAGCAGTATCCAATGAGCAACAAATTGAGGCTCGAGTACAGAAAGGATTGTGGAGTCTAGCTTGTTGCTAAATGAATAAGCGAAATTCCCAGGTCTCTAATAATTAGTTGTATTATATTTTCTCTACATTCTGTATATCATTCGAAATGTCTGGTTGTGATACCGAAATGAGTAATCATTATGTGTACGTATTTGTAATTAGAAAACACACGTCTTGAATATGTGTCAATAAACGCACAAGCCACCACACGTAGACGGCTGGGTAATAACTCAAAATAATAGTTTGGTACAAAATAAAAACCGCAGCGCTCACCTTTGATTGCTCCTGCCACAATGACTATTAATATCACCAGGATGTTGAAAATGGTGAACAGGTTGTTCATAATTGTTGACTCTTTCACTCCAATCGACAGTAGTCCTGTGGAGAAAACAAATTTGTGAGTATAACACATTACTTTTTTTTTTTTTTTTTTTTTGTTTTTTCCAGAAACTTAAACTGATTTTTGAACCTTCTAACCGGTAGTAGCGTGACACTTTTCGTAAGTTGATATAAAATAATTCAAAAATTACCTTACTGCATCTGTAATTTAATATATCGTATTGATATGTACAAAGTAAGAATGACGAAAAAATTATTGGTAAAGAAACCAGTACAGCCAGACTTTTCACAGCCCATAATTAGAGGTAATGAAATTTCGCGAAAATATTTCAAGGCAAGTTATATATCAAAACACTGTTGGGTAGTTTACCTATATAGATTGGCTGAATCACCTCTTGACACATGTTATCTGTCTGCACACGAATCACGTAGGAGTCGTGCTGATATTTGCCGAATTACGAGTGGACCAGTCATATATGAAAACGCCTTCTCAAGCAGACAGCAACCAATGGCAATAGACCAACTGCTGACGGGTGCTTATATAGGCTGTTCACGGTAAAGTGAGCGCTTTTGGCGCCCTAGTTACTTTCTTTCAGCCATTTTTTAAATCCTTTAACCACCTTTTAAATAAATATTGTCGTGTAAGTAATAAACAAAATGTGTTTATTCCACCGCACTCGGAAATTAATGTCTAAGGTTAAAATAAAATATACTTATTGACTGACACTCCAAATGAGGGCTTTAAAAGGGCTTATTTTACCGTCAATATCCTATAGTGTTGAAGTCTACTGTGTACTAATAGTTTTTCGCGAAAAATCAGTAGCTCAGTACTTATAATATCTGCCAGGGTGTTACTTATGTCACTCGTTTTATCAGTTCAAAAGGACATAATTAATTTTATTTCTAAAAATGCACAAGTTTTTCATTTATACCTTTCGTCATCAGAAAATGTATGGTAGTGTTTGCGGTGGACACTATACACGTACTACCAAAGCTGGAAAACTAAACATTAATCGCACCAAAATGCAGTAGCGTGTGGTGAAGTGTTGCAAGTAAAGCTGGGCTTACACACTGCTGTACATTCTCACTGCACGCAGAAGGAGCCAGTTACCATAGTGCAGCCTAGGGAAACTGAATACATTCCGACCACTCACAAGCGAGTAGCAAGGGACTCCTTTCACGCGTCCTGCGGCATCAGCTGCCGAGCTACGTTTTACTGGTGGAAGTGTAAACTAACAAGCAACAAGGTACAGCACACAGCTAACGACAGCTTACCTTGCAACAGTTCACCACACACCACGGCCAAAATGTATGGCAAGTACCATACGCAAGAATTCACTGGTTCGTATATGTTACGTCCTAGCGTATCACAGTGGCATAGTGGTCAGACTACTTGCCTGTCCCCTAGGCAAACCGGGTTCAGTTCCCGGCGGAGCCACTTACTGATTTTCGCATGTGGGAAACGTGCCGGACGATGCCGCTGGTCGGCGGGTTTTATCGGGGCTCTCCCGTTTCTCCCGCCTCGTCACCTCGTTTCACTCTCATCGGCTCTCAAGACATCGATGTTAAGAGCCACCCAAATCTCTCCAGTCCACCCCACTCTCTTCGAAAGAAAATTATTGTTCGGCATTTTTACTCCAAAAAATGTCATGTATAAAATATAATAATTTATTACAACTAGTTCGCAGATAACTAAGCACCTTCCCAAGCCCGGCCATATTTCTTCTTTTACCCTATTGTTTAACCGTCCACTGAACGTATCAAGTACTTTACCAGAGTGTTTGGATAGCCGAGGTCGTGGTAACTGCAGTTGTGGGCAGCCATCATTAACGGGTAAGCTCATTTTCATCCATCATTTTTCCACAAAGTATTCCAACCCAACAGGTCTACCTAAACTAACCTATGACTAGGGATAGGAAAATTTGGCGAATTCATTTCAGGACAAGATAGACGCCCAACGCATGTACACTGAAGTAATCTTTGCAATTGGATCACAGTTTATTAGACACTCGCTGGATTGCTCTGAGCCAATATCACGCTTGCAAGGAAACCAGTAGCGAACGCCAAACTGCCAGGTGTGGAGTAACATTGGCTACTCTCTGGAGCAGCAGCCAATGAACAAACATTTGAGGCTCGAGTGTACACATGACTGTGGAGTCTAGCCTGCAGGTCATTGAACTCGCGAAATTTTCCTATCCCTAACTATGACTAGATACGTACAAAATTCGCGTTATCATTCGGTGACAGTATAGCGCCTCAGCGTTGTGAACAAGCAAGCACAGTCCCTTGTTTCATTGGCCGCTGCACTTTAATCAACGTCACCTACCTGCTTGATCTCATTGAAAGAGATTGGCCTCTCTACCGCTAATATATCTTATTGGCTCAAGAGGTCTCCGAGGCGTGACAGGCATATTTCAGGCCAATGGCTGAAGTCGGTCAAACGCACAATGACTTGGACTTCAGACTGTCCTTTAATAATAACGCGTATTTTGCAGGTTTCTTCTATGACCTAAGATAATGGATGAATACGCATTGTTATCATTTACTGTAATCTCACCTAAACTATGCCTAATAATAGTAGAATGTTTTTTAATCTGAGCTAACACAAACTAGATGGTGAGTAAATAAATCCTGTTCACGATAAAGTGAGTACTTTTGAAATCAACCTTAGAAAAAAATCACTGGCCCTGCTTCCATTCAATTTAACGGCGCACTGAGTGACATGCACTCCGTAAAGTTGTTAACAAAAGATGGTAAGTCGTTCCATATCTTAACATCGGATAAATGGTGTTAGGTTAACAATTGTGCTAACTTAAATTATTACTTTCCCGTTTTGCTTTTTAAATGCATAGAAGTGTTAATATGAGCAGATTTTTTTAAGATATATACTCTTCTAATAATTCTACAGTTTCACATGACCTACTCATGAATAAAGTTCTGAGGTCCGTGGCAATGTTAATTTTACATAATGCGGAAGAAGGCAGAATGTGCATACAAGTAGATCGTAAGTAGGGCTTTCAAAAGTGCTAATTTTTTCCATGAACAGCCTATAGCTCGTTTAGCACACAACCGCATACAGTAGCTACAGCCACAAATGTCCACAGACACTAATTTTTAGGGTTAGTTTTAGACAAGTCATATTTCAAAACACTGTAGATTCGTTTAACTATCTCGATTGGCTGGATTACTTTCTGACACGTGTTAAATGCCTGCATGCGAATCACATAGGAGCCGTGCTGATGTTGCCTAATTCTGATGAAGCCTTCTCAAGCAGACAACAACCAATGGCAGTAGACAAACTGTTGTTGGGCGTGTACTCATACTTTTTAGATCTACTTATAATACTTCGCCCTGGGCCTAATGATTGATACACGCATGTGCCCGTCCAGGAACGCTGTGAGTTTATTAGAACCAATACACGTCCTCAAGATCTTACTTTGAGTGGCACAAAAACAAATAAAGAAAAATATTTCTGTTTCCCACTTACTTGAGTATTACGCCCGCAGTAATACTTTAAGATCGTGATATTTTCCCCCCACTCACTACCAAAATTATTGCAGGTTCTCAACTCCAAAATTTTTTGCTATTGTGTAGCCTAGGCTTATACTGGCGGTATTTTTCAAAGGTTGAATCTACTTCACGGGTTTGATTCGTTTGAATCAGTGAATAGGATTCATGCTTAAATTAGCCATAAATTAATCCCCAAATGCAGACAACCAGGGTAATTGTTTACGGAATTACTAATGTCCAAATAACAATTTTTGATTATATACAATTTTAAAACTTTTGGCGCTCAATTACTTGTTATAATTAGGGACAGGTGTTTTTCGCGAAAACATTTCAAGACGAGTTGTACTCCAAAACACTTTTGTTCGTATGCACTTACGTGGTTGGATGGTTTGAAATGTTGCGTTCCTCAAGTGTCTGCCCGCGAATCATGGACGTTCAGTACCGGAGTACTTTATTACTTTTGTCCCAATCAAATAGGAACATGTCTTCTCACGTGGACACGCGGCCAATAACCAAAGGAAGTTGTGGATGTGGACGTAGGCTATTGAAGTATGGTTTTGCCATTAATCTTTTTGCGAAAAACACATGTCCCTAGTTATACTTAGAGACGTGAAGAATTCGCGGATTCATTCTGGGACAAGCTAGAATTCAAAACACGTGTGTTTATAATGCCATTGGTCCTCACGGTGTTTAACACCTCCTGGAGAACGTTGGCCCAATCGTCGCCTTGTACTGTAGCAACAGACAACCAGTGTAATCGCACTTAAGACTGTAGAGTCTAGCCTACAGGTCACTGAACGCACGAACTTTTCAGATATCTAGTTATAATCATTATAAGTTCGATATAAAAATATCAGTACTTTTTATTTTCGTTGATTTTGTGTTTGCGCCAGACAGCTGTGATGAAACTGGGAAGTAAAATGTCCCTAAAACATTGAAAAATTATCACCTTAAACGCTCTTTATCATCTCTCTAAGAAATTACGCGCATCTCTCTCAATTTTAGAGTGCACGTTGCCTCGAGTGAACTCTTCAAGGAGGCCGCTGTGGTGTAGTGGTTAGACTACTCGCATCCCAACCTAGGCGAATCGGGTTCGATTCCCGGATTTTCGCATGTGAGGATCGTGCCGGACGATGCCTCTGGCCGGCGTGTTTTCTCGGGGATCTTCCGTTTCCCCCGCCCTTGCATTCCGGCACTGCTCCTTGCTCACCTCACTTCGCCCTTATCGACTATCAAGATCTCGATGTTAAGAGCCGTCCAAGTCTCTCCACTCAACTCCACTGCTTCAGTGCAACACGAACATAGTTTACCTGTCAAAAGCATCACGATCCCAAAAGACAAGAAGTCCGGGAACTTGGAGAGAAAATTTATATTAATGGGCATGACTTCAGTCATTGTTGTTTGCATCGTTTTGTTTGTGAGGCTGTCGATGTAGTTGCTCAGTCCGCGAGCTACACTCGCAGTGCCTGAAATAAAATAAAAACAGTAATTATCAATAAGAACAGAAACATTTAGGAATACACGACTCTGTAATAGTATCATTAAACATATACCGTTACTTCCAACTTTTATGGAGCCCTGCAACGTTCTACTTCCAGGTTAACCCTCCGACTCATACAAACAAAATTTAACCGAATCTAGGAAATAACACCAAATGGACAACGCACCGCATTTGTGCACACTCTGTGTAATAATATTTTGCGTACGAACTATTTATTACTAGGTATTGCCAACACACCTATTTTCTCCCAGTCTTAATTGATATTAGGCTAATAATAAACGGGACCACTGTGGCTGAGCGATTAGCACGCTAGCCTCCCACCAAAGCTAACCGGGTTCAATCCTCGGCCGGGTCACAGATTTTCGCAAATGGGAATAGTGCCAGACGATGTCGTTGGTCGGCGGGTTTTCTCAGGTATCTTCCGTTTCCCCCGCGCACTCATTCTGGAGCCGCTCCATATTTACTTCCATCATCCTCATCGGCTCTGAAGACCTCGATGTTAAGAGCCGCCCAAATCTCTTCACTCTCTTTGCTAATTATAAACTTACATATAAAATGTAAGTCATAAGTTAAATTTAACTAAAATAAGGTACCTTTCAGACCCAGTTCATGATATCAGGCGTTGCAAAGAAAAATTTTAATTATGTAAGCTGTACTTCAGTCAACACACCTCATGTTTCGTTGTCACAGTTAATGCGCTGTAGACTATATTTTCGGCTACAGTTATATGAACCGATTATGGCCTAGACCAGTAAGACGGTTTGCGAATCATTTACCCACATTTACCTGCGAAATTCGCGTAATTATGAAGACATATTAAACTTAAAATATGTATCCTTTGCAATACGTGTGTCATTGGACCATTCTTTAATTGACATGCCCCGGGTAACTCTGCGCCAATAAATGAACAGTTTACCATTGTGTGCCCAATCACGTGCAGTTCACTCAGAAAGGGCGTTATTTAACAATTACTCAGCAATCAATGGAGAAATGACGCCGGCTCGAGTATATTAGTACTATGAATTTTATCTTGATGTCAAAAAATAACTCGAATCTTGCAGGTCCCTAATCATTGGTCATTGAATTTTGCAGAGTACAGGACAGACCAAAAATTACCTATTCATGCGTAATGTAGGCCTACACGAATGTGTACACTGGGTCTGAATGGGTTAGCAGAAGTATAAAACGTTTGTGATACACGACATATTTAGTAAATAAGTAAACGTGTCATACATGGAGAGTATTAGGCTATAGTTTGTTCTGGCGCAGGATCCCGGGTCCGGAATGCGGGATTGGCGCCGCTTTTTTTCTTTTTAAATCACTTGTTTTGCCCCAAAATCGCTTCAAAAATCAATTTACCCAAAATCGCTTGTTTTACCCCAAAAATCACTTCAGAAATAACAGCGAATCACCTCGCTGCCTATGGTAGCCAGGCCAAAGACAAGAAGTATGAGTAAAGGAACTACACCTTTATCAGAAAGAGTTCGGGTGTAAATCCCCCATGAAAATGAAGCTAAGGAACATGTTAGGTGACAATAAACCAAAAACCATTTGAGAAGGAACATTCAACTTCTGGATTCCATTCACCTGCATGGATATACACGAATGGTGAACAAATTGAAACTGTCATCCAACCCCGTCATTGGAAAACTGGGGTTTGCCAACATTAGTATGCATGTAATTATGTAACTGTAGGAGATAATAAATATATCTAGGCAGAGTAATAATCGGCATGTCATAATTACCAAAAAAAAAAGGTTCTCTTGTTTGAACGCGTTAAGGCAAACCGTTTCTGCGATAAGAGCACGTAAAGTTTGAGCGCCATGTCCATGCCTATAGACAGGCAACCCGCGAGCACCCACATAGTGGCAAAGCACACAAACAATAGCACTGTACAGCCTTGGTGGTATGCAACACATCCGACAATGGATGGCTTTGTAGGGTACATGTGTACGTAGTGGAGTAGTGCCCCTGCTAACTATGCGTTCACGACAGTCGACTAGTGCGAAGGTGCAGGCAGCAGCACGGAATATGCCATACAGGAATACTGCGACATGTACCGCACACTTGGCGAGTGTCGTGGTAATGCGAATGCCACAGCGAGCGCGGTTGTACAGAGAGAGGTATCGTGGTCGTCCTCACCCGACAGCGAATGTCATCGGAAGGCTGGATCAACGGATGCGAGAATCGGGGTAAATTATGTCTGGCCAGGGTGTAATTCGCGGAAAGCAACCATATCGACGCACGACGCGGGTCGAAGAAAGAGTCCTTCAGATGTTCGCAAGGAATCCCACCTTGAGCTTGTTGCTGGACGGCATCTGGGTGTGATCCATTACCTCGTACTGACCATCTTGCACGACGATGGGCTCTACCCCTATTGCTACAGTGCCATACATAATTTAATGGGAGATAGGCCTCGCCGCCTCGAGTACTGTCACAGGATGCTGACATCGCTTCAACATGACCCAGACTTCGTGGGTCACATTCTTTGGACGGACGAAGCACAGTTTACCCGCAAAGGAATTTTTAATTGCCACAACTCAGGCATAATGGAGCACAAACATGTGGTACGGTATTATGGGCACCTAGTTAGTAGGACCGTATTTGTCGCCAGACACACTCTTTGGACGGATGTATGCGATGTTTCTCCGCGAGATTCTACCGGAGTTGTTGGAAGACATTCTACTGGCCGTTCGACGAGTTATGTGGTACCAACATGACGGGACACCACCTCATTACAGAGGAGCAGCTCGCCGAGAACTTGATCACATCTCTTCGCAGTGGTGATCGTTAGGGGAAGACCGGTATCCTGTGGACCTTTTTTGTAGCGATTCCTCAAGGAAATAGTGTACTGTGAACCTGTGGACAGCATCGAGGAATGCATTGCTCGACTGCATGCTGCTGTGGTACATGCAACCAAATATAACTTGCATGTGGTACAGGAGGCCACTTCAAGACGTGTGCGCGCCTGCATAGAGATAGAGGGCGGTCAGTTGGAACATCTGATGCTATGAAACCATTAAAGTAAATAGTATGCATGTATTACACTGTCAATAACATGTTCCTACGAAATGCATGTGTAAATGATAGAATATATAAATAAACCGAGTGATATAGCTGTGTACTATGTGATTGTATTAACATGTACCAAACCATGTTTTAGCAATAAGTACAGATTTCGAGACAAGGTACAGTTCAAAGCACTGTAGGGTTGTCCAACTTTGTTGATTGGCTGAAATATATTCTGGTTCGTTTTAAATGTTAGCACACAAATCACAATGGTTCAGTGTTGGAGTTACAGAATTTTGGGTGGGTCGGTCAACTGCGGACACGACACCAACAGTCAATGGAGGTCTGACCACAGACGAGGTGTGTATAGAGTATTGAAGTCTACTGAGTGCTCAGATTTTTCCGCGAAAAATCACAGGCTCTAGCAATAAGTAGGGATAGGAAAAATTCGCGAGTTCAATGACCTGTAGGCTACACTCCACAATCATGTGAATACTCGAGCCTGAGATGTTTGTTCATTGACTGCTGCCCCATAGAGTAACCAGTGTTACTTCTCACCTGGAAGTACGGCACTGGCTACTTGTTTCCTTGTAAGTCTGCTATTGGATCAGAGTCGTCCAGGGCGTGTCTAATAAACTGCGATCCAATTGCAAAGTCAACTTCAGTGTACACGTGTTTGACATCTATCTCGTCCTGAAATTAACTCGCGAAATGTTCGTTTACCTAGCAACAGGGCATTATTCTATACTACACTGTTAAAAACATTATCCTTCAGTGTACAGAAAAGGGCTGGTAAATATTCATCAAGAGGTGTCTATAAACTTTCCAATAAAACGTACGGACACACTAATTTACAAAAACGGATTTTTCGTAAAGTGTACACAGATTTCCATGAATTAATGGAGCCACTCAGTTAATTACCTTCTTAGTTTTCTGTATGTGAAGTGTAAAAGAAAAATGACAATGAACCAATTAGTTTATTTACGTTATTTGTGTGTTCCACTGTGTATAAAGACGATATATAAACAAGTTAAAACATTTTATACTTGAGCGAGATGTGAACACGTGTTAAAGACATAGTTGTCCAGAACTATAAGCACTCATCTACAACCATCACACACATTCTTGCGGTATAACGTTTGTATTTCTATTGCAGTCACATAAGAAATCTTTGAAGTTTCTATTAAAGTTAGTGTATTTTAAGTGATGCTAAATGTTGCAGACACCTGATGCTACTTTGTGATGTTTGAACAAATAGGTATAAGTAGCGTGGATAACTTAACTGCCACAGAAACGATAATTGCTCTGGTTACAGTGGTGAATATAGCATCGTTCAGACTCGACATTGTTCGTTCCCGAAATTCGCAGCTATAGGAAAAGAGACTTTCCGTATTTCGTATTTACGGATTCAGATAGGTTTTACGTAAGTACGGATTGCGTTTCCGTGTATTTACTATACATTTGAGTAACATTTACCGTTATACGGGCAATGTTAACAGTGTAGACATACAGTATGTATGATGTGAACTGCGTGTCATATATGACCTCTAGTGGTCCCCCGGCCGCATGTGTTGCGATGCGCGTATTGAAAGGGTTGCCTGTCTGCAGGCATGGACACGGCATTCAAATTTTGTGTGCTCTTATCACAGAAGCGGTTAGCCTGAGCTAGTTCAAACAAGAGAACCTTTTTTGTTAATTATGACATGCCGATTATTACTCTGCCTAGATATGTTTCTTATTTCCTACAGTTACATAATTGCATGCATAATACGAGTGGCAAACCCCAGTTTTCCAATGACGGAGTTGGATGACAGTATCAATTTGTTCATCATGCGTGTATATCCATGCAAGTGAACGGAGTCCAGAAGTTGAATGTTCCATCTCAAACAGTTTTTGCTTTATTGTCACCTAACATGTTCTTCATTTTCACTTTCATGGGGGATTTATATCCTTACCCTTCCTGATAAAGGGGCGATTCCTATGCTCATTCTTTTTTTTTTGGCCTGGCTACCATAGGCCACGAGCTGATTCGCCATTTACAACCCACCCTGTATACTTACACTTCAGACTACAAACATAAATACAGAATCCTTAAATTTTCTACACCATTCATGTAGTGTCTTTACAGAAGCATGCTCACTTTTCACATAATTAATATAATCTGCTGAAGACAGTCTATGAAAGCAAGCGACCAACCAGAACCCTTGGCCGTATATTCTTCTCCTTCAAGACAAAGTTTCACGATAGCAACTCCTCCACCTCCCTCGGCATTACAAATAATATGTCGGTGGTCCATAAAACCTCATCAACACGTAACCTGCAAGACTGAGGATGGCGAAGGCAAGGAGTGTATATTTTTGTGTTTGTCTGTGTCTTGTTAAAAGAAAAGTTCAACAGCTTAGGGCCGAGTCCCATAAATAGATTAATCTTAAATTAACACGCAGTAAATTACTTCATGCGTTCAATTATCATACAAGATAAAATGTGGTTATGCACTTTGTCAATGTTTGGTTTTCAGGAGTTTGAACAGGTTTTTGCGCAAGTACAGCACTATAATGCGATGGCAACGACAAATTTAATAATTAATTCCATATATCAAAAATAAATAAAGATATATTTTTTTTACGATATCAGAGTATTCGAGAACACATTATATATATATAATATGTTTTTATTTCTTATAATATAATTTATTTGCGCCCTTATGCTGGTTATGCTTAATCACACAAAACAATAATTATATTCACTTTATAGATTACTTAAAAATAGCCATGATTAAAATTATAAAAATAAACTAATGAAATTGATTTCAGGTGCATTCTTTAGCTTTAAAGTACATATTACTGTAACATGAATCATTATTAATCTGAAGCAGTAATTTTGAAGTTGATAATGATTCCTTGATTATGAGCTATACCTATATCGACTTCACTCTCGCTAGAACTATAGATATACATTGTCACAATTACACTCATATTGTCGGGTGACAAAACAAAATGATTGTTAAATCTTTGGGATTCTCAATCATATCAATAATAAATTTAACGGCAGCTGATAATATTATTAACAAAAAATTTACTAACACAGAAATAATATAGCTATATGATTTACAAAAAGTGGTGCCCTCTTTTAAATCCAGACATAAATACACATTAATAACGATACATTACTTACAGGTGGTGTTACCTACAGTAAAACGAACTCAACAAAGACAAGAAAATACCGAATATTGAAACCGCATTGTAAATACCCATAACAACATTATTTGTAAACTAAATTTAACAGTTTACACATGAACAATTATTACTATACATAAATACCACTTATTAGAAACATAAAAAATTATATAAATTCCATTACAAATTTAGCTTGACTACAGAAAAGAGATAATTGACTGTAGTTAATTCAAGGGTAGGACTTTGCCTACAAAAAAAACTTCCCCTATAAAAGGCAAAGACACAAAATGCAATAAAAGTATGAAAATAACATAAGCAAAGCGCTTACGGTGCCACGAAACGGCACACCACTGTCAAACTAAGCTTCCTATCTGAGATCCGGCTGCTTATATACCCATACACAGGTACCATACCAGCCATACTCATGCATGCCATCTACTCTACCAACAAACACCAGACGAAATATACTCTTACTATAACACAAGTATACCGCAACCATTCAGTCCACATTGACTTACCAAAAATGTACGTACTACTCCTACTTTCTGCTCTACTGGTCAACACTAGCCATAGTCACCCTTCAACATACACCAACAATCGCAAGACAGATACACTGGAAAAATATATCACCCAACATACCAACCATACCATCCATGTTAACCCAAGTCCCAAGTGTAGAAGCATATATATAGTTGAGACCAGCCCATAACTTAACACCCTTTCCATCTGCCATACTAACATAACTTAACCAACTAAATCCCAAAGACCAAAAAATACCTAACCTACCAAAGGCCAGATAAAAATCAGAAATAACCTACCTTATCCCAGATAAAAATTATACGTATCCTAATCACATATGTCCTACATGTCTAGGATTATTTCAGCCACTTAAAAAAATTTGACATGTCCAAACATCATAAAAGGAGCAATTTTGAGTACAGGTACACATTCTCGAACCGAATACCGTTCGGTTCTTCCAGCAGGCTCAGTAGGACGTATGTATTGCAGCAACTCGATGGTCCTGTGATGATGCAGCTCACTGTATTCGGAAATAGGACTCTTAAGTAAGGGTTTTTTTTTTGCAACTGGGAAAAACGGGAAATTTTTTTAGGGAAAAAAGTGATTTTTGGGTAAAATAATTTACTTATGAAATGCTTTTTGGTAAAAACAAGCAATTTTGAGTAAAATAATTGATTTCTGAAGCGATTTTTGGAGTAGAACAAGTGATTTTGAGAGAAAAAATGGCCGGCGCCAGTCCCGAATCCCGGAACCTGTACCCTGTACCAGAACAAACTATGGCATACTACTATGGAGTAATTTTTCAAGGTTTTCGTTCAAAAAGTGCAAAGAAACAGCGAACAGACTATAACTACTATTCTTATGTCTCCATAATTGTGTTACCATAGAATATTTAGGCATGCAGAAGTTCAACAGCCGTCTATATCGCGAACTCTAGCTGCACACACCAGCAAAATGGCGTCGCTGGCCAGCAACCTGTCAGCTAATCAGTGCCTGCTAACTTACTTGCCAAACCAGTAGCTCGCAACACGCAGTAGCCAATCACACACAAGGCCCGTTCCACAGCTTCGCCCTCTTATTCAGCGAATAAAAAAAGGCATGTTCACGTCAAGCGCGAGCCCGCCATGATATCTTACTTCTGCATACTGAGCTATTCTGTATTATCATTTCGGAGTCGTGTAAATGAGAGACTCTAAAATTACGATAAATCACACAGAAAGCAACTAAAGCTATACGACATATCAATGGAGACCTGCAAAATTCGCGTTTTATTTGGGGACACGTTAAACTTTAAACACGTGTACCTTTGCAATACGTTTGTCATTGAACCATACTATATCTGACACGCCCTGGGTAACTTTGTGCCGATAAGTGAACACTTCACAATTGTGTGCCCCAATCACACACAGTTCAGTCAGAAAGGGCGTGGATTCACATATATGCTGCAGTAAATGGAAAAACAGCGCCGGCTCCGGTGTATAAAGTACTGTGGAGTTCTGCACGATGCCAAACTATAACGCGAATCTTGCAAGTCTCTGCCTATCAGTGACGTGTGGTGAACTGTTGCAATGTAAGCTGGCGTGAGTTCTGTGCTGCACTCCGTTGCCTGCTTGTTCACACTTCCACCAGTAAAACGTAGCTTGGCAGGCGACGCCACAGGACGCGTGTAACTGGTCCTTGCTGCTCGCTTGTGAGTGGTCGGAATGCATTCAGTTTCCCTAGGCTACATGTTGGTTACTGGCTCCTGCTGCGTGCACCGAGAATGTACAGAAGTGAGTAAGCACCAGCTTACCTTGCAACAGTTCACCACACGCCGCTGCAACCTATATTACAAACATATAAACATTCCGAAACTTACCAATAACATACTCTAGGATGAGGTTCCAGCCTATGATGAATGCCACGAATTCTCCGACGCAGACATAGCTGTACACGTAAGCTGAACCCGCCTTAGGGACTCGTGCCGCGAATTCAGCGTAACACAAACCTGGAACAAAAAAAAAATTATAGTCACACGAGTACTGCTGAGAACCGCGAAACATTTTATGCTGTAAAATATGCATTTGGATTAAAGAATATTTAGATTTTGGAGATTTTCAGATAAGTCGTGTATGATATTAGGGTTTTGCCGTTTTTTTTAACCCTTAATATGAGGGTCAGAAACAGTGTGAGAACTTTCAAGCTCTAGTAACGTTATCAAAATCCACACGGTTCTGAAAGTACATCCTAATGAAAAATGTTTTTTTTTTTTTCGCAAACAATTAGCCTATTTTTCTTTAACGGGATGCATTACAGATATAAAATCTGGCAGAATAATTACTACGCGTAGAAAAAATATATATTTACTAAACTAAAAATGGCGAAAAAATAAAAATAAAAATGACGAAGTACCAGGTAAAACCAATTGAATTGACCTTCTTGTGTTACAAAGTCATTGCGAGTCTGGCGTAGTTTGAATAACTGTCTTTAATATTTCTTTCAAATTATATTGTTTATTTTATTTATGGCAATCATCGAATGTGCTAAAAGATTTTTTCTCCATTTATGAAGATCTTCACATGAACTTGGAGGTTTTATGCTCTATCTCGATGACCAATAAACCAATTTATACAAAAATGTTACGGAATATTTATACAGTAGGGTATGTAAATTAACATGTGTTATGTGCGGCAGGCACTTTTTTATGGGGTTTATATAAATAATTAAATTAATTTGTTATATCTATGAAATATTTCAAACATTTCAACCAAATTGTGTACGCTAAAAGTATTAATTAGAAGCATTACTTATGCATACAGAGATCTTCTTAAGCAGGATTTTTTTGCAGTATAGTGTCAGGTGAGAAAATGGCATATTTTGACATATTTCCGGGACAAGTCTGCTAATTTCCACCAAATTTTGCACAACTACACAAGGCCATGCAAAGTCACATGATTTAAAAAGAGCCAGACCATAATTTTCGAAATGGCGGCTTTATAAATATTTAGTTATTTTTGGTATACGTTTTTTATAATTTCACCGAATTCAATCACATTTTTTATGCTGATAGAATATATTTGAAACATCCTCTACAAAAACTAATATTAGGCAGTTTTTATAAGATATCGCTTTTTTTTTTAAGTAATGTTTTTATGCCATATCTCCGAGACCAATCAACCGATTTTCACCTAATTTTTCATACAACTGGCATTATGGTAGGCCATGAAAACATATATGTTTTTAGTGGCTAGGACACTTATTTTCAAAATGATGGTCGTGTAAATATTTAATTCAAAACATTAGACTGATTACTTCCGAACCGCTGTTGATGCTCAGAATCCTACCTCCACGATGCAGTTGATTGCACGCTAGCTTAATTCTACGAGTTGTACTGTATTCGAGTTCGAGTAAGTCACTCGTGTATTTTAATTATCTTGGTACTGTTTCACATGATATTTCTAATGATATTGCAGTCAATGAGACGTCAACGCCTACCAGTAATCTAAGATTTTTGGAATTTCATTAGAATTTGTTTGCAGCCATGTAGAGGAAAGCAGGCTCATTAGTATAGACCTGAGTTATTCGCGTTATCTTTCGCTGACAAAAGAAACTCCACTGCCCCATATGTAACTGAGCACAGTCAGTGGCTTTATTGGACTCTAACCTTTAGGTGGAGTCGCCTTCCTGTTTGACTTCGTTAAAGAAGCTTGGTCAGTGCGCCGCTGAAGTACATTATTGGCTCGAGATTGCCGCGAGGCGGGTCAGACATACTGCCGGCCTGAGGGAGAAGTCGGTCAAATGCACAGTAACTTGGAGTCAGTCTGCCGCCTAATTATAACGCGGATTCACAGGTGTCTACGCATTAGTTATCAGTAACGACTTGTTTTATTCACATCAGTTATAAATAGGACCACCTGTTTTTAGCGAAAAGATTTACGCGGAGGTCAGACTCCAACATCATTTGTACATACTTGCAGTCTTCATGTGGCTATTGGCCGCTTGTCTTTGTGTGAAGTGAGTCTGTTACATGAGTAAGCCAATCAGAATATAGATTCACATGTACTGGCCGTTCGTGATCCGCGGGCAGGCAGATTAGACGCGTGACAATTCAAATGATCCAATTATCAAGTGGTTATGAACTGAAGTGTTTTGGAACACAATATATTTAAAAGTTAGGTTTAACCCAAATTAAGATACTGCTATGCTAACAGAAGTATATGCAAAACTCTTGTGCTACACACCATATTTAGAAAACAAATAAGCACATCATACATGGGTAGGGCCAGATGTTTATCGCGAAAAGATTTACGCGGAGGCTAGACTTCAATATCCTGTTTGCACACTTGCATTCTCCATTTGACTATTGGCCGCTTGTCTTTGTGTGAAGACAGTCTGTTAGACGGGTGAGCCAATCAGGATTAAGTTTCTCCGTTACTGACCGTCCGTGATTCGCGAGCAGACAGATAATACGAGTAACAATTCAAATGATCCAATCACGAAAGTGGTTATGAACTAAAGTGTTTTGGAATACAACTTGTCCTGAAATCTTTTCGCGGAAAACAGGTGCCACTATACTTGGGGTGATCTTTCAACGGTTTAATTTTAAAACATCTATGAAGAAACCGCGAATTGACTATTGACTATACGCGTTCTTCTTTCACGTGAAACATACGCGAACTATGTGCCTCTACGAAGGCGTGTGTGCTGCTGTGGCGGTCGTCCTGATTGGTGAAAGCTTGTTTGCGTTCTAAAAAAAGTGGCTCGTTCGTTCGTCTCGCACGTAAAACTCCAACCCAAATACTGGTACGGCGATCCTCGGGCAACTTTCTACTCGACGTCAGTGAGTCGCTGGACGGCGGCTCGCCCCAGGCAAGCGTCGCGCAGGTGTCTGACGCCTGCCGGGTTGCGCAAGCGCTGTGGTCGTTGAACCGACGACGCTTCCCGCCCGCGGTTTCAGTCCGCAGTGCACTCGTGAACGACTCTGCCCCGCGTGATTTCGATCTGCAGTTTACTTGTTAACGACACTTCCCGCACGGGTTGGTTCCGTCCACAGTGCACTTGCGAACGTATACTTCCCAGACCATTTCGTGCTGCAGTGTACTTGATACTCAACGCATCCTGCGTGATTTCGATCTCCGGTTTACTCGTGATCCGACAATGCATAATTTAATCTGCAGGTTTTTGTGGTAAACACTTTTTTTTCGGTAAACCGTGTGAATTTTGGATAGTAAGGTGTATTCACAGTCACTTCCAACTTTTCTGAAGCTTTGCTTAAGTTCTACTCCGGGGACATTCCTTCGCCTCATATAAACAAAGCTTAGAGATTCGCACCAGAAGGCATTCTTATGGACTCAGTGTAATAATATAATGCATAAAAATGATTTCTTGCTAGGTATTACCAACACGCCTATTTTGCCCCTGTCTTTATTCATATCAGTTATAAATTTAATAACTATAAATTATAAATAAAATACATATAAAAGTTCAATTTAGCTAAAAAAATATATACATTTATGTTAACATAAACATGAAACGCTTGTGATACATGACATATTTATGAAACAACCAAACGCCTCATACATGGGAATTTTGCTAAGATTTGATTCAAAAAGTGTGAAGAAACCACAAATAGGCTGTACAATATTTTAATAAAATTAATATGTCACTCCAAATATATGAAATGAAAACGAACTATGTCTACAAAATAGTTACATGTTGTTATTACCAACGTATTTTTACATCCATGTTTGGAAAAATAATAAATGTTTAGTGTAAAATCGTGAACTTTTATCGTCTGCGAATATATATATATATATATATATATTGATGCACACGTTTCCTCACAAAATAATTGTAGGCCACTCCCATCATTGTCTAGAGTTAATGCCATTGTATGATGATGAAGCAGCAAGAGTATTGTTGGGACACTCTTGAAAGGAATCCGAGGAAAACGGGATGAAAGAAATTACGAGAATGCAATGGGCAAGGTCAGTTTAACGGCACTTGGTAATCAACACGACGTCCTTGGCCAGATTCTAACAAGGTCATCATTCGTACAGGGGACAGCTGGCTGTTCTTGGCAAAGGTTTGCGGCCTCCAAGTGGCCACATGTGTTTCAATCACGTCGAGTAGAAAGATTACGCGAAATAAGTGTTTCTTCAACACCAGTGGTATCTTTCACGGAATGGAGAAAGATGAGGAGGAGGGGGGGGGGAGTTTGGTGGGGAATAACTAGGTTTAATAGCCCCCGCACTAATCTACATGGGGGGGGGGGGGCAGGAAACTAGTTTCGCTTCACCCGTTTCCCTTACTGTGCAAAATTTCCATTCAATGCCATGTGAAAACAGATATTAGAAACCGACACAGGTCTACTGCGTTTTGTTTTCGCAACATTTTTTTGTGCTGTAAATTTCAATTGTTATTGCGGTTATATGTAGAAAGGAAGAAGGCAAGTACATGGACTTCTTGCTTAGACAGGCTACTGGTAAATCATATCCAACCCGTCTTTCAAAGCTTGTTTAGCTCATACTTCATTCCATTATGCTGCTTGTCGATATTTACTATATTACAAAATATTTTTGTAAAAAGTTAGATATCTTATCAATTTAATTTGTACTAAAATATTCATACACCTAGCTCATTTGTCTAATCCTAATTTAGTTCCTTGAAACAGTACTGCCAATTTTAATTAGTGTCAAAATTATAACAACAAATTGATCAATTGTTTTTATTAATAATTTCGCATGAATTACAGAACCAATCTTCAAAATGCTTGACTTAAAGAAAATCATTTTAGCTTAAAATTTGCATTTTAACATATTATTAAAATTACGTATTCACACCTGCACACGGTCCACGTATAGTCACTGCAAGAATTTCTATTCAACTTTAAAAAATTGTATTCTTGCATCAACTGTAGATGTGTTACCATATTTTCTGGCTTGGCATATAGACATCGACGTCAGCGTATTAGGAAGATAAATTGTGTAAATTAGGTGTAATTGTTAAATAAGTGCAAGTGTAATTAATTTTTAATGCATATTGCAGCAGTTATTCGCATAATAGTAAGATATTTTTTCTCTTTGAAAGACATGTGGATACTAGTTATTTAGACATGAGCAATGTGATTTTTAACAATTTCATTCGCCCCGTAGAGTCACTGCGATATTTGTAGTACGAAAGACACAGAAGCGGGAGAAAATGAGTGGTTGTGGAAAGAATGACAAAGGGAACGGGTAGAGGGAAAGAAGGGCAGCATAATAGTAACCTAACAACTGAAGTTCATTGGAACTCATCTTGTTCCGGAATATGTTCGCGGAAAACAGGTGACCCTATACATGGGGTGATTTTTCGACGGTATGATTTTGAAAATATAAAGAAGAAACCGCGAATTGACTATTGAAAATGTGCGTTCTTCTTTCACGTGCAACATACAGAATAATGTATCCTCGTGGTAAAGCTCCATAGTGTGATCAGAGACCGATTTCAAAAACGATTTTGTGAAACAGGACCTACTGACAAAAAAATCTGTGAATCAGTCACCATATTAACAGAAAAGGATAAACTCACAAATGAAGGTGGTGGTGTTCTAGTACCGACGCAAGAATAATATGACTAGGCCCATGGTAACGTTACTTGTGGTGGAAGAATACACAGTGTGCATACAAGTAGATCTTAAGCAGGGCTTTCAAAAGAGCTCGATTTACTCTGAACAGCTTATAACATATTCGTAAATCGAGTCACTGTTCTTGGACAAGAATGGCTCTTATTTCCATAGCCAAACGGAAAACCAACAACTCATTGGCTGTGAGAACGAAACAAGTATACTATAGCGGGTTAAAGTACAGTGCGGATCAAACTTATCTGCAATACCTGAAACTATTAAAGCAATAGGGTCTGAAAGGATTACTAAAAGAGGGTATTCTTATTGATGTTGTGTACCAGCAAGACGCAGCACTATATAATTTCGTGTTAACTGTTCATTCCTAGTCGACTTTTTTAGAGAAATGGATTTCACAGGAAAGTTTAACTAGATTTAATTCTCTTGGAATTTTTTTATTAGGGCTCAATAAAGTCTCCCTTGTTTCACCAAAGAATTGAGAGCTTGTATGTATTGAGGAATATCATCACACATGCAGTGATACAAAGTGTCCACGATTAATATAAAACGCCTTTGCAGCATCTTTAAGATATTTTGGACTTTTTATGTTAATTTATCCAGTAGAGTATTTGAATTTAATATTTCAAATATTTCGTGACAGCTTTTAGGTAAATTGTTGCTCGTTCTTTGTCAATTATTATAATTACAGGGTCTTACTGTAAGTTCCACCCAGTTAGTATGGAGTCACAAATCAACAATAATAAATTAATGGTAGGAATTAAGGGAAAATAAGTTATATTAATTTTTTCTTCGAGGTACACTTTAGAAATCACAGAGAAATTTGCTTCAGAATAACTGTTTAATATCATACGAATCGTACATTGTGTCTCGACGAAAGGGGGATTTGTTTATGCAGCCTTACAGCATCGTACATTTTTAAACAAAAATTTCCATTCATATTTTGTGTTAGTGGATAATGCAACAGAATAATTAGAGTTATTCATACTCCCCTTTTAGTAACACGACACCGATGGCAATTATTTATTTTTGATGTTCACCATAAACTCATATCTACTCAAAAACACTGAAGCGTTACTTAAACCAAAGTATTTTGTATGATGCACGAGCAAGGTTACACCGATAGCATAATCAGTTTGATTCAAGTTGAATTAAGCTTGTTATGACAAGCCCGTGAGTTTGGGGTAAGCGTGCTGTGCAAAACAGCAAACTTTAATCAAGCTAAACTAGTCTCTCCGTGTCAAGAGTGTAACAAGCTTGAGTAAAACTTACTGCATGTTTGCCTTGGCTAGCTATAAGCAAAATTAAAGTAATCTGCAAGTTTTGCGTTGGCAAGTATGTGACATTCATTATATATTTTACTTGAACCAAGCTTGAATCACGCGTGATATGACAAGCTTGTTCGACGAGGCGAATTCAAGTTAAATGAAAGCTTGCAGCAAACTTACAATTTATCTGAATTTCTGTATTTTTCAAGAAAAACAGCCAGTAAACTTACTTTATAGTTGTGGTAAGCCTATTTTCAGAGGTGAAAAGGTACAAAGTAAACTTTTGTTGCCTATGGAAGCACGATTTGTCTTGCTGGCTGATAAGTATTTGAAATACGACCACATATCCTAATAATATATGCTTTTACTGATTTATTTTAAACGCTCTGTTAAACAGAGGCTTTATAATAGGAGAAATATCCAATAATTATATTCAACGTTTATGAAAGTGTATAAATATATGATGGGCGTGTTTTATAATAAAGTCAGGATTTTTCTAGTGTCACAGCGTAACGTGCAAGACGGACTTAGCTAAGAAAAACATTTACGCTCTAGACGCGTGCTCCAGTAAAGCGATTGGGAATTGTTGGTGAGAGAACAATATAACATTTATGCACCCAGCTGCATCTGATTACAGAACGTGACATAGTATGATCTTGTCCTGAAACAGCTTTATGTCCTTGATTGGAATTTCCGCGCGCCACTAGGACCGCCTCGCCAAGTTCAAAAGCATAGTCGCACTGCGAAACTGTCAGTGTCGGACGCGATGCGTCTTTCGTGAGCCGCATGATAAAACTTGCCCTTCAGCAGTGGAATGGCCGTCAATTACGTAACGCCTTTCGCGAACAAGCCTGTAGTTAACTAAGTGCTACAGCTTTCGCGAGTGGTGAATACTAACGTGTGACGTATGAAGTAGAGCAGAGACCAGTGTTCTCATGTCTAATAATGTTTCATTTCCCTATAGGATACTAAAAAAAAAAAAAAAAAATCATTACTTGGACACCCGAGCATACAAATATACTGTTATATACATCTTCTCTGCATCGATTTTCTTGCCCCATTCTTTTCGAGCGAGCGAGCGAAGGAATGTGTCAATGCCAGGCGAGCAGTAACGTGGGAAGTGCGCGGCGATTTACATAGGCCAGCCGCCACATGTACCCAATAAGCCGATCGGGACCCCCAAGCTCCTGATTTTCAGCGGATTGAATTTCTGAGTTTATCTTTAAAAGAATGTTTCGGTCATCGCCCTTGCCTCTCCCAGCGCGACCCAGGGTGCAGGGAACCTTCCAGATAGAGCCAGCGAGAATACTTAAGCCACGATGGGCCTCCGAGCCGACAGATTTTATAGTCTGGAGGATTGTGCCACCTAAAGGCTTCCGCCTACCTATCGCTTTTTCCCGCGTTTGGGGCCGAGAAGCACGGGAGCAATAAGGGCGACACTGACCCGCTCATCAAGTGCGTCATCGCCGCTAGGCGCAAGGTTCTCAACTGGCACGCAGTGTTCTAGTTTTCACTCTCTGTACATATGGGATTTTGCGGTGACCCTTTTATTTTATTGGCGGAAAGTCTGTAGGAAGGTTCAGTACAGGGCCCTTGAGTGGTTTTGTATGTATCTTAAGAGTGGGATAACCCCCCCCCCCTCTCCCTTCGTCATCAATTTCAAGAAGCGAGGGAGCGATACGGGCGACACTAACACGCACGCCTAGTGCCTCATCGCTCCTACGCGCAAGGCGTGCAGTGTTTCCGTCGTAACACTGTACTATGGAAATTATATCTGTAACAGTGGGGTTTTATTACACGCGGTGAAATACCACAGGTTAATCTAGGCCCGTATATTTGTACTTTTCTCTTGCCGCTTAAGGAAACTCCATAGGCAAGCTTTAAAAATTCGATATTTGACCATTTTCACAAATTTTTTCTGCAAGAATACACTTAATATAACAAAAGTAAAAAATAAATAAAAAATAGGGGCAAAGATTATTGTTTTCCATCTTTTCAGACCAAAGTTGTATTTCCAGAATATTTATTTACCGAGATACGCGTATTCGCGCAAACAGCTATTTAAAAAAAAAACGCGGGTGCCCATCCAACTTTTATGCGAATATTTGGAGCTACAGCACTTTTAAAAAGTCGTTTTTTAAATCAATTTTGGAGTGCTATTAAATTGTGTTTCTAATGTCCGTTAAGTCTTGTAAGCATTCAACAGTCCTCGCCTGATGCGTGTGTTCTTTTAGTGGATCAGCACATTGGACACACGTTTAATAGTTTCTTGGGGAAAGGGAGTATTTCAAACGGAAGCCTTAAGTGCCAGGTCTGAGATGACAGCGAAGCGACGAGCCAGTAGAGCGTCTAGTGTCCAGCGGGATTGAGGTCTGTGACTGCGAGCATCGGTACAGTGATGGGTGCGACTAACGGGCGGGGGCGGGACTATTGAACTGGGTGCGTGAGTGTACGACATTTATAATGATGGCAACAGACATATTGAATACGTGTAAATAAAGAATGTGAATTAGGTGACCGAGACCAAGATAGAAGAATTAATAAGGGCTTTAATTATAATTTATGTATACATGGCACTCGCTGAAAATAACAAGAGCAAAGTGGAGATAGCTATTTTTATGTTGTAAATAATAACTGTGCTCTTTTATTTTATCAGGTCACCCATCCATCACCAACTCAGATAAGTCCCTCTGGTGTCTTGTAACAATACATAAAGGTAAGCATACATTTATATATTGCACGTTCATGCGTGCATACATGTGTACGAAGTACATTTATATCCTACGCGTAATGGTTACCGACTTTTATAAATCCTTGCTAAAGTTCTGCTTCCATGCTACTCGCTAAGTATCGCCCACTACATGCAAATATTACGTGAAGTCTGGAATAAAATGCCAAGGAGAAGCTAATGTACCGTATTTGTAAACTGAACGATCAAAAAAAATATTTTTTTATACATTACTGTGACATTTTCCCAGCATTTACAATCCTGAACACCTAGGCCTCAATGTGGCCTTAGTAAATGTTTAGAAATAGAGTTCAGGGAGCAAATTTAATAATATGTTAAGTACAGACTATTTCTTATTAATTATTACCAACACACCTCTCTTCTGCATACTTTTAATTCGTGTAGATCATCAAGTAAATATATCTTACGGACAAAATACAATTGGAAATTTTATTTGCTCAAATAATAAGGAACGCTCCTGACAACAGAAGTACAAAATACTTGAGATATACGGTCTAGTTAGGAAACAAACATGCCATACATGGCACGTGAAAAAAAACTATAAAACGTATAAATGCATCATATGCATATATCACAATCGTAAGTACAGTTAATAAATATCACACCTACATTATTTACACGCGTACGTAAAGGCATGTATATAAATACATACATATACGAGAACACATTCGCCTACGTTATATATATATATATATATATATATATATATATATATATATATATATATATATATATATATATATATATGCATTTTGTTGCAAGCACCCGAAGATGTATAAAAGTGTATCTACGTATATACGTTGTAAACATATTTAAATTTTTACGTACACATTTTTGAACATTTGGTAAGAAACTGAGACACGCCTGTTTTATGTAGGACTGTAGGACGTTTCCTAGATGTCATTGATGCGTGAGGTGTTTCTCAAAAACAAGCTTCGCAACAGAGATGAGCAGTTTGCCGTGCTCTCGCTAGCATTCCAGACGCATACGCTTTTGTATTGCTTCGCGGCTAGTCCTGCTTTCACCGTACCTGTTGTTGCGTGGTTGCGCGCTTGTGCTGTACTCCCGAGTTCGCAGTAGGTTGGCGTACCCGAATACCTCCAGGTAGCTGGGCCGCTAGGAATTTCTATATGCACAACCGGGTGATAAGAGAAAAAAAAAGTCACTAAAAACTCGTTCCGTGAGGCGGAAGTTTTATTCATACACAAAATCATTTCACTCGACGCCAGACTCATTGAGTGCAGGGTCTGTGTCAAAGACCGCTCCAATATTAGGTGTGAATCACTCTTCTGGCAGAAACGAAATTCACAGCTATCGCAGTTATATGCGACGAATACCAACATGCGGAGTTAAGTTCCATGCATATTATATCTGGTCAAGTTACGTAGATTGTCGAACGCGCCTGACCAGACGACGTGCAATCCAATCCCGAGAGTGATCAACGATGATCAGGTTTAGACATACAACTGCGCAACAATAGCAATGAAAAATCTCATCTTCCTGGTGTCATATGTTGTGATGTTCTATTTATTGTTTCCGGATATGTCGCTATCCACGCCAGTAACACGTGGGCCTACGCCGGAAAACAAAGGGAGAAACCTTTAGTGTATGCGTGAAAAAAAATAAATAAAAATAGACAACTTGGCATTTGTTAGGAACATTAGCGTGTGTCGTGTTGCTTCGTATCAGGTGCTGCAAAGGAAACGATTTTTGTCAGACGCACAGAAAAAGTCTGACGTGGCAACGGCAACAGTATTAATGCCACTACAGCATTAATATTTTATCTGTGAACCATCAGTAACTAATGTTGCTGTCAAGGTAATATATTAAGTTATTATCTTAAGGTAACATTGAGATAAAAACGCACTGTACTGTCAACTTTAAAGTGGCGATTATGTTGAGGGCAAAATTAATTTTGTAATGATGTTAACATTTATTAAACATTTTCATGTATTTTATTTGATATACAAAATCATTCCGATGTAAAATCAATTAAGTACTAAAAAAAAAAATTAATATCAACGGAAAAAATGGCAGATGGGAGGTGGATCGAACTAGCGCCGAGGGTAGTTAACAATCTCTACAATTTACTGAACCCGTCATCCTACCAACTGCACTGCCTTGACATGTGTAGCCAAGTGTGATGTTATTATAATTTATGACAACATAACTACAAACTGCAATTCTCTTTCTTTACGTGGAAATACTTTATGCTCTATAAATATATGCATAATAGGTACACGTAAACCGCTTCGCAAGGCTTGAGAGCTGGTCTAAGCTACATTTAGTTCGCATACCATTCTTTAGAATTTAAATACATTGGTTTCATTCTACTGGGTTATCGCTGTCCATTATTATCCGCCATTTTACAACGCCAAGTTAGCGTAAACTTGTGTTGGTTGGACATTTCTTTAATGTCGCAGTAACACAAAATATTTTGTTCTTCCTGTCCATTTCAGCGTAATACAACTTTTGGTTGTGGCAGCACTACTTAGAGGCTTTGTTAATATTAACACTTCAACAGTATTTTTGCATTACGGTAATATAACGATATGTAAACTTTTTCACAACATTATTAATTTTACTACAGCTTAAAAATTTTTAAAAATGCCTCAATACTATATTTTTGTGGCAGCAACATTAGATTATTTTCTGTGCGAGTATTTTTAAATATCCAATAATAGCTTCTACATTGGAATCTAAGAGAATTGTTCCTGTTGACCCATTGCTCAAGCACCAGCCAATTACAAAATTACGTTGTGCCAGAAGCAAACGGTAACTTTACAGGTGTATTTGTGCTTGTTTTCTATCGTGCACAGCCCGACCATCCGACATACCGTAAAAAAAAAAAAAAAAAACCATTGCATTCGAAGTTATACTTCGATGGATTTTAATATTTTTTTGAAGCAGGTGATAAGCGAAGCTGGTTGACCTTGAAGAAGGTTCGACTACAATATCTACTGATAAAAGTGCATCATGCAAACAAAGCTGAAGCAAGTCTAGAAAATTATACCAAAATGATAGGGCGCTGCATTCTATTTCTTACTGAGCAGCACCAACACATATATTTCTCTCTATTTTTAATCATATTAATTATAAATAAAGTATTACAACATACAGATAACGTTTATTTTAACCAAATATAAGTCACTTTTTGTCATTAGATGTATAAACCGTTATTGATATATGCCGTACGTAGGAAACAAACAAACACGTCATACATGGGGTGACTTTTTAAAGGTTTTATTGAAAAAGTGTTGACACACTTCGAATAGACTATAGCAACGGCAGTGTCGTCCTCATTTACAAACTGTCTCCAACTTATGATGCACTAACAAAGAGAATTGTTTCAGTATACTATATTTGTTTGGGTGGTGTTTATTTTAGCCAAACGATGTTTTGTTGGCACAACCAAGTCTCAGTTTCTCCTAATGCAAAATTTGTTCTTAAAGCCAAATAATTTATTTCAAACAATTTCGTTTGTGCCAAGAAATATTTCGTTGTTTCAGTATGTTAAACAAATATTTAGTGTACACAGAAAAACAGTTTACTTCAGCTAACAAAATTCTTATTTGTATAGGGCAAAAATATATCTAGACACCCCAACAAAATATTGTTTTGAATAAACAATACTTGAAAAAATAATTGTTCATCTAATAAAATACATACGTGAATTAGCAAAATTTCTGTGCTTGGCCAAAATAAATTATTAGATTGTTCACAAAATATTAAGTTGAATCAACTGTATATATTTGTTTCGGCACTGAGATGTTTTTGTGAGGTCATGATATTGCTAACGGCAGCATTTTTTTTATATAACCACTGTAATGTACCACTTTTAGCTACTAGAAATGGATGTTTTGGATACAACCTACCAGCAGCCTATGCACATTTGTTGCTAATTAATGTATCAGGTGTAGATTATACGGGTAAGAGTTAGCAAACAGACAGCTGAATATGATATTGTAGCGTACGGAATTCGTGAAAGTATGTTAAAATTTGTCTTACCAGGCCACCGGTAATAACTAGGAAAACCTGGGTAGTATAGGCCTCACACATAATTTCCTCTGCTGCAAAACTAATTAGCATACCGAAAACCCACACTGCAATATCCTGAAAACAGCCACAACACTCCAACAGACCTGCAGATTACCTGTATGTCACCTCAATATCCAGGTCAAGTACAGCTCCAGCACAGCTGCACATATGTTAAACTTTAAATACACACTGGGGGAAACAAGGAAACTAGCAACGTGTACTTTATTCGAATCAGAGAGGTACAATGGTGAAGTGAATTTTAATGCAAAAAAAATACCTCTTCTCAATTTAAATAAGACTTCCACCCTTATATTGTAGTGCAAGAACATGTGAACATTACCACGCAGCAGCTGGACAGGAAAATCGTGTTTACACTGCTTTGCGCCTGTTGAAATGGCAATCATCGTGTAATGTCTGGCAATCATAATAAAAATCTTTGCTATGCTTTAAAGATTACACCTAATTTTAAATGTTTTGCTGTGTAGAAGGTTCAGTTCAAGTTAAATCGTAATCATTCTCACGCTTAATAGTAGCAATTATCTGCCTATAAGTTTGCACTTTTTAAAATTATCCCTGACAAACAGTATTAAAACGGGTAGAGCGAATAAGAGTTCTTGTTCTGAGGCTCTGTGTGACAAGCTAGAAACTGTTGAAAAATATGTCCAGTTAATAACAAAAGTCTCTAGCACGTAATTGCTGTACCAACTGTCACTGAGGATGGCGGTAGAAAATACCTTACACATCTTCAGAATTATTGACCTTGCCATGCTCTTTAGCCCTTTTCTGACGGTTTACTGTTACGCCGTCGGCTAACAACGCAAAACTGAGCATCTTGGTTGGGGTCAAACTCACATTATTTATAATTATCACGCCTTTTTAGGAGGAGCTCAGGACTACCTGACCTGTTACCTTTAAGACCCACTGAAACAAGATGGAGACCAAAACATTCTCTCGAAACCTTTTGTCGGCGTCGGTTACCAGATATAAATTAACATGTGTAACATAGGGCTTATATCATGGTGCATTCGTTATGACTACGATTGAAACGGCGTTATCGAACCTTACGAACTTACACAAATTAGTATGTTACTCAAAATTTAACAATATAAAAATAAATACGTAACATTAAACATATGGTTAGTTACTCCCAACTGCTGCGTGTACCTTACAAAACATGTAGAATAGAATAAAATAAAATTACTGAATAGCAATCTTACATGTGGAACACGTAACAACAATGGCATTTTTTTAATAATATAAACATGTGTGTACTCATATCTCAGATTTGTATACTATGGTAAGGCTTAATAAATGCAAATTAAGTGCGCCACATAACCAGACGTTACGCCACTCAAAGGGACATGATTGATTGTAAATTATTTTATACAATAAAGGAATTTTATTGTCTCAATACCAGCTCGGCTCTCCATTGGTTGATGACCGGCCAGTAATGAACGCTGTAAAGTACAGGTATGGACCAATAGGACGATGGTGAGTTCTAACAGAGGAACCAACAGAACCGGTGTTCTTGCAGTAGTGGATATAGGTTACTCACTTCTAATTTGTCTTAAGTGCCACTAATGTGTGTAGACCTCAATGTGTTAAAAACATTTAGGTTAACTCGGGAGTCAATCTAGGTGAGGTTTCTAGGGCATACTGCTCGATAGAACATGGTTTACGTCCGAATCTCAATCGGGCTTCTGAATTTTTTTAAATATATTTACTGAAACTGTTTAATGTACGCAGAGCCAAACAAATCTGTAGTTGTGCCAACCAAATATTTGTTTGGAGCAACCAAAAAGAACAAAAAGATTATTTGGTTTCAACAATAAAATGTGGCATTGCCTTTCACAAACAATTGGTTTATTTGAGCCAAACAAACGTTGCTTGATTCAGCAAAACTTTCACTCAGTGTGGGGCGTGCCTCTAGACCTATCAGGACGTTTTTACATCTCTTATAAATTTGATTTTGCTGTAATCAAAAACCTAAATCACGTGCTGCATAAATGGCAGAGAAAAGTTTATTACCCAGAAGCGAAGATGAATGTAATTATCAGAAATACATTACAACAATTCATCAGAGATTGTATACAATACATGTACTCAGCTCGGTGAAGAAAAAAAACAGTTCGGGTGCCCATTTACTCTCATTTGACCATCCTTTATTAAATTTTGGGAGAGGTAATGTGTACCCTGTTACGCCACTGGCCAACCTCGCTGTGCACGAGATGCCCTCTGTACACAAATATCATCACACACACGTCCACGTGAGTTTGGGATACAAACCAGAGTTTTAGGAGTAGAAGACATATCTTTGAATTATGTAATTTGTCATGGTAAATTTTACCTTATTTCTTATGCAAAATGTGCTTGCCCGAGACTTAATCTTTAAACAGGACTTCATTGAACCTTAAGCACCTAAATTGTAATCGGTTTTTTTTTTTACAAAACTGCATTATCATGCTGCACAAAAAATTAAGATAATTTTTTTTTCCTGCAAGCTAGTAGGTTCGTGTACGTATTATAGATTACATCTTGAATAAAATGTTATAAAAGTACAAAATACTATGCATAATTGAAAGTTTGCTGTTATACAGTGCTGTTTAAGTAATCAGAAACGTAACAATTTTTCATAAACTCCACACATCAAACATAAAATCGAACGGGTACTGTTGTTTTTAAAGTCTGCCAATAGTATAGACCTATTCGTAAATTCTGTACACCTAGACTCCTAAAATTCAAAGGATTCTGGTGAAATGTTTGGTTAGGATTCGTATTTGTTTGGATTCACATAAATGTTAGATAATTTTTCTGTGAAATTCTGCAAAATTATAGTAATAAAACTTTTGTGTTATAGCGTGGAGAAAAATGTATAAATATTTGGCCATGTGATTGTGGCACCAATGCCACAAGGCCGTCGTGTATCCACACATCAAAATTTAATGTTTGGAACTGTCAGTGTATATCACGTCGTACGGGCCTCCGAGTGTAGGTATATATTGATCCATATATCGTCCGTAGGCATGTAGTTGTTTACAACGCAATAGGTAGTTTCTCTGAGGTGACTTGGGCATAGTCCGCAATAACTGGTCCGCGGAAGGGCTAACTGCTCATGCTGATTGGTGCACGTGATCCGTTGACGTCACAGTTCGCCTTCCCAATGTTCCAAGGTCCCATGTCCGAAGATCGTTCGCCAAACTTCAACTTTCGTCCGCGGACGTGTTGCTAACTGTTTGTTTCGTTTGTATTCTATCAGTATATAATAATTATTATTCTCGTGTCAGGAACATACATATCTACACAGTAACAAAAATCAAATAAATGCATTTTCCGAGGCCTGAGATAGGTCATCTTCCTTGCAGGAGACTGGACACAGTCGACACTGGAGCATGTCGTCCCCAGTGTTGCTAGTAACAGGGGACTGTGCCGCTGTAAAGGAAGCGTTCATTCGTGGTCCTTCAACTCCGACTAAGTTGTCATCCTTCCCAGAGTAAAGCGTAATTTGTCGCCGAGAACAATACATATCTATCGCACAGCAATAGATAGGGACCTGCAAAATTCGCTTTATTCTTTTTGACATCACAGTACTATAAATACTCGAGCCTGCGACATTTCTCCATTGGTTGCTACATAAATGTTAAGTCACGCCCTTTCTAAGCGAACTGCTCTTGATTGCGGCGCACGATTGTGAAGTGTTCATATATTGGCGAAGAGTTACTCGGGGTGTGTCAAATAAAGAGTTGTGAAATGACATACGTATTGTAAAGGAAAAGTGTTCAAAGTTTATCATGTCCTCAAATAATAACGCGAATTTTGCAGGTCTCTGGAAATATATGTTTCTATCTGTTGACAATTGCAAAAGGCGACTATTTTGAAAACACGTAAATAATGATGTATTGATATCGAAGCGTGAAGACTGAAAATATAAAACTCGCTATTTGTTCAAAGCAATAATCTCCAATCTCGCAGCCACAAAAACGAAACATTAATAAATAAAAATATAAAAATGAGCAAAAAAAAAATCCAAATGAAGTTAAATTAAAGCACGATTAAAACGTACTCATTCGCATAATTCAAATTAGAAAACAATATATAATAAGCTATAAATATTAATATGTACGAGTAATTGCACACAATTTATTGACGCGTTGATTAGGGTGTACTCTAGTTTCAGCGTTTGATAGCTTAGCTTCGGACGGCGTCGAATTTGGTGCAATCTGGTACCAGTGTCCGAAAGCTTAGCTTCGGACGTCGTTATTGTAGACACGCAAGTTGAGACATGCGTCCGCGGACGAAGTGAGTCCGCGGACCTACCATAAGACTGCGGACGAGCTATTGTGGACAACGCCTTGTAGAATATGTGGGCCAGTGATATTGCGTCACACGTAAGGCTGGTTGACTCCCTCCTCCTTAGAGGAAGAAACAGGTTATATGGCTGTAATCTGGCAAGAACAACCTTCTGCGCAAGTTGTCTTCTCCTTCAAGAAGTCACGCCATACGAGCTACTTGCTGCAATGCACGAGTAAACACAAGACAAAGTACTATGTGCTGTTCGACGCTGCAATGCGTACTGCAGTACACGCTAAAGCTGGATTTACAATAACCTGACAGTCCGACAAAATAGCCCAGACACCGAAAAGATTTTTCATCAGCCAATCAGGAACAAGGTCACCCGACAAAATCACAGCCCCGACGGCCCGACAAAAGTTGATTCTATAACTACTTTCGTCGGGCGTCGGACCGGCTAGTCTCGCTTGGCAGCAATAAATAAAACATAAATATAACCTTACAAAACCAAACTTCGCGTGAATTTCACTACTTTGGTAAATTTCACACTAACAATATGTTATTTCTGTGGACAAGCTGGTTATCTTGTAACAGAAAGCTGATGAACTGGCGAAAATAAATATTTGTGGAAAAAATAACTGTTCCGAGATCCAAAAATACTTCGTTTGCAAAGTTATCAGAACAAATAAATGTGCAATGATTTGTGATTTCTTTGCATTCGGTAGCAAGTTGCTGGTCAATCTAGGATTTGCCGAAAGCCGCGCAACACTTGTCGGATGGAAAATGTCGGGGTATCATAAGATCTCAACTAATTTTGATGGCAAAAATGGTCGGACTGAGAAGTCTTGTCGGACTGTCGGCACGACCTCGTCGTGGCATTGTAAATCCAGCATAAGAAAGACGGGGATAAGGTGGGAAACAAGGCAGCATATTTTGTAACAGAGTCCCCCCGACGGCGATAACTACGTGTTCTACTGTTTACGTACTATATTTTATGTTTATTTTATACTTTCCCTACCTGTCACAAAAATAAACTGTGGGTGGTGGAGAAAAACCGATTACACATTTGAAATCAGCGTGAAAAGTTTTGTTAGGAAAACCCATTGCCCATCACGTGCCAAAAATGAAGTTGATTTTGTTCCTCAGTGTTACTGATACCCTCAAATCGCAACACCAGTTACAGGATTGCATTGCTACCAACATTCGCATAAATGTCAAATGGAATAAAGAAGACTTGTTCAACGAGTCAGAAGTAAAATTATTTTTCTTGAGGGCGCCAACTGTACCTGAAGATCCTTCGAAAATTTTAAAGAACATCTCGCACAAAGTTCTCGTCTTGCACTGTGCTAATTATGTATGTCATAGCATATTCGTTAACCTTTAGTTTGAAATTATGCGATCCGATCGGCATGCCAACGTAATGGAGGCTTTTTGTGGTATACCGATAATTTAGTCCCATGGTTGCCACATGCTTACATAATACATATATTACATTAATAGTAACTGCAGGGGATCCACAATGTTATATACGTAAATGCCTTGAAGAAGCAAGAAATTGTAACAATTTATATTAGACATATTTTATTAATCAAAAACTTGTGACTACCGAAACAGCAAAAAATGCAAAATGTTGTGTCTCTTGAAATAGTGTTCAACATGTAAATCATTCGCAATAACATTTACAATTTTTTTAAATCTATGTTTCTAGAATTTTTAAATAAATGCAACTGTTTTTGAGTTAACTTTAAAAAAAAACCAAAATATTTACCAAATGAAAGCAATTAAGTTGAAAAGTTCTTAACGGGGAACTTTTTACAAGGAATTAAGGAATGTCATATAAGGACTTAAAAATAATAATCAAATTTTACAAGAATTCATTATTTCTGTAATTGAGGTAGATTTTACTTTGCGTTGTTCTGCAGACAGTGAAATTGTGATTATGATATGTTATTATAAAAAAGATATCTAACTAGTGTATTTTTATTTAAGTTCCGGAAAGTAAGCGACGAGTAATGATTTTCAATTTTTGTTTGGCAAAAACATTCCAGCGAGCGCCTCTGTAAGTACCTGTGAACAACACAGGAACTCTTTCAGCTTCCCTCATCCTTTCCGACCCTGCCGTCACGAGGAAACGACGTGCATATTCACTCCGCACACAGCCACGTCACAGTGCACATCGAACACAATGCCCCAGCTCCGGAATCCAACACAGCCACACTTCACACACTGCGGGATGCAGAGAAGTTTTTAATTTTTCCCAGCCTTCAATGTCGCGTATACGTGTTTGCAGAAACAATTAGCCCACTAAGTGTGTCTCCGCAAATTCCAGCGCACACACATTACCTGCATGATGTTGACTCTGAACTACCTCTCCAATTACCACACTTAAATTGGTGTTCTGCGCGAACACGTGCAGCCCGCCTGATAGCAGGATCAGCATGAATGAAATATAAATAAGTTTTCCTCTAGTTATTACACTCCAAATCTGAATCAATACTTTCAGTGAGTGGAATTAGTCTCACTGAAAATTCACTAGACAAGTTGATTCGTATTGGTGAATATGTGGAAAGCACTGGGGTTTTATTTCCGGGTCAGTTAAATTCACTAGTAGCAAGCAAATATCACTGTTTTATCAGTGACTGCCAGCAACTAACACATTGATAGAATTATACTGAATCGATTTTTTGTTTTCAAGGTTATCTAAGGTCACGATTATATGGTCAAGGTCAAGGTTGCCTGGATTCAACATGGCGGTTGGGTGACGTCATAACATGGAGGATGGTCGATTCCAGTCTCTCGCCTCCTTTGAGCCAAAACATTAAAAACTTAAATATTTTTACAAAATTTTAAATATTTTTTTTGTAAAAATTGTTATATTTTTAGATAATGTTTTGCAGTGTTTATTATTTTTTGGAATTTTTTAAAACAATTCTGCTAATTTTTGGGGTTAAGGTCATCCAAGGTCATGGTGTCAAGGTCAAAGGTCAACGTCACCGACATCCAACATGGCGGTTGGGTGACATCACAACATGGCAGCCGGTCGACTACGGCTCAGATTCCAGATCCCGTGTATCGATTTGGCATGCCCTATGCCTATAAAACCAATATGGCCGCCACTACTCTGCCCTCGAGAAGCAAAACTCGCAAATCCTTCCGCTGGAGCGAAAAGTCCCTTCATGCGGTTCGTTTTTTAAACTGGTGGGATCTGTGTTTTGAGGAGAAAAAGGGGAAATTTTGAGGATAAAATGGCCGCCGGGGGAACGGAATGACAGAGCATGAACAGCTCCGAGCTGATCAGTGGCCGCTTACATTCTTTACTTACGCAAATGTACGTAAATGTTTGGGATACAAACCCTGACCTTTACCACGGAAGTTGTTCCTATGGACTTTGTCGTAACTTTAGCGATAAAGGCATTCTTGGAAGACACGGGTGAAGAACTATTTCTTCGCCAGCAGTTTTCATAAAATTCTCTGCAACGTTGTGCCGTGTCAGCGATTCTCAGGATGTCAATTACTTAAATTACGAACTGTTCACGGTAAAATGAGCACTTTTGAAAACCATTGTTCTGTGAACCAATAGGATGGTATTAAACTGTGGAGACAGGGACCAACAGAAGTGATGCGTCGTGTAGCTGTGAATACAGGCGATTCACTTCCAGCTTGTCTTAATTTTTCAATAAATATGTACCGTGCTCGAAGCGTTAGTAAGAAATTGGGAACCACTATCACTTTAAAAAGTATGAACTTCGCAGGTCTGGGCGCGCCTGGTCATTGTGTTACATGTCCGCCTTTTATACGGATTCCATCTTAGGAGTGGTACTTCTTAAATGTGTTCCTTCATCCCCATTCTGGGCTAACGCCGGTGCACGTTCCGTAACTTGAAGCCTAACTGCTCGTCTATCAGATCAAATGTTGTTCAAGACAAAGTGAGGGCTTTTCAAATTAACATTAGAATAAAGTTACTACCCCTGCCTGCATATATTTTAACAGGAGCACAGTGACATGCGCCCAGTAAAGTTGGTAACGATGGATGGAAAGTAGTTCCATTACGTAATATCGAATAAAAGGTATTAAGTAACAATGTGTGATAGTTAAAATAATTTCTTTCGTTTTGTGTGTTTTTTTAATGCACATAAGTATAAACGACCATATTCGTAAAATATTTACTTCTCCAATAATATTAAGGTTTCATCTGACCGATGCATGAATAACGTGATGAGGCCCATGGCAATCTTACATTTCCATAAAGCGGAAGAATACACAATGTGCATACAAGTAGATATTAAGCAGAGCTTTAAAAAGTACTAATTTTACCGTCGACATTCTATAACATTGTCACGAGCCTCTATGGATAATATAGTTATATATACGTATAACATATAAGGCGTATGTTAATACAAAAAAAAATTTCGAAGCATGCCTTCGAGTGACGAAAAAGTTGCAAGCCAGTATTAGTTTAAAAAAAATGGGGTGCGGCTGTGTGGTGACACGGCCATTTGTTTTGCGTGAATATGTCTACGTTGACGCACTCGGACGCCTTGATATTTTTTTTTGCGTTCCCGGCACCGCTTCACTCGATCATATGGGGTTTTATGGGTATCACTGGATTGCTTTTGAGATGCTCTTTCCAACCGTATACGATTTCTGTATATCGACTTGGCTTTTTGACGAGTATAGGCCGACATTGTGTTAAGTTTTCTTAATTTTTTACACTAAACTCATGCATTTTCACCATAACCACGCCAGCCAAATGTTTTTATACACGCGATCGATCTATCTTAACGAGAGCTACTGATTGAAACTTAAACGAGCGTCTTAGCTTCTCCTAGTCAAAATATATACTACACGGAAGTTATGAGACGCGGCTAAACGAACTCAAAATGGCGGCGCCCCTCTCGGACGCGCGTAATGCTTCGCAGTCTTCACTCAACGTAACATATTCTTTGATCCTTTGGCAATCGAGTGGAGTAATTGAATTTTGAAGGTAGTAGATAGATTCGGAGCTGCAATGCCAAACTGCATCCCTCGATTTTGTTATTATCGGATTTTCTGTTTTGCCTCCCACTATGCTCGCACATTTAAAGACGAATTCACGTCAACAAAAAAAAAATACAAATATTTTCAGGATTTTAATAGAAGCGGGGATACACACGCATACATACTAACATGTGGATACGTTAAATATATTTTAAAAATAAATATAAAAAACAATACCACAAGGAACGAAGGCGTTACAGAAATAATCTGTGTTCTTGAGCTAATTTTCTGTCTCTGCATCCCTGCTCTGTAATCACTTTCGTATTTTCTTGGCGGTCAGACAAGCAACTACGCAAAATTTTGACCATTCTCTTCATCAAGGACAATAAAAAATTGTTGTACTTGTAAGCTAAAAGACAGATTTGCATTTTGGGTGCATGTCAACAATGTTGACTAACTCAATAATTGCCACAATAACAGTTAACGATTTTCTGTTTATTTACATTTGGTTTTACAAGAAACCCGCGCTTTTGAAAACATAAAAAATACATATTTCGTAACTTTATTGCATCGTACTTTCGTTTCAGTTTCGTCAGTGTAAGTGTGCTGGCATGTCAAAGAATTTATTTTATCGAACTGTGTGGTACACTGAGAAAAAGGTTTTATTTTTTAATCGAAGATTTTTTTGGTGCAACCAAATTACTTGTTTGTAATGGGGCAACGAAATATTTTGTTGGTAAAACCAAATTATTTGTTTGTATAGGGATAATGAAATATTTTCTTGGTGAAACCAAATTACTTTGTCGTTCTCATTTAGTTGCCCCAAACTATATGATTTCTTTGGTTCAACTAAAGATTTGTTTGGCTACACGTAAATTTAACTGTTTGGGACGATATTAAAAAATCTCGCAAGCACGACCGAGTTTCGAACTTAGATCATCTTTGTCCCAGCGATTTGCCTTAGTAACCTCAGCTAATTTTTTTTTTTGCACCTTCATTTGACGTTATTGTGACATTTTTGACGTTGACGAAGCTCTAGTGAGACCGACTTGTTGACGAATTCCCAGTGCGACAGTCGAACTGAGCATCCGCCATGTCGGAGGCACCGGGGCGCGAATCCGCGACCCTCCGACTACAAGTCGGCCACCCTACCCCTGAGCTATGAGGGCAGGGCGATGCTAATGAGACAACTAACGACGGCGGAAAGCTTTTAAATAGATATATGGCAAATATTGGGCAACGTGTGCTAACAAATATTTCAAGTTTTACAGAGTTACTTGTCAATTTCTTGTTACATTGTTTCATGAAGGTGTTTATACGATTGTTAAGCATCAATAGATGCAGTAACAAACATGGTTACTATCCTAATTGTCACAAAAAATACAAACGAACTCTCCAGCTGAATTTTCGAACGAAGGCAGTCAAATGAGTGGTCAAACAAATATATAGAGTTCATTCAAACGAAATATTTAGTGGACAGTCTAATATTTTTTGGCCAAACACAGAATTTCTGTTTACTCAACAATAAATTTTGTCAGGCGAACAGAAGTAATTTTGTTGCTTTTCAAATTTAGTTTGCTCAACAATATATTTTGCTAGGGCAACTAATAATATATTTGGTCCTATACAAACACATATTTTGTTTTATTTTCTCTCAGTGTAATCACAGTCGAAGCAGAAGTCGCGGAGGTGTAGTGGTTAGACTACTCGCCTCCCACCTGGGTGAACCGGGTTCTTTCTCTGGTGGGGGTCGCTCCTGGATTTCCGCATGTGGGAATCGTGTCGGAAGATGCCGCTGGTCGGCGGGTTTTCTCAGGGATCTCCCGTTTCCTCCGTATTTTCTTTCCGGCACTGCACCATACTCACCTCAATCACCCTCATCGGCTCTGAAGACCTCGTTGTTAAGAGCCGCCAAAATCTCTTCACTTCACTATACTTATTCTTCTGCCAATTCTGCCAGTCCTTCTTATTGTTAAGTTAATGTCTCCACTTCGGCATCAATTTTTGCACACCAGTGTCGATTACCAAGAAAAGTTTATAATTTAATATCGAGACAAATATTTTACATCTTTCAGGCCTAAAAAATTAGTTACTTCAGCAAAACCCGCAGCGTAGTCAGAAAGTTGAATATGTTTTCCATCCGTGTATTAAGATTGCCCTTATTTATCCTCTGCACAGCAAAGCCCGAAACTTTATATGCTCGTTAAGGAAAAACGAGATATATTCTCTAAATTTACTAGTTCATTTTATTAACTGTTGTAAATATAAGGCAGAAACTGCAAGCATTTTTTAAATAATCAAAACTGGTAAGTACAGTGAAATTTATTTTTTTTGCTAAAAATTTTCTTTGAAATTTCGTTCTGCAATAAATCACTGAGCTATCGTGTTCGTTGTCACAGCCAATGAGTTGTAGGCTATATGTTCAGCTACACTTATATATGAACCAATTATGACCCCGACCAGTAAGATCGTTTGCGAATAATTTACTCACAGGTAATATCATTGGTCATTGAGCTTCGCAGTGTGCAGTACAGACCAAAAATACCTACACATGCGTAGTGTAAGCAATTGTATACACTTGGCGTGAATGAGTTAAGTGAGCATTTTTGTTGTTGATTTCGCTTTACGTCGCACGTGTATGCAGAAGGCTAGAAACAGGATTTTCAGGAGTAAACCGATACCAGACAGTCCCCCTCGTTACGTGAGCCTGACGTCGTAGAGATCACGACTGTAGGCTCTTGGCTGAAAACCCGCCTTAAGATCTAACTCTCTGCCCTGTTTTATCCTCCCGCCGTATGCAAAATTAACATTGCCATCAACCTGATGGCTTTATCCATGCGCCGATAAAGTACGAGTGTGAAATTGTTACGAACGTTAAGTATGTTGCTAGTATGTTAACTCTAACTCATACGAATTAGTATCTAAACATGTTAACCTTAACCCTCTAACACAACACTACATAAACGGAACCACTTTTTACGCTTCTCAGGGGACCAGGAAAAATATTGCAAAATGCAGGAAAGTGAAGAAAGAGGGGGATTTGTGGTATTTGTAAAATAATTGAGACCATAGAAAACAGGTGTAAAATTGGAGAAAGTATAAAATCAGGGGTCGTAAAAAAGGGAGTCCTTCTGTACTTCTACCGTATAGCTGCCAACCGTAACGGGAGCATGTCAGTCTGCGCATCCGTAAAATACATGTAGTTCAGGGCAGGGATTTTTTTTTTTTACAAAGGTTGATTTTAAAAGAGCTCAATTTACCATGAACCAGCTATGTACACAAAACTCCCCTTCTGAAAGTGAACTTCAAAGTTTCCTCATCGATTGCGAACGATGGTTTGGATGCGAAGAGACACTGCCTTCTACAAATTAATTATCGTCGTAAAAAATCTTACTGCTGGGGAAAACCAGGAGTTGCGTGTTGTAAGGACAATCAGTGAAACCTTCAGCTGTGGGAAGCGAGCAACGATCATAGTAACTTTAATAACACGTTTTTCTTTTGTCACTTGGCGATGAACTCGCCGCCAAAGATACATTTGCGTGTTTGCAAGTGTAGTCCAGCCGTGCATTGGCGCGTTTACAAATGCCCTAAGATTTCACGAGGTGCTATAGCAGATGACGGCACTCGAAAAATATTTTGTATAAATTAAAATCCCAATTCTTTTTTTTTTTTTTTGGTAACAACAACTGAACTATTTGTTGCCTGAGAATTGCAAGTAAGCAAAATGCTAAAAACCAATGTCGCTGTAAAATCTTTAAAACAATTACCTTTGATGGTTTTACAATTTCAGTTTGACTGGGAACAGGTTTTCCGTTCCTTTTTATTTCTTATCAGTTGGCTCGTTCCAGTTGACATAATTTTTCTGAGTTTGCTTCCGTATATACGTGTGTGTGTTGCCGATAAAAATATTTCGAATCTGAGAGGAAATCCTATTCACCTCGCAGGACGTGAATGGTAGTAGCCTATTTGTAATTGGCCAACTACACTCGACTCAAAATCATGCTGGAGGAGAGGCACATTGTGCCAAGACTTTCTCTGTCCAAAATAGTTCACGAAAATAAATTTTTCCATCCGCAGTACAATTAGCGCACAGGTAGCTGTGTCCGCACGGACTATTAAAGGTTACGTGAGCACTTTTTGACGCCATCTCGTTGGGAATAATACTTTAATAAATATATTTTATTGTAACCCTGCACGTTAATTTTTGAGTCCGGTGAAATATATACACAGTGTTTATTACTTACGGGGCAGTATTTATGTAAAAAAGTAGTGGAAGGAGAAAAAAAGTGCTGGTAGGAAAAAGCAACTAGGACCTCAAAAGTGTTTCTAAAACATGGGGACAAACTTCGGCAGTGTATTCCCGACGAAAATTTTCTCGTCAAGTGATTATTAAGGGTGCTGCGTGCTATTGAAGGATCCTCATTTGAATTTTCTTAGCCTGCAGTGTGGTTTGCCTACCTGGTATGCAACACATGACATGTCTTGAATGTTCGACATGAATTATCTCACAAACGGTACACCTGAGCTTGTTCCGACTACAAGAAATTTTTTGTTACTTTTCAAGTGCTGATTCACAGTTTATCATTAAAAATTCCTCTGCATTTTTAGAGGTGTAAGATCTCCTTTATACCAATTTGTTGCTTAATCATAAGTGGTTTCCGATATTTTCAACTAAATGCATTTTAAAGCGAGGCCGGCGTCGGCCCACATGCGCGGTAGGAATTGCAGCTGGACATAGCGACTGAAAGCCTGGAACTCTGGTCCGTCAGACACAGCGCCCACAGCACTCTTAGTCCTGCCTTCGATCGTGGAGGTGCGAACAATGGCTGGTCAAATGTTACAAAGTAAGTTCTTTGTCCAGATTTTGTGCAACTGTTCTGCTGCGAATTTGATGGCAGTGAATATACGTGTAGGACTGTTGGGGTTTAGGTCAATGAAAGGGAGAATTTTTATTTCACTAGCATCATATTTTCCAAAGTTTTGCACGGCACTTTGCATGTAGCCATTCCAGCTGGGAGCTGGAGATGTAGTGAGTGTGGACCCAGTTACCCACTAAATACAAGATGTTTATCGATATCAGTGCCACGAGTGATGTCTACATCTCGAATTGTGATTCCTTCTAGACCACTACGAGACGGGTTTTTCACAATGTTGCACCTCTGTCCTATCTCGTGGACCACTACATTCACATGTAAACTGCCCATTTTGTGGTTCTCAGAAGTACGCACTACGTGCGCTTACTTGTTTTGGGCGTGACGCACATGATGCCTCCCGTATTATGAAATGTATAGTGTCCGTCAAGGGTAAGTATATGTTAATCTGCATTAACAAATGCAAACTGGACAAACCTATCAGGATGTGTTTTTTCCTGTCCTGAAACACGAATAGAGTACTCACATCTTTGGATCTCATTGTACGCAATTGAAAATACCAAGCTATTCAGAATATTTTTAATGTTTCTGGATGCATAATTGCGGTATAAGAACACTTCTAATTCCAGTAAAAGGGGTGAAACGTAAGATCGAGGCCTACAAGATATTACTTCTGATATTGCTTTCTTTCATCTAGAGCTGCTTACCGACTTTCTGTTTTTACCCAAAACAATATTGACTTTCAATATACCTTCTGGAACGAATGTGTGTTCCCTTAAATCGCCTCCCGGTTTGTAAACATTAGTATCATAAACCCTTGAAGAGATGTTTTCATGAATTATACGGGCAGCGGTTTCTACAATCCTCATACGATAATCTTCTTGGTTTCTGAGGCGGAGTTCGTTATACAATTTTTCGTGAAGTGTCCTTCCAGCAATTTCACGTAAGCAGAAAATGGCGTCACGTCCAGGTACTTGGGTCAAAATAATTCTGTACCCGAAATGATCCTCTAATTTCCTTGGTCGACTTCAACCGTAGCAATGAACAGGTCAAACGACTGTGTAAGTGAAAATTGACACTCATCATCATTTTCAAGATCTTGGCAAAATTTCAAGAAAACTTCGTTTTCGTGTGACATCAGGAGGCCTTCCAGAAGATTTGCGCTGGCTTATCACACACAAACTGGCCAAACATCGATTGTGGTATCTACCTTCAGCAGCGACTAAATCAAACTCCCCTTCTACTCCCGAAAGTACAAGCGTGCCTTTTACGTCATTCCTAGCTTGAGCCGCATTCACAATAGTTGTCTTTATTACAATAGGGTGAATGATGCGAATATCATCTCGCCTATTTTGGGGTTTCTTCTTTTCTTTAACGACATCTGCATCTTCAGCACAAATCGCACATTTATTTTTAAAATCGAAGTCAGGTCCTTTGGCGAGCGTAGTAATGGTTTAACCGATGTGCGGGTCCCACATTCTTGATTTCCTTTTACTTTCTCTATTTTCCTTAAAGCCGAGAGTAAAGTATGCTGTTTTCTACAATCGACATGCAGAATAAGAGGTTCAGTGGACTGAAAATAATTTTCCAGGCCATTTTGCCTAATTTTACTTGCATCTACATGTGTATTGAGACCTTTTCTTACTGTCACTGTATTCCCAAATGTTAGTGGTTGATCGCAGTGTAAGTGGTTGACATTGTTCACCTCAGCTGCATAGTATTCACAAATTAAGCGAGACACTCGCATTCACCACCTCCATAGGCCCTGTAAGTTAAATAACATTTTGTAATAATATAATTGTGTAAAATTTATATAACTTTGAAAAATAAGATAAATGTAAAAACAGAAGATCTGCATACTGATAGACTATTAAGGTAGTACTGAAACATTAGCCCCCATGCTTGTTGGATTGATAAATGTGACATGAAATTCTTTATATTGATGTTTTACAAAATAAATTATGTACTTTAATTTACTTATGACAACTTTTTTATAATCTACCATACTCCAATATTAATCACACTCTTAACTGTCAGGAATGTATATGCACAAGAAGTGAACACAGCTCCATTTTCCATGTTATATTTTTAATATAAATTATACCACAACCAGGAAAACAAGACAATATGGATGAAGAGTGCAGTGGTGTGAGAAATTACAAATTAATCCCGGGCATGGTTAAGCAAACAGATACTTGCAATATATTTGTGATTTCTAAAAAATGTTGTTCAAAACGAGCAATTTTTTTTTTTGCGCATGCACGAACTATTTTTAATGGAAAGTGTTCCTCATTCAAAAAATCACACTCTTATTGCATTATAAATTCACATTGCTCTCTAATTATACTATGATTTATATTCAGCTTACGTTATGCTAGTACGTTACTAATGTAGTGCACACACTTGTAAATAAGGTTATTTGCGAAATACACCCCTAATTTTCCCACATAATACATAGTTTGAAAAAAATCTGCAAAAGTCTCTTTTATTATACGAACCCAGCTTACATAAACATTATACTTATGATATTTTCCTACCATTGAAAAGTAATATTGATTCTGCCCACGCCACTAACACCAGAATCAACAGCTATGTTGAATTTTACCTGAACTCGTAACTCCGTTGAAGGAGATTTTATCAATGCTTCAAACACATTTGCATTTGAATTTCGCACTTCTCACCTTTATATTCTGAAATCGTGACTTAACACATCTCGAAAAGATGTGTTAAATAGTAGCATTGCTCTCTCAACATTGACCCTGTTGGACTTTGCTCGCGACGTGAGGCTGGCAGGGTGTGGCTGGGAGACGTGTGCTGCAATCTGGCTGTCCCGTGCGCTACTGACTGTGAAGACAAATGTTACTGCTACTAAACTTTTAATTTTTTCTCGTATATCGTATCGTATATATTTTGTTTCATTACCACACAAAAAAATCAACAGTATCAAGAAACGTTAATGTAAAAAGATAACCAATTTGGAAGTGTTGGTAACTGAGACACGTTTACAATAAATCTAATTTATTAGTGTGAATGTCGTTATATTTTATAATTTATACACTACAACACATTGTATATTATTTCATGTGAAAACTATCTCCTTTTCATATTTATAACTCTCTAAAAATGGACACTGCAATTCAAACACACATCATAATGATTACAAAATAGGGAAATGTAGTAACTTTTATAACTGGAAAAAAATTATAAAGCTCCAGTTAAATCTTAGGAGATTTTTGGTATGTTAAAAAGGAATGTCTAAGGAACATTTTGTACCAAAAATTAGCTTGCAAAGAATTTGTTTAGGGTACTCCTCTATTTTTGGTTATTATTCCTGTGCTATTAGGCACTCAGTCGCCTTTCAGGATTTCACACAACACTCGTGAGTCGTTCCAGACAACCTCACCTCCCCCTCCCCTCTACCGGGACTAAGTTACGGGCGGGGAGGGGAGGGTTGCGATGTGAATTTGGCCTCCCGAGGTTAAATCAAAACCACAAGGCCTTCCTGCGGGAAAACTCAAGCGTAGCGACTGCCTTCGTGCTGAATAACCCTAACGCCCACAAGATCTCTGACATTGCATCGTGCTACCCACAGGCTCCAACTTCAACCAAAAACCACACTACCACCACCACAACCTCCGCTCTCTCCCTCCACCAAATTCGGAGGACGCGGAAACGGAATTCCAGCACCAAAAAAGAAGGGGAAAACTTGCAGCTACAACTGAAATCCGCACAGACAAGGAGAGCAAGCGTCTCCAGCCATCGTCGTCTGAGGCGAAACCCAACGTCCTGGTGTCGAACCGGTATGTCCTATTGTAGGAAGTCGGTGATGAGGCTTCATTAAGCTCAAACCCCGGCCGCTCAGGCCACCCTCCCGCTCGTACACAGACGACTGCAAACCGAACAACACCACCACAAAAACAGCAATTCCGCATAGTGGTTCCAGACGCCACTGCATTTAACGCATTAATACAAAAACTGCGAGGTATTAGCAAAGATGGTTTCTCACTTCTCCCCCTCAAACAAAGGTATACACATACTCACCTCAAACTTCCAACATTACCTGTCAGCTCTCCTAATGCTCACTGCTAATCGCATTAACTTTTTCAGGTTCAGCCAAAATTCAGCCAAACCACAAAAAACAGTTTTTGACCTAACACTAACAATATATATATATATATATAGAAGACATCAGGCTAGATCTCACAAGCAGCGGCTACTAGGTCCAGCAAATCTACCAATTTAGAAAGAAAATTCCTGACAGAAACGACCCCAACAAATACACTTTGAAGCACCAACGTTCCTTTAGTGTAACGGTTGCTCAACGCCCCCCCCCCCTTCCCCACCGCCTACTGCACAAAGTCACTAGGGTTAATATGACAATATGTAGTTCACCCACGCCTCTATCAAAATTGACCGTCATACGTGGCACAATGCAGAAACTATCAAGCTTTGGAACGCACTCGGAATTTCTTCTTTTCCATGCCACAGATCTGCATTACCTTCCCCACCCCTACGCCGGATCACCCCCAATGGGTGCCTACACTCAACCACTTACAACCACTAAATTATCAACTGCACAGGCGAACCCTAAGCCTTCTCAAAAACTTGCCCCAAATACCAAGAAAAGGTTCAAAAACGTCAAACAGCCAAGGCAAAAAGACCACCTTCCAAGCCAGCAACTGCGCCGTCCAGGAACCTGGTTAAAACATCACCCAAAACTCACAACCAAAGCATTCATACACTCAGACACTCGTAGAATCCCGTCGTTTCACAACAGAAACACAACAAACCCCAATTGAAAACACGACAGCAAATGCCAATGTATCACGCCCCTCCAACTAAAATCGCTTGAAGGAATGAAAGACACTATGCAGAATCTCTGTGACTTCACGGAGTTCCTAAAAGAAGCTGACTTTCAATCCCTCAAGGCACATTTTCCCCCTTACGTCACCCAAGCCAAACACCTACCAGCCAAACGAGATAAAAGCATACTGTTTACGGAGGCCATGTCCACGTTTAACGCCGCCTAAACGGTTTACTTGACCTGGGAAATGATCTCATATCTCTCCAATCTGCACTGGAACGACCTAGAAATACTCAATACACACATACAAAACTCTAACGAGTGACATAAACGCGAATTTTTAATCAAAATAAACTAACGCAGCACTTATATTTGCAATTACTACTCTCTATTACACTCTGCAAGTGAAAAGCTGTTCATTTAATAAATTGCTCTTCATAAACTAATGTTTACTGGCCACCAATTCAGTTTTTAAATGGTTTGAAGATTTTAAAATCAATAAAGTTTAACTGCACAACGGTTAGAACAAACCTAGAATCACAGATTTTTTAAATAATTTATATTCCATAACTTGGCCAGATAACCTAATAAAAAGTTTTTCCCTACTTATTATATATTAAAGAAGTCAACTTCCCATCTCTTGAGTAGCAGATCGTAACCCCCCTTACCACGAAACCTCTCGGCCAAACAGACACCTACGACCACGTAAAACTAAATATTACAACTCTCGGCTCGTTTTTTCAAGCTTCATCCAGAAAACTTACGGCTTTCTTAAGTAAATATCATGTTTAAGTATTTTAGACTACATATCACACACTTTCGGGGTAATATTGTATACTCAAATCAGCTGTAAAACCAGACTTGCCCACTTTCAGTCGCTCGTCAGAATAGCACTCGAACATGAATAAAGCGTAATTAATAACAATTCATCACGTAAATAGATAAAACTAATGTCTTTAAATTTTAAATTAAGTAAACATTTCCTTCCACTCACGTTTAACAAGTACCAGTTACCTCAGTAACAGTTTAAAGAAATGTTCTTGTAAAACAATTCAAACCTTTTCAGTAGGTCTTCTACAATAATACTGACCCATTAACTTATTATCATGACTAATTAAAAACCTGGCTTCCCGAACCACTCTAGTCATGTGTATGAACTTTTACAATCTAATTAAATTAAAACGCACCTTTGGCAGTAACTTCCGCTTTCTAAACTAAACAAATTGTCGCAAGCCCCTTGTCGAGAATTCGCGATAGCAACAAAAAGTCCTGATATTTTCACAATTCGGCGGAATTTAACTTCACCGTCCCTTTCCCTTCAGGCAGGGAGATAGGGGAAAATCGCAGCGTGGTCGCAGGTTCCAGGCGCTACCCTGAAATTAAATTGTGGCTTGCCGCAGTTCAACTACGGTTTGAAAACAGCCAGGCGGGGCAGGCTACCTGTCCTCGACCTAGAGGGGAGGATGGAGAAGCCAGCGCCAGTTCCTCCGGGAACTTTGTCCTCAACCTGGGCCCGATAATGATAATCAAATGGGAAGACAAGGGCTCCTAACAGGGCCTGTGCACGCCCCCCCCCCCCCCCCTTCCCCACAGCCGAGCTGAGGCAGTAGCGTCACGGTGATGATGGACGCCGGCTCTGGTCAGTTTAGTTGAGCGAGCGACATCGCAGGGTTACACAGCTGAGGAGAGGCTGATGGGAACCTGATAGCTTTCATGTTTTGACAGACCATTTCCGAATTAAGCATGGTGTAGTGATGTCTAATTAGGTTATATATTTGTCAACTTAGCAGCTTAACGTCGTGAGATGCGAGTACGCTCTGGTATAGGCTGTTCACGGTAAAATGAGCACTTTTGAAAGCCCTGCTTAAGATCTACTTGCATGCACATTGTGTGTTCTTCCGCCTTACTTAAAATTAACATTACCGTGGGCCTCGTCACTTTAATCATGCGTCAGTCAAGTGAAACTGTGAAATTATTAGATTTTTATTCGATAAAACATGGAACTATTTACCATTATTTGTTACCAAATTTACTGGGTGGATGCCACTCAGTTCGCCCATTAAAATATATGTAGGCAGGGGCGGTGACTTTCTTCTAAGATTGATTTCAAAAGTGCTCACTTGATCGTTAACGGCACTTAATCACTCGTAACGGGTAGTGCTATCGGATTGTGTTGTGTTAAGAGTCGCTTAGCGTTCAAATTTAAAGACAGAAAACTGCATTACTCTATGTGTTCGTCAGTGTAATATACGAATGTTGTAGAACGTCGATAAACTCGTTGTCCATAGATCTTTGCTTGATATGGATAGGCACTCAAGTATCAGTTCTCTCATTTTCCCTTCTTGCAAACGTTACAACATATCCCTTTGGAAACATCCGGTAGATCACTGAACGCTTGCCTCGTGCCACACTGTACCGCCCTGGTGCTTTTAAGATTAGTTTGTTATACACACACTGGTCAACATTCGATTGATAACAAACCTGCAAGAATACTAGGGTAAAACGTCGTGATACGCGGTCTGGAGATGACAGGAGCAACAGCCCATAAACAACGAATGTAAGCCCGAGTACACAAAACAATCATTTGTGGAGTGGAATTGAGGAATAAAATAAAATCTTCTGACATATGCCCAGTACGTTGAAACCTAGAACAAAGTCAGTTTCCCCCACCCTCGATAAACCAACGCCTTTATCTACATCAAAAAATGTTTTATCAAACTTAGGCTGTTGTCTGGTTTGGAAGAAATGAGAATTTGGCATATACAAATACATGTTCCTGAAATTCGGGTTTTTTAAAGCCAATTTTAAAGATATGAACTTAAAACAAACACCTAAGAGTGAGAAATGATACTTTCAAGATCTGTATCGACGCAAATAATTTGTTTTTCAGTAATTGTTTATTTAATAATTAAGTTTAATTGTCCGTGAAACAGGCTGAAGAAGCAAAGAAGCGCGTATTATTATGCTCAATAAAAGTCCCTGGTATATCGTATCTCTCTTTAACATGAACGCCAATAAATTCGAATACCATTAACATGTGTTTCCCTATATACCAAATTCTCACAGCATTCGAATCAGGCAATACCTGGAAAAACATTTTAAACGTCTCAAAGTTACGTTTGGCTATAAGGAAGCACTGCGACAGAACTTCCAAGACTACTATTACAATTTCTCTCTCTAGAAATTAAGTGGGCTATACCAAGTTTGTTAAGGGATGGAGGTATTGATCAAATAAAAGAGTTAATTATAATTTACTTATTTTATTTACAATAACTACAGCAAAATTCTCTGAACTCATATTTTCACAATAAATTGAAATCACTTACTGTTCACAATTGACACCAATTAAATAAAATTTATAATTACGACAAAGAAATCAATTAAATTAATCAATTAAAGATCAGTCCCAATATAGAGTGTATCAAACTATTCAATGATTTTATAATTGATCCGTCCATATTTGACAGTTCGAATATTTAAAATAAAATCAGTACTACACTTCCATTCAGTCCCACCTCAGTTCGGTCCACGTCCCGCCCGTCGCAATGTTCTAGAGTCCTCTAAACGCCCTCATGCACAGTAGACTTCACTCGTCGGTTTCACGCCCTCTCGCCCATTCAAGCCAAGAACACCTCACTCGCCGTCGTCCCGCAATCTCCAGTCGTCGTCAACACATATTTTCGCTCGCGCACACTCGGCCAGACGGCCTCCATCAAATACTACCGGCCGCTGGGTTGCGGCAGTATATATAGTGTCTTAGGCCGCCACCTAGAATCTTCCCCAACTCGCGTGATGTGTCGCGGAGGGCTGAGGCGCCAGCCAGTCTCACTAGAACATTCTTGCGCCGTCGCTAAACGTATCGAAAACTCTAGCAGGCGAGAGGAGGTCTGTGACGCCACCAAGTCTCGCCGCTGTCGGCATTCACGGGATTCCCAGAAGAAGAGCAGACAGCCACGAGCGCATCGTTCCAGGAAGAGGGGAGGGCGAGGCGTGTCTCCGATTAAGGCGCGGGGCAGCGGAGTCGGTGCCAGCTGCAGCACGTAACACTACGATATGCATAGCCGGGAAGTTGTGTTGCTCGCAAATTACATCTTTATTAGCATTATATTACTAGAGACCCGAGAGTTTCCCGGACACATCTGGCAACAAGCTAGACTCCGCAGTCCTTTGTGTACTTGAGCCTCGGTTAGTTGTTCATTGGCTGTTGCTCTAGTTTAATCACTAACCAGGTAGCACGGGATTCGGTCCTTATTTTCCCTACAGTTTCATTATTGGCCGAAAGTCGTCTGTGGCGTGTCTAACAAACTGTGGTCCAGTAGAAGCGAAACTTCGTGGCACGTGTGGATACAGTTTAACATGTCCTTAAATTTACTCGCGAAATTCTCGGGTCTCTAATTATTACACGCGATGTAAGAAAGAGGCTAGAACTACAGATGTAACTTTGCAATCTTCTCCACTCTTATAAGGGTACTGCCATAAAAATGATATTTTAACCATTTTTCACTGCTTTCCTTTGAGTATATTTAGCAGGATAAAAATGGAAAATGGCGGCTGTAGGTAATTGTTGTTTAACTTTCCTGAAAGAAAACCCGTATTCCCAGAGCACTTATTTACTGAGACACGTGCATACGCACAACCAGTGATTTCACGTACAATGGTTTAAGCACCACGCACCTAAAACGAGCACGGAAGAGTTGTTGTCGGTCTATGACACCACAGATAATCAGTGCGGCAAGATAAGCTCAGACTTGCATATCTCAACTACATTGTTTAGATAGAGTTCATTTGACACAATTCTTGTAGCGTGACAAGTCAGTAAGATGCCAACGTATCTGAAAGTTTATCCTTCCCACTATATACTATCTAGACTTGATTAAAATGAATTTAAAGCTACAAAGGAACAATATAGGCATTCAATACGAAATCCTCAGTCCATGCGATGACTTTAAAAAAAAAATGCAGTTTTGTAATTTCTAACCAAAAATTGAATGGTGATGACGAATTAATCTTGTGTTTTTGTAACTGCACGTTTGTTGACTCGCCACGTGAGAGTGGATCTATACTGGTTCTCGGTACTGTACGAGGCGAAGCCGGCTGGTCAAATATGGAAATGAAACTCTTCACTTTGATGCTTTCAGCAGGGCTAGTATGACTGACGGGAGGCCGGGTTGGTACAGAATTACTGTAGTTGGTTAAATCTTTTGAGTGCTTACGACGTCGAGTTACTGAATTCAGCATACACTGAGAAAAAAGTTTTGTTGAATTAAACAAAATTTGTTTGATGCAACCGAATTATTTGTTTGTTTAGGGGTAATGAAATATTTTGTTGCTGAAACCAAATTATTTTGCTGTTCTCATTTGGTTGCCCCAAACTGTAAGATTTGGGTGGTGCAACTAAAGAGAGGTTTGGTTACCCGTACAATAAACCAAAGCTAAACCAAGTCTAGAAAATTACACCAAAGTGGCAACTTACCACATGCTGTGAGCGATAGAGAGAGTTGATGGTGCATGTCTCTTAACTACCTTATTCTAAGTGTTATATGAAGTTGAGGCCCGAAGGTAGGGCAGGATTTTATTGCATCTCAGGGTTAACCCCTTACGCCTACAAGGAAAGAAAATCATGCAAGGAGACATGCATCTCGGCAAAGAGGAATTGGGCAGCCATGGCCTGCACTTTGGGGCCATGACTACATCCTTAGTGTACATAGAGCTACTATTAACTAGGAAGAGCAAGGGAAAAACCGCCAAGAGAGACGTAAAAATCCCTTGCGACAGAGAAGTAAAAATTTCAAAATTATTTCATGTATTAAATTAAATTAAATTAAATTAAATAGAATACTACAGGATGCAGAGTGTTTGGGAACATGCTCTTGGTTAGTAAAGTATAAAAGACTAGTAGAGAGGGGGCGGGGTCTTTATTGTTCTGTAACTTGGTGCCGGCAGTAACCAGAGAGGTGTTTGGGAGCCTCTCTGGTGAGGGGAGTGGCGCTATTGGGCCTCTTCCCCCCGATCTCTTCTGTGAACCTGAAAATTTAAGGAGAAAAAGTGAGTTGCCAGTAAGTGTGAGCAGGGTTGGCTCTTACTCGTTTTTACTTGAACGTTAAAAGACGGTAATGACCTGTGGATGAAAAGACATATTAAGCTATCCTAATTAACCTATAATAATATCCTAAATATATCCTATAGTAGCATATGTCCTCGGGAACATATGTATCTAGAATAATGCTGTGCTACCTCACAGCGGCCAGTCTCTGTAGCCATAGGCTGTGACAAAGCATATCTACGTCCGTATGCTGTAAGTGTACGGAGCTTCGCTTCTTAAGGTAATGCTGTGTTACCTCGCAGCGAGAATATCTCTGTAGCCATAGGCTGTGGCAGAGCCTATTTCCACTCATAGTGCTACGAGTGCACGGAGCTTCGAAAGGGAGGGGGAGGGGGGCTTCTAGGCCTCCGACGAGCAAAATTCCTTTAACCAGGCGGCCATCTCAAAATCTCGGTGAGTGCACAGCGCGTCTCGGCAGACGACACACGACAAGGCCTGACTCTCCAAGCACGTCGGTCGCATTATCGCTTGTAGGGGCCGCTCTCACCTCGCGACACCAGCCGAGGACACCGGAGTGAAACGTCCGTGAAATGACCGTGGGAGCGGATCCTCTATCCCGGGGTCATCTCCGCACATCCGGCGCACCTGTGGGCCCCGGAAAGTTCTCCGCCGCTTCTTCGCCGAAAGAGAAAGCTCTCTGGGAGCTCTCTGCTCAGTCTCATCATTTTGTTCGTGGTGTGTTTTCCCGCCTCATCAAATAAACCATTACAACACATGCAATACCTTATACGATCAATTACGCATTAAAATTGTATATTTAAAAAATTAATAGCCCAGTCAAATTACCCCAAAAAAGGGCCTTATTCCAAAAAATTGGGGGAGACCTGGAAGTGATTTAATTCATTGGAGGCATCCCAAATAAGAGTAAACTGAGTTTACAATATTTTTTCCGAGAGGAGCTTCAGATCCTATAGCTAAAAAACTGCGAAATTTTTTCAGTTTTTTTCAGTTTTTCGAAAATAACTCGAAAACAAAGCATTTTTGCGTAGATGTCACTATATTCAAAGTCGTAGACAATTAAATTCTGCATTGAATCAGTTGAAACACTTTGAAATTCGAGCAAATGATATGGTCAATATCGGCAGTCAATAATGGGCAAATTTTACCATTTTGGCATTTTTGTTTAACGAAATTAAGATTTTTTGCTCCTCTTCCTTCGAAACTGGTCATATGTTATAATTTCTTCCAAAGTTGATTGTGGACTTTATAAAACATTATGCTGCAAGTTTATTGTTATTTATGTAGAATAATACACATATTATATATTTTTGAAAAATAAAATCCAAATTTGACTGGCCTATAAAACACAGTACAAAATTCGGTACGTTTTTAAAATTATTTTTTAATGTCTACGATAATGCAATTTTACAATTAAATCTTAGGTTGCAGCTTAAAATGCATCGCAGGCTAAATATCACTATGCAAATTAAATTATGAATAACCTAACTTTTCTAATTCTTCTTTTACGTATGTTTTATTTTAACAGGAGACTACGAGTTAGTGAAAATTTAATTGGTGAATCAAACGCGTTTGTGATTTCGTTCTATCCGAACGAAATAGAGAAATGTAGCTGAAAAAACCAGTCATTCATATCTTAAATCAGTATCATATAATTTACTGTTGGTATTACACGTGTTTTCATTGCCGTGTTCTAGAATGTCAGGGAAATGTATTCCGTAAATCTGGGCCCACGACGCAATGAGATTTTGTTTAACTTGACGGATGCGTGGGACGGATGTAATACGTTTCTCTGTTGCACTTAACCTTGGAACCAGGTTTTCTTTTCTGCGACGGCGTGAATAATTGTTGTTCACTCATTAATATTCCCTCTGCTGACACAGAGGACACGACTAATGAAACAAATAAGTGCACAGGAAATGTCTTCAGAGCATAAGGCAGGAGAACGTTTCTTTACGCTACCGCCAAAGTGGGTGAATGAGAGAATGAAGAGATTTTAGTGGCTCTTAATATCGAGGTCTTGAGAGTCGATGAGGGTGAAGTTAGGTGAGCATGGAGCAGCGCCGGAATGAAAGTGCGGGGGGAAATCCCCGAGAAAACCCGCCGACCAGCGGCATCGTCTGGAACGATTCCCATATACGAAAATCCTTGTGCGAGTAGTCTAACCACTACACCACCATGGCCCCTCCTGCCAATAAGTATACAGCCACACACACCAACAAAATGGCGTCACTAGCCCAGTGGCGTAGGAAAGGGTGTACGGCTGGTGCAATTCGACACCGGGCGACACTTTGTTGGGGACATTATTGCCGCTACGCCACTAGATAAAATTAATAAAGTTACAGTAGAATTATAACATTATAAAAACCTAAATTGGTTTAAACTAATACGTAAATGCCTATTCATTAATCTATTTTAATATCTCTTGAAGAAGCCACCGAATCGCCGTGAAACCAAAACCCATTTCCAGGTACACAGAAAAGAAAAAAGTCTAATGTGGCAACACTATTAATGTTACTAGAACATTAATTTTTTGTCATCTGTGAACCGTCAGTAACTAATGGCGCTGTTAATGTAATATAATGGTAAGCTAATATGTCAGTATAACATTAAGTACTTCTGTGACAATATTACCTCCTTAGTGTACTGGCAACATTAAAGTGGTGTTTATTTTGCGGTAACACAACTTTTGTGTTGCGCTAAGACAACTTTTGTGTTGCGACAAAACAAATTTTGCGTTTCATTAATGTTAACATTTGTGTCAAAAAGTTTATTGTACTTCTTTTGCTTTAAATAAACATTGCAGTGTAAAATAAATTAAGTATATTTATTTTGTCCAAAATGAAATATTACTATAAAAAAATTTAAAAAATTACGGCAATCAGGGGAATCGAACCCATACCCTGAGAGCTTGGCGCATACCACTTCACGTAACCATGAGCTCTATCAACTTCTTTACCGTGAAACATTTGCTCGTAGTTCATATGGGTAGTTTTAATTAAAATTTAAACGACAAACTGCAGTTTTCTTTTCGTTATGTGGCAATAGTTTTTGCTCCAGAAATAGATGTATATTTGGCACACGAAAACTGCTTTGCAATGCCTTGAGGGCTGGTCTAGAATACATTTAGGTTTCATAATGTGATTCAAAATTTAAATACGGTGGTTTCATGTTACGAGGTTATCTCTGTTCACTACTATAGCGGCGTGGCAGGAAGAGAACGACAACGGGCGAAGGAATTGTGGGTATTGTGTTTCCCACATTTCGCTGTTCCCGCGGGAAGTCCAAGTTCGTACGGCAAGCGGCGCGTGAATCAGGTTTATTAAATCAAGCGTATATCGCGTTTTTAAGCAAGTTACGTGAAAGCCTTATATTTCCAAGTTATTTCACACTATGAATAAAGACTACCCTGATAGGAATGTGTCGGGTTTTTTTTCAGTGGGATGTGAACACGTGCAACGGAAAAAAAAAAAATCATTCTACTGACGTGATTGTTTGCTCCCGTGAGGCAACCTTTAAACGAATGGAACTGTCAACCTCCACAATTGCGTGCACTGGACCGATGAAAATCCCCATACTGCGGTAGGGCGAGAAGATTGTCTTCCTGAGTTATCATTGTGATGCAGTGTGCTCTTTGCCAGAGAAATTTTGAGGTCATTCTTCTTCGGCGGAACGGTGATAAGTGTAATAACCATCCCTTGTTGCACGGGAACCTTGCGCCAGCTGTTCACAAGTTCTACCCCAGATGATTGCTTTTTTCTAGGATGGTACGCCGCCACATTATCATCGAGATGTACGCTCGCTCCTCGATGGAACGTTTGTTTGGAGATGGACAGGCCGGAAAAAAAAAAGTGTTAAGTACGCCACCCTAGTCTCCAGATTTAAAGCCGTTAAGATTTCTAACTTTCAGTAACTCTGAAGAACACCGTGTACGCCACACAACCACGCTTACTGGATGCCATGACAGACGCGATTGTGATCGCGTGTGTATCCACTCCCATGGAAACCGTAAGCGACGTATTGCTGCTGGTGGTGGATATTTTTAACAATTTTTAACTTTTATTATAATTTACACACATCCACTGTTTTGCTCATATAGGCTATTCACGGTAAAATGAGCACTTTTGAAAGCCCTGCTTAAGATGTACTTTTATGCACGTTGTGTATTCTTCCGCCTTATGTAAGATTAACATTGTGATGGGCCTCATCAATTTACTCATGCGTCGGTCAAGTGAAACTATTAAATTATTAGAAAAGTAAATATTTTTAAAATCTGCTCATTTTTACACTACGATGCATTCAAAACAACAGAAAGCGAAATAAATAATTTAAATTATCAAAAATGGTTACCGAACACCTTCGACGTTAATATACGGAACTACTTCCCATCCATCCCTACCAACTTTTCTGGGCGTATGTCTCTCAGTACGCCCGTTAAGGAGCGCCCCAGGTAGGAGCAGTGTCTTTTTTCTAAGGTTGATTTTTAAAAGTGCTCACTTTATTGTGAACAACCTTAAGCTATAAATACAAGCGGTCCCATCGGATTTTCTTTAAGAGTCTCTCTCTTATATCCCCGTTCAAAGAGTGTAGGCCTAACTTTAACTAGGGACATTCTATATAGCTTGTGATCAGTATACCGGGCGAGAGATTAATGTTACCAGCTGCTACGCCGTGTTGATGCTTCCGTGTGGGCTGGCGTCTCCATAAGCTGCGTAACCAGACCCGAATTAATTTCCGAGCTCAAATATTGCAATATTCTAAATTTTGTACGTGATCTGTACTTGTGTGGAGCGTGCCTCTCGCTACCTATGGACAACGCAGTGCGTGTTCGTTGGTGTCAGCAACAACCGTTCAGGAAATGAGAAGTGCGGAAACTTCGACAAATCTGACTGCTGACGACGAAGACGCCCAGAACAACAGGCCACTGATTCCTTCTTATGTACAGCGTCGAACATAGGATATACTGCATCTGCAACATGTCTGCGAGCATAGGTGCAGGGAGTTGAACGACGGGTTAACCCTTTCATGCGACAGTGCCCTCTATCTTGGTCGTTCCATATGAAGTGGCGTGATTGGTCAGCACTGTATACAGCAGAACATACCGTCCAATGAGAAAGGTTCCCTACGCTCGGGAGACAACATATTCGCTGCTGAGACTGTGTGGCGTAGCTTCATAAACCACTGCTCCCAGTAACGCAAAGCACAAACGGATTTCCATTGGTACCGATGCAAGACAAAAGATTTGTTTGTTGCAACGCCTAAAATTATATATTTATCTTTGACTGAAAGTGTTAAACCCATGCGGACTGGTGTACGCGCGCCCGCGCAGAGAGATGACGGTATTGAATTTCCTGCACTCACTGTTGACATTCCCCTCACAGCTGCTACCCTAGCACTATCGTCTCACCCCTACACGGCTGCGCGCTTGGCTTGGGCCGCATTCCCCTTCGCACTGAAAGAGCTGACCAGTACTGACGAGCGTTCCTTTAGGTATTAATTCTGCTGATCAGTAACTGACGAATGGTGTTGTGGCGTCTGGGTTGGAGACTATACGTCCAGCAGATGCTACTGGCATGCAGGAGGTCAGGCAGTCTCAGTAAAAGCAGACGACGCAACATGGCAGCGATGTATAATAAGGAAGTTACGTTGTTGAGTTGCAGGTGGAAAGTATATTTTGACATTCCTTAATGTCATCACCAACCGATGAGCATGAATCAGACGAAAATGAAAAGAAAATATATGTATCACTGTTTACAACATGTTTAAGGCAATCATTGCTTCATCACTTATATAAGATGCCATAATTTATGCTGGAAACTGCTGACGAGTGTTTCACCTGGTTCCAGTACTGAGCGCTACTGGAGTGCGAATTTTTACTGATGGCGTTCCTTTCGGCATGCTACTGCGCAGTCCTTTCAGTACTAAGTGGAACGCAGCCTTGGTCGAGTAGTACCGTACCGCAGAGTAGACAGCTACACAGAGACCACATGACGTTGCAATTATTTTGATATAGGCGTACCCATTCTCTGATCAATTACACGAGGTTCTGCGTAAGTAACTTTATGTCTGATTGGCTACTGCGTGCTGCGAAAGGTTACCTATTGACTGAGCTGCTGGCTTGCGAGCAGGTTATAGGCTATTCACGGTAAAGTGAGCACTTTTTGAAGCCCTCTCATTTGGAATAATAGTCAATAAATCAATTTTTTGTAACTTTATACGTTGGCTTTCGAGTCCGGCAGAAAATGTACGCTGTGTTTATTACTTACATGGCAATATTTATTTTAAAATAAAATGGGGTGTGGCTGCGTGTTGGGGACACGACCGTTTGTTTTGTGTAAATACGTCTCCGTTGACACTCTCGAACGCCTTGATATTTATTTTACGTTCCCGGCACCGCTTCACTAGATCATATGGGGTTTTATAGGTATCACTGGATTACTTTTGAGATGCTCTTTCCAACCGTATACGGTTTCTGTATTTCGACTTGGCTTTTTGACGAGTATAGGTCGAAAAGTTGTTACGTTTTCTTAATTTTTTTCATTAAACTCATACAATTTCATCATAACCACGCCACACACATGTTTTTATACACGCAATCAATTGATTTTGACTTGAGCTGTCGATTGAAACTTAAACGAGCGCCGTAGCTTCTCCTAGTCAACAGTTATACTACGCGGAAATTATGAGACGCAGCGAAACTAACTCAAAATTGCGGCAACTCCTCCCCCCTTCCCGACCCATCATCCAGTTTCCCCGCTACGCGCGATGCTTCGCTGTCCTCACTCAACGTAACATATTCGTTGATCCATTGGCAATCGAGTGGTGTATTTGAATTTCGAATGTAGACGATAGATACGGAACTGGAATGCCAAACTGTATCCCCCGACATAGTTATCATCGGATTTTCTGGATTGTCTCCCAGTATGGTCGCAAATTTAAAAACGCATTCACGTCAAAAGTAACTAGGGCCTTAAAAGTGCTCACTTTACCGTGAACAGCCTATAACCAGGCGTTGATTGGCGAACGGCGTATTCAAACATTTTGCTTGCCAGTGGCACCATTCTGCTGGTGTGTTCGGCTAGATTTCGAGGCATAAGAGGCTCTTCCACCTCTGTGTTCTTATCATGACTACGCAAAAACAAAGAAATATTTTTCATGCTGAAAATAACGTTACCCGTTAAACGAAGTTCTGCACAAATTTACATTTTTTTTGGCACCCACGACCCTGACGCAACATCAAGGTATAGACTGTCCATGGTAAACCGAGCACTTTTGGAAGCCCTGCTTACGAACTCTTTCTATAAAGGATGTTCACGATCTAGTCAGCACTTTAGAAATGAACTTAGAAAAATGTCACTCCCCCTGCATGCATATATTTGAATGGGCGCATTGAGTGACACTCGTCCAGTAAAGTTGGTAACGATGGATGGAAAATATTTCCATATTTTAATGTAGAATAAATATGTTAGGTAACCATTTGTGCTAACTTAAAATTAATTCTTTCATGATCTATTTTCCTTAATGCATCGAAGTGTAAAAACGAGCCGATTTGTACAGTATTTACTTTCTTAATAATTTCACATTTAAATTTGACCGGCGCATGAGAAAAGTGATGAGGCCCATAGCAATTTTAATTTTACATTAGGCGGAGGAATACACAACGTGTATACAAGTATACCTTAAGCAGGGCTTTCAGAAGAGTTCATTTTACCGTGAACAGCGGATACAAATATTTCATCCTTTCGCCATATGTAAAATTTATATTGACTTGGTCCCGATCCCTTTATTCATGCGTCGGTTAAGTGAAACTGTGATGTTATTAGAAAAGTAAACATTTTACCAATTAGCTCATTCTTAACCTTATATGAATTAAGAAAATAGAAAGCAAAATTAATCATTACAGTATTGAAAATTGTTCGCCTAACACTTTTAACTAGACCTTAAGACATAGGATTACCTTTCCTCTGTCGTTGGCAACGTTCCTGGGAGCATGCCAGTCAGCGAGCCCCTTAAAAAATGCGCAAGCATATGCCGTTCGCGATAAAGTGAGCACTTTTTGACGGTGTTCCATTACACATAATGACCAATAAATAAATTTCATTGTGGCGTCGAACTTCTAGTTTTGGGAATGGTGAAATGTATACACTGCAGTTATTACTCTCACGGCTGGGCTTACATTAACAAATGGCTAAGGATATAAATTGGTTCAAATAAAAATAAACCAGGGCTTCAAAAGTGCTCACATTAACGTGAACAGCGTATAGGTGTTAATTTAAAAAGTGCTAAGTAAACAGTGTCTATTGTCTGTGGTTGTGGGCTCTATTGTATTGATGATTAGGTTATATATATATGTGTGTGTGTGTGTGGGGGGGGGGGGTTCACGGTAAAATGAGTACGTTTGAAAGCCCTGCTTAAGATCTAATTGTATGCAAGTTGTGTATTCTTCGCGCCTTAAGTAAAATTAACATTACTATGAGGCTCATCACTTTATTCTTGCGTCGGTCAAGTGAAACTGTGAAATGATTAGGAAAGTAAATATTTTACATATCTGCTCATTTTTACACTTTGGTGCATTAAAAAAAAACAGAAAGCGAAAGAAAAGATTCGAGTTAGCGATAACCATTTGGTTATCTAACACTTTTTATTCGACGTTAATATACGGAACTACTTTACATTCATCGTTACCAGCTTTACTAGGTGAATGTCATTCAGTTCACCCATTGGAATATATGCAGGCAGGTGCAGTGACGTTTTTTCTAAGGTTTGTTTAAAAAGTGCTCGCTTTATCGTCAACAACCTTTATATATATATATATATATATATATATATATATATATATATATATATATATATATTAATGCTGGACATGATGCTACCAGTTGAACAGTGTTTTGCACAATTCACTTTTATTTTCTACACACGGCTCTGCTGCAGCAACAAGGTAACGCGAGATAGTCATCACTGGCTACAACTGACCACCGGTGGTCCCAGAGAGAGCGAGAGAGAGAGAGAGAGAGAGAGAGAGATAGTCAAGGTCGTGTGTTACCGCCGGCCATGCAGGCAAGCAGGTCGAGGTGCCCGCCCAGGCTGTGACCCAACACTGACCTCGCCTGCAAGGTTCTGTGAGAGGCGCCCGGGAACTGGCGAACACTGACGGCAGAAGAGCGTTGCAGCCGCCTACCAGCACGCATTTTCGCCTAGGCGACGTCTATAACCGCGGCAGCTCTAAAGCCGACGCTACACGACGCCGATTTCCGTACCAGTTTCCATACCTGTTTTCTGCTAGTTACTGCTGCCGGGTAGGTTACAATTCAGACTCCTCCGGATGGGCCTACCTCCGGGTATATATAATTATGGTACCCACAGGCATGCCCGAAACGGCGAGTGACTGAGGGAAGAGATCTTAGGAGCCAATGAGGGTGAAACCAGTTGAGTATGGAGTAGTGCTGGAATGAAAGAGCGGGGAGAATGGGAGATCCCCGAGAAAACCCACCAACCAGAGGCATCGTCCGGCACGATTTCCTCAACCTGAAAATTCGAGAGCGACCCCGTCGGGAATCGAACATGGTTCACCTAGGTGAACTTGCATTTCGGCGCTGCTCCATTCTCGGCTCGTTTCACCCTCGTCGGCTCCCAAGACCTCGTTGTTAAGAGCCGCCCAAATCTCTCAACTCAAATGTAGGTAGGCGCCAGTCTTAAACGAATACTTATTAAAAGTAACGTTTGAGAAGAAAATGCTTTCTAATAATCAGCCTGCATGTATATCTAACCATTAACACTGACTGATTCAAGAGCACTTATTGTAAGCAATTAAGGAATCTAATTCCACGTCATATAGTTTTAGTTAACGAAGCGGAGTTTAACATTATCGTCAAAGAGGAATTTGAAAGAAAATCGCTCACGGTAAAGTAGGGCGTTGTTTTAAAATATGAAACTCGAAAAATTTGTTGAAAACACGCAAGCACCTCACAGCTATGCAGGCCGCCTACTGCTGGAACACTTGTGAGTGCGGGATAGCAGCGCTGAGAACCAACTTTATGTGTTCGCGAGGGTGTGAGAGCTTAGTGTGAACAAGCAGTAAGGAACGGTCAGCGCTAAACTAATATTATTCTTCCCTTTTCATTCACATTTATGGCGTGAGCGCGCGTACGCAAATGCAGGTGTTGTAAGGCAGCTGGGTAAGGCCTGCTGTGATGCGCGCTCGTATATTACGATTACGTGTACGTATATCACAAATCACTCAGTCCGTCAGGGGTAAGCGAAAACGACCCCTAATCATATTGCGTGTACAACTATCAGTACTATGTCGTCCGCGCTTATCGCGCTTGCTGTCGGTTACTATAGGTCGTTCACGGTGAAGTGAGCACTTTTTGAAGCGGTTTCATCAGACATAATAACCAATAAATACATTTCATCGTGGCCTCGAACTTTTGGTTTTGGGTATGGTAAATGTATACACTTTGTTTATTACTCACATGGCAGGGTTCGCATTAACAAGTGGTGAAAAGATATAAATTCGTTGAAAGAAAAAAATAACTAGGGATTCAAAAGTGCTCACTTTACTGTGAACGGCCTATACCTGCTCGTTACTTAGGGTGACTTTGATTTTACTGTTTTGGAATTTTGAATTTCAATACGACCTAGGCGGTAGTTACGACTGGCATTACGACTGTGAGTGAATACTGTACTTAATGAGGCAATGCTTTATTCGTTTCGCGAATACGCTGAGATGCGTTATTTCTACGGCGTCGCTAAAGGCAACGGTCATAGAGATGCGGTTCGCAACTCGATACTGAAAGGTATCCTCACGACCAGTTAACATCAAATTTAAAGCGTTCCTGGAAGGCGCGAAACTGGTTCAAGACGTGAAGGTATCCTGCCCACGTTGCGTCGGCCAAGTCTTGGAAAGAGTGCTCCGTTCCCCTAACTGCAAGAACCAGGAAGACAAATCGTACTGCTACCCGACAACTGGCTTGCATCGTGGACTTCCGCGACCACCGAGATTTTGGCAAGGCCTTGCGTCTTCTAGCGAAGCTCGTGACGCCACAACGAGCGGTCGGTACAGTCGGTGGCTAGGTGCTTGGCCGGTGGTCAATACGTAGAGACATGCAGAATTCGCGTTATTTCTTGGCAGCACGCTAGAGTTCACCTCCCTGTATACATTAGAGCCGGTGTCATTTGTTAACTGGCTTCTGCAAAAGTGAGGATCCATAGTCTCATTTGACTAGGCGAGACGTGATTGGGCTATCTTCTCATAACTTGTTTTCGATTGGTTCGAGGCCGCCCACAGCGTGTCAAACCTACTGTAGTCCAATGATAAGAGCAATGCAAACGCACATGTTTTTGAAGTCTACTCTGTCTTCAAATGATAACGCGAGTCTTGCAGGTCTGTACCAATACGGCTGACAGTGTAGTTGTTATCGGCACGTGGTGGACTTTTTTTTTTTTTATAAAACCGCGTTGTGAAGCGTGTAATGCACCATGGTGTATAAGAGCTTTGTTCCGCAGTGTCAAAGGAATCTCTATGTTCGCGATACTGCACGCTGGGAATCATCGTTCCTATCACATTCAAGGAGTTAAGTCTCTGCCCTCAACGGATTATGAAGTAATCGTCGTTTTGCCAAGAAATACTACGTCGGTCAACTTTTTGTACATGTGGACGGGCGCTCTTCGCATTTCGAAGAGTAGGCCTATTCAACATTTACAACTACCAAGCTTGGTCCTCGTGAAACTACAGAAACTGATTTCCAACATCAGCTTGGCATGAACACATGGACGGGAATATTTGACCAGAGAGACTGCACTGCGACTTCGTTAAAAATTTTATCCAGGAAAATCTTCCGTCGCTGTTAGCACGGGAACACTTGGTTTCAAATCAATGATGCCTAATGAAACCACCCAGTGTACGTCAGTAAGTATTTCTAATCACTAAATTTTCTAATAAACAGGTTGCACACAGCGAACCGCTATCATCAATCTCCTCCGAATCTCTCACAAATCTCGTGTAATATCCGCTTAAGGCGTTGAACATGTTGCCTACGCGATACTGTAAAATGCTCTCCGTGAGGTCCCGCAGGCTATTTCTTTCCGAGTTACACAACAAAAGTTGTGATTACAGAGTATTTTATCTTTGAATCATTCTAATAATATATGATTCAAAGGACGGTTGGAGATGTTACGACAAATTCGAATTTTGTAGCCTACTTTGCAAATTAGTCCAGTTCGACTGAACCATCATTTAGGCATTGATAAGAACGTACGGATACAAGTGATAAGGCAAAAAATAATAAGGCAACAGTTACTTCCACCCCCACCCCACAGCCAAATCCACTCCCCTAAATTATCGTGTTAGTTAATATTTTCCCCCTTCAGGCTATCGAAAAATTGCATATATATATATATATAATACGTTCACACAGAATTCATGCGTGTCATTTCATATATATATATATATATATATATATATATATATATATATATATATATATATGGCGATATCCACAGTCGAAATATAATCCTCCCCCACAGCCACACTCTCCTCACCCTCCAAAAATTTTTTTTAATTGTTCTGTGTATCTTGTAGTGTTTCATTCGTGCTTCTTAAGATATATGCTTACATGCTCGTTATAGCAAATATATATTAAGCGTCGCTTGATGTGAATTCTTTCTCATGTTTCTTGCTGGGGAAGGTATAAACCGGGAAAATTCTCTCCTCGCTATCGACCTAACCTATCACACAAGAACTATCACGTCACAATCAGTTCGTTATATTTGACAAGTGCGCGAAACAAAGCAACTCAGAGGAAAAAGCGACGGCAGGTATGAATGACCTCAACGAAAAAAATTCTACCTTGGACGCTGTTAATATACCTCATAAGTTTGATGACACGATAGTTCATGTAAATAAAATTAATTGTTATTAATATTACATTAATAAGACTGCATTTACCAACAAAATAGTACAAACTATTTAATTAGAATAAAACTGTTCCAAATGCCTTTTTTTTTTGTACCTGGAGAAAAGAAGTCGCTACAACTTATATATAGGGACCTGCAAAATTCGTGGTTTTTTTTTTGACATCAAGATAAAATGCATAGTATTATATATACTTGAGCCAGCGTCATTTATCCATTGGTTGCAACATAAATGTTAAGTCACGCCCTTTCTGAGTGACCTGCGCACGATTGGGGCACACAATTGTGAAGTGTTTATTTATTGGGGCAGAGTTACTCGGGATGTATCAAATAAAGAATGGTCCAATGACACACGTAGTGCAAAGGAAAAGTGTTTTAAGTTTAACATGTCCTCAAATTATAACCCAAATTTTGCTTCGCGGTGTTATAACAAAAATAAGGTCTAAACTTTAAGTTGTGTGTGTTTGTATATCAACTTTGACGTTACCATTATATAGCTCAGATACAACCTAACCAAAGGAAAGTCTGTATAATACGAGGCCCATATAGGAGTGAATGAGTGAAGAGATTTTGGCGGCTCTTAACATCGAGGTCTTGAGAGCCGGCGCGGGTGAAACGAGGTGAGTATGGAGCAGCGCTGGAATGAAGGGCTGGGGGAAACGGGAGATCCCCGAGAAAACCCACGACCAACGATATCGTCGGGCACGATTCACGTTGCAAAAACTCTGGTGTGACCCGGCCGGGGATTGAACCCGCTAACCGCTCAGCCACCGCGGCCCCTACCAATATATGATTTTTTTTTTGGCTGAAGAGCTGACGCATCCTCTGCCCCCCCCCCCCCTTCCTACTAGCGACGACAATGCTGCAGAGTAGATCAATATACCGACACGAAATTTCGCGGCGGTTTATTTGATGTGGGTGTACCAATTTCTGATTGGCAGCGGGACGACCTGGGAACAGAGCTTGCGTGTGATTGGCTAGTGCGTGCTGTCAAAGGTACCCTATCGGCTGGACTGTCTGCTGGCAATTACGTTAACTGATTGGCTAACGCTGCTCCGGCATTTTGCTGGCGCGTGCGAGTGAAGTCCGCGGAACAAGCGGCTACTTCACCTCTGTATATTCAAGTACGCTGTGACCTTGCCATCGACAAGGTGGTGATTCGCGCACCGCCCGCGCTGAGCGCTAGGTGTAGTGAATGGTAATGTTGGGCAACAGACAACATTGCCTGTTGCCCAACATTACAGCAGCCCACACAATTTCGGTTGACAATGCACTGCTCACTAGCGCGTGATTAGCGATTGTCGGAAGCGGTATTGACAAACGCGGGGGGAAATTTTCTGTTCTTATTACAAGCTGTGTCACGTGCATGAGGTGGCCTTTACGTGCACGATGTGCAGAATTAACTATACTGGCTACACTTGTTCAGAAGTGTCGATCATTTGCTCGTAGTTACGATCAGTGGCAGATCCAGAAGCTATATAGGCACCCCCACTCCCCTTAGTCTGTTGCTTATCAATATGCTCGCCTTATATCAGATGGTTGATTATAAGCGGTTTACACTTTTCCCTGAATGCCGTCCAAATCCAAGGCCTGTCTGTAAATCGAACGTAGAAGCTCCTACTAGCGATGTAACGAATTTCTTCGCGGGTGTAGGCAGTTGATAAAGGAACAGCATTCTCACTAATTAGTGTTGCATTAGACATTATATATTGTAATTGCAGTCACTTTGCAGATCACGTATCCACCTGTAATATTACAAACCAAAATTACAGCTAAAATTACTTAAATATTCCAGGCTTAAAATGAATAATTTCCGCTGGATATATGACGAAACCAACACAGTAGTAAATACTGTAGGCATGGCTGAGGTTACATGTTGTATGGACACCATACGAAATTTTGTAAGGAATTTTACTTGTTAACGTAATTACGAAGTCCATTTCTTCTCCGTGCTTCGGAAAAAAATCAGTCTATACACTCTGGAGAATGAAAGTGGAGAAGATTTGTAAGTTTAAACGCTCTTAAACTGATAGCACTTACTCTGTGTACAGAGCTATACATTTTTATTCAACGAGATACATAGGAATTTATTATTTTATGATATATTAAAATTGTTCATGTGATTCGTGCTGAAGGCCACGTATCTTCATGTTTTGGTAGTTAAATTTTTTTTTTCTCTGAATTGCAAACTTTGCTTTGCTCTTCTTCCATAATACCTTGAAGATTTAAAACTTGATAATAAATGTTATAGACATTATATTCGCTTCTCGATAAGCAAATTTTGGACAGCTCAAACACTGTGTTCGACGTATAATTTACATCGTACGGATGGTTTTGAAGCAAACAAGCGGACTACTGTAATGGTGTTTTATGTTTACGCTTGCGGAATCACAAGATGCAAAAAGCGAAAAAATTTTATGCAACCCTGAAACAAAAGGTTAAATTTGCTTTAACTACTGCATTGACAAAATTTTATATGGCCGGTTTTGATTTCCTTCGGAAAACACCTTAATATAATACGTGAAGAAGGCTGTAATATGAACGTTTTGGTTGACCGTGAACTGATCGTCGAGAAATTCCGCGTTAGGGCTTTCTTCAGTGTTATACAATTATTAATTACATTAGTGCACATTGTTCGATGGAGGTGCTCGAGCCTTAAGAACATATATATTTTAGTTCGTCAATGATTTATTTCGTGTGTGTGTCTATATATATATACACATACATATATGCATGTGTGTGTGTGTGTGTGTGTACAAATACGCGACTATTTCCTGTTTGGGAGTTTCCAGGATAGTGCAGTTTTGCTATTAACTTAATGAAAGCAGGGTTTTGTCTCGGCGTTAGCGAAGTGCTTATCTGAAACTCGTAAGCGTTGAACCCGTGTGGCGTGACAGGATATTAACTTTTCGCTGGCTATTTTTCGAAGAGTGTAGACGAGAGTCCGGTTCCAACGCTTCCGTGAGTGGATTTTCTGGTATCGATAGGTTTTGCATAGTCTATTCACGGTTTATTCGCATTTTATAAATCAAACCTTTGAAAAATCAGCCCATGCATAACATGTTTGGTTGTTTCCTGTGGTATATAATGTATCACAACCGTTTTATACTTCCGTTAACATAAAAGTATCTTACTGACGTGAATACGTCTTTAAATTTACAACCATAGTGGGAGGCAATCCAGAAAATCCATTGAAAACAAAATACAATACAGTATGGCATTGCAGCTCTGAATCTATTCAATTACACCACTCAATTGCCAAGGGTTCAAAGATTATGTTACGTTGAATGATGACTGCGAAGCGTCGTGCGAGGCCGTGGGGTGCAGTGCCGGGTGGGGGGGGGGGGGGGGCATTTTGAGTTTGTCTCGTCGCGTCTCATAACTTCCGCGTAGTATAACTTTTGACTAGAAGAATCTACGACACTCGTTTAAGTTTCAATCGACAGCTCTCGTCAAGAACAATCGATTACGTGTATAAAAACATTTGTGCGGTATGGTGAAATTGCATGCGTTTAATGTAAAAATTAAGAAAACTTAACACAATTTGGGCCTATACTCGCCAAAAAGCCAAGTCCGAATGCAGAAGTCGTAAACGGTTGGAAAGAGCATTTCAAAAGCAATCCAGTGACATCCATAAAACCCCCATATGATCGAGTGAAGCGGTACGGGGAACGTAAGATAAATATCAAGGCGTCCGAGCGCGTCAACGTAGACGTATTCACCCAAAACAGAAGGCCGTGTCCCCAACACAGCCAAACCGATATTTTTTTCGTTCAATAGAAGTTTTACTGGTATTTTATCTATAAGTTATAATAATTCATTTAAACTAAATATGAATAAAAACAGTGAGAATACATGTGTGTTGGTAGCGCCTAGTGAGAATTCGTTCTCATGCAAAATATTATTACAACTGAGTGCTCACGAATCCGGTGCGTTGTCCGTTGGTGTAATGTTCTGGACTTAAATAGGCCTAAGCACGAGGCGGAGGAATATCATGGAAGTAGAACTTTAGCAGGGCTTCAGAAAAGTGTTAAGTAACCGTGATGGATTGTACCAGAGGTCCTGAGATAAATAGTTTTATTGCTTCGAATGAGCCAGAACCGCGGCAACCACTGTTAGCGCACGTCGCTCTTAAAACTTTATTATTTCTTTAAATGGAATCATATTCATCATTTATTTGCAGACTTACAATTCCAATGAAGCCCTTATTTTCTACGTTATCCGTAGGGACCTGCAAAATTCGCTTTATTTTCTGGCTGCAAACTATACTCCAAGTATGCTCGTTTGACTTCTGCCAATAGTCAACAACCTGTGTGATACGTCCCAAGGACGCTTTCAGCCAATAGTAAACGCTCAATGATTGAGCAGCCAATAGTTAGTGAAGCGGTCACACAGGTGAATGAAGTGACGCTGCATAGTTGCCAGCAGCCAGTGGCATCATGAATTGCACTTAAGTATGTATATAACACATAAGTTTAGACTGTTACAAAATAATAACGTGAATTTTGCCGGTCCCTAGTAATCAGTCAAATGTAAATTAGTACCACAAGGCACAACAAATTGAAGAACAAATTGCACTTCCTGAAGTTGCAACGTTTGACTGTACCAATGCATGGTCATTCGTCTTGTGTAGTTGTAGACAACTGAACCTGATGGAGGTAATTAAAGAACTGTTTACTGTTTCCGTTACTTTCGGCGAGAGTGTATTTTTCCACTACCCCTTCCCCTTCTTTCTTTTCTCGGCTTTTCACGTGCGAGTGGAAAGTTTACGGTACGAGCACGTGCGTGAGCGTATGGGAAGCTGGAAGCCTGCAGTAACCAAGCCGTTACGATGGAAAGAGGAAATTACTAATCGCAGTAGAAATAAAAAAAAAAAGAAGAAGAAAACAAATCGAGAAATTAAATTACAAAATTAATCGAACTGACACATAACTACACGTTTAAATCGACTTTGACGCAGTAAATATTATCGAGTGGGTTTGGATGTGTGGTGCGATATCACACTCATATTAAAGAGGTCATGTATTATACCTCAGATGATGACATCCCTGCCAAGAATTTTTTTCTGTGCACTTCCTTATTGTGCTGTTGTGTTTGTGTGTATATGTGTGTGTATGTATGTATGTATATATATAAATTAGAAAAAGTGAACTTTAGTGCGACAAGAATATCATCATTTCAATTTTACTAAAAGAAAGAAAATGATTTAATGTATATAGCTGTTCTCTCGCTCTTTCTCTCCCTCTCTCTTTCCCTCTCTCTCTCCCTCTTTCGGCCGCCATGAAATCTGAAGTCATAGCAACCTTCGTTTACGTAATTAACACATGGGTAGACTCTGAGAATTTCACGTTTAAGGGGACAACAGTTATGCTGTTTTCATAACGAATGCCTTGAACAATTTTTGACCTAAAACATGAGTGTAATGGTGTGTTCTCTATGCAGACTAATTGAAGACTAAAATGTTTAATCAGATATGTCATATTTACGGAGAACTGAGTTTTGGAGTGTTTTATATAAACTCTGTGTAGTAAATTGAGCAACATAAAGAGCTACATGTATGCCAGACATTTTGTAACATTTTAAGGCGCTGGCATAGGTTAAAATAGTGTGCGTTTTTGAGGCACGTAATCAAGGTACAACTAAAGGCCATGGACATATGAGATAGTACCACGAGAGATCGGAACGGCCCCACCGGAGGTTCTCTCAGGTGTCCCATCCATTGAGGTTGGATTCGTGGTGGAGGTGGTTGAAATTTCGCAAGCTAAAAGAGGCGTAGACGGTAACCTCCCTTGAGAAGGATCGATGCAGTGAGGGGATGACACTGTTCCAGCACTGTGCTGGAGAGACAGTGGAGGTCCGGTAGTGCCTCGGCAGGACCTCGGGTTCCTCTGTGTGTGAGGGTCTCAGATGGTTGTGGGAGGGGAGCGGACAGCGCACCGCAGTATCGTTTCGGCGCTTGGAGCTGGTCAACTGGGATGGTAGCAGATTGCTCCTCCGCACAGATTGAGTGTATCACGACCTCGCTCATGGCTGGCATTGCTGCTGTCATAGGCATATACTTATGGAGGTCGGGCACGGTCATGTTGCGAGGTTCCCAAACGGCGACCTGGGAAGCTGCTTTACCGTAGTGTCATACAAATGTAGTACAATCGAAGGTTGGGATATCTCAAGCCAGTTCCATCGTTGAATACTTAAAGGCTAGGGCATATACAAGTCATAGACTAAAGATGAGGTAGACCAAACTCGCTGGCTGCGCACAACCGATCTCCCGTGTCCCAAAAATGAGCTTATGTTCTGCCAACACGTCTAGCGGAAACGGGATGGTTTGGTTTATAGGTTAGAAAACTGATTTGTAAACAAATGCTTGGGGATGTATGACACTTCCTTTAAACAATTTGCAATGCAGTTTTATTCAATTCAAGTTGGTAAAAAAGTATTTTATTCATATAATTGTACTTTACTGGACGAATGTCACTCACTGCTCCCATTAAAAAAAATACATATTATGGGGCAGTAACTGTCTTGTAAGGTTAATTTCTAAAGTGCTCACTTGACCGTGAACAGCATATACAAGCGCGTGAGTGTGTGTGGTAGTTACCGGCGAAGGCGGAGGCGATGGCGGCGACGAGGAAGGAGAGTGTGACAGCGGGGCCGGCCATGCTGCGGGCCACGGAGCCCGCGAGCACGTACACCCCCAGGCCGAGGGTGCTGCCAACCCCGAGCATGGTGAGGTCCAGCACGCCGAGGCAGCGAGCCAGCTGCGTCTTCTCCAGGCCCTCCTCGGACATCGTCTTCTTGCGGCACAGCGCAGTCGCGAACCAGCTCGCCCCGGACCTGCCACACACAGCAACAGCATCTCACTTGAGACTGTTCCCAAGTCACACATAAATTGTCTTTACATATCTTTAGGGTATTTTAATTTTTATTTCCTATTACATCAAATACTAGTCTAATGTAAATTTTAAAAAAATATTATAAAAATTAATCTACAACAATGTATTACAGAAGTGATATGCATATGTAGTTTATATTGTTTGCCATTATAATGCCAAAAATTGCATAACTATGACGTGTGGCTATGGGGGTTTAAATTAATTGTTGTTCTCACTGGATAAAAATTAAGGTATTTCATGAATATCCATTAAATACTTTACCAATTTTTTTTACAATATAATTTTGAATTAATTATATCCAGAAGTTAAACCGCAATCTCAGATTAACAAAACGCTGGAATTTCAAAAATGTGTTCGTGATCTTCCAAAGACTTGAAACATTTCAGCTGAAATCACTTTTAGAAATATCTTTGACATACAATTAAAGTTTCAAATGCTTACAATTGTATTAAACTTGTAGGTGGAAATTATTCTAAATGTTATTTAGCATTTTTAATAAAATTTTATTGCTATTATATTTTTAAAAAATCTTAAAGTACTTAAATAAAAATAAGACCCATCAATACGCCCCATTTTGAATTACTGGTTTTTAGCTTATTTCAGATATTTAGGAACAATTATCTTAAAATTACAACTATACCTCTCTTGGAATATAGTCTACATCACGCTATAGGACAAACATAAGTTCTATACTTTTGTCAAGTAATCATTGCGTGATTAGGGCAGTGACATTTCGGAATTTTCAATAGATTATTCTCGTTTCACAGTTACTAGATGATGCATGGTTAAAATTTACCAACTAAATTTGACGGGATTTGTAAAATGAAAACATGCTATGAAAAAAAAAAAAAAGTTATTTCAGTCAAAAGAAAGTTGGGGCACATAAATGGAAAATTCAACGTGGCGGATGAGGCCACGTCTTAAGGAGGACGTTTCTCCGCCATCTTGGATTTGTTTTACAAAATTTCGTAATGAAACTTTTTGACCGGACATTAAAAATCAAAGCAGGACGTAGAATGAGTGGACTACTAACAGAAATTTTTAAATTTGTAGAATTTCAGTTAGATTCATATTTTCCTATTGGTCAAAAATTTCTTAATAATAAGGAACACTTCAATTATGGTTACCGATGTGATACGAGCTGCTGGAGAAAAAAAAGTTGGATTTCAAAATAATTGATAATATTTCCCCTGTACCTTGACAAGTTGGTTTATAAATATTGAATATGTAAATTAAGTTATGGAGAAATATACGCAGATCCAATATGGCGGGGATATCTCCCCCTGAAAGTGTCCGCAGTGAGTTGCAGAGATTCGGTAGAAACCACGTTATTCAAAATCGTTTTGGATAATTTGCAGTGGTTTCTGAACACGCAAAGAATTTACCAAAATTACCGTGCTTAATGACAAGTTCCACATTCTTGTTACAATTCCAAGGTTTATTTTTATTTGGCGTGAAAATGGCCGTAGCGAAAGTTTTAAGAATGATTTTCAATTGATAAATTTTCAATGCCGAAAATTCAAAGTTGCCTTTAGATACGCTTCATACTTTTATCCTTACTAGCGTACCATAAAAAAAAAAAAAAAACAGGGTCATCGCGTAAAGTAACGTCCAGGCGAGTAGACGATCTTGTGCGTAGAGGCGATGTGGCAAGCAGTAAATGAATAAGAGTCGACCATAGAGATCACGCGTTTTAAGGCCTCGAACGCGCAAAACATCGCTGCAGGAAGGCGGAACCCTTACGGCATCTTGGATTTATGGAAATTTTGCCAAACTCTGGGAATAACATTTTTGTATACTGTTTTTTGGAACGATAGAGCACAGAGCATTGCCTAGTGCATTTTCTGAGGTCAGTATTTATTGATTACTGTTGATAGTGTCGCCTTTGTAAAAGTTCGCAAGAAATAACCTCGCGTTTCGGCTCGACAGTTACCAGCTATAAATAAAAAAATAAAAAAAGTAGAGAATCTGTGACAGTAATAGAAGCTTTGACGACAAATCGAAAAATCCAAGATGGTGGATGGGAATCCCTCCCCACCTTAACCAAACTTTATCTTTGGCAGCAGCGCTGCATCTGTGGGATGGAAAAGCGAAAATGAGGGAGGGGGGAGGGCAATAAGGACATCAACCTTGACCGCCACATCCAAGGGATTTCGGATTGCATTTTGCAAAAAAAAAAACATATCTATGAATACATTTTTATGTATGTATATGCTGTTCATATGAGGTAACAAACACGTGTATGTGCGCGTTGTGTGTATATACATGTTGAAATTTTTGTCAAATGAAACGTACAGCAGAGACCTGGTTCGGAGGAAAACTATTTTTTATATCTACGTATTTTATTACCACCCGTAACTACAGGCCGTTCGCGGTCGGCTGAGTGAGTGAGTGAGTGAGTGAAGAGATTTGGGCGGCTCTTAACATAGAGGGTGTAGCTAGGTATGGGGCTGCGCCGGAATGAAAGGGCGGTGGAAGGAATCGAACCCTGTAGGAGGCGAGTAGTCCATCCACTACACCACCGCGGCTGCTACGGTCAGCTGAGAACTTATGGAATCGCTGCTTAGGATCCACTTTCTGCGCATTTTGAATCCTTCCTCTTGATGTAAAACAATGAATAAACACTGCTATTGACTCACTCGCTTCATTCACTCGTGCTACGATGAGGCGTGGGTAATTGTACTACTGTAAATTAAACTTCACTGTCCACGTACCTAAACGTGAATAAACACTGCTATTGACTCACTCGCTTCACTCACTCATGCTACGATGAGGTGTGGGTAATTGTACTGCTGTAAATTAAACTTCACTGTCCACGTACCTAAACGTGAATAAACACTGCTATTGACTCACTCGCTTCACTCACTCATGCTACGATGAGGTGTGGGTAATTGTACTGCTGTAAATTAAACTTCACTACGTACCTAAACGTGAATAAACACTGCTATTGACTCACTCGCTTCACTCACTCGTGCTACGATGAGGTGTGGGTAATTGTACTGCTGTAAATTAAACTTCACTGTCCACGTACCTAAACGTGAATAAACACTGCTATTGACTCACTCGCTTCACTCACTCATGCTACGATGAGATGTGGGTAATTGTACTACTGTAAATTAAACTTCACTACGTACCTAAACGTGAATAAACACTGCTATTGACTCACTCGCTTCACTCACTCGTGCTACGATGAGGTGTGGGTAATTGTACTGCTGTAAATTAAACTTCACTGTCCACGTACCTAAACGTGAATAAACACTGCTATTGACTCACTCGCTTCACTCACTCATGCTACGATGAGGTGTGGGTAATTGTACTGCTGTAAATTAAACTTCACTACGTACCTAAACGTGAATAAACACTGCTATTGACTCACTCGCTTCACTCACTCATGCTACGATGAGGTGTGGGTAATTGTACTGCTGTAAATTAAACTTCACTGTCCACGTACCTAAACGTGAATAAACACTGCTATTGACTCACTCGCTTCACTCACTCATGCTACGATGAGGTGTGGGTAATTGTACTGCTGTAAATTAAACTTCACTGTCCACGTACCTAAACGTGAATAAACACTGCTATTGACTCACTCGCTTCACTCACTCATGCTACGATGAGGTGTGGGTAATTGTACTGCTGTAAATTAAACTTCACTACGTACCTAAACGTGAATAAACACTGCTATTGACTCACTCGCTTCACTCACTCATGCTACGATGAGGTGTGGGTAATTGTACTGCTGTAAATTAAACTTCACTACGTACCTAAACGTGAATAAACACTGCTATTGACTCACTCGCTTCACTCACTCATGCTACGATGAGGTGTGGGTAATTGTACTGCTGTAAATTAAACTTCACTACGTACCTAAACGTGAAGAAACACTGCTATTGACTCACTCGCTTCACTCACTCATGCTACGATGAGGTGTGGGTAATTGTACTGCTGTAAATTAAACTTCACTGTCCACGTACCTAAACGTGACGCTATTAATAAAACGTTTAGTCATGAAACTATGTCTCATGTATTACTATCGACGTTACTAGGAACATGTCAGTGAGTACATCTGTTAAAATTCGAGTAATTACGAGCAGGGGCTGCAGTAATTATGGCAGTGAATTATGAAAAGTTCTCCAATGTCTCAAGGAGACTTACTAGTAAAATATTGAACCTCTCCACACTGCGAGCCCACTAAATTAAGGCGTTAAGAAACACATGCTAGAAAAATATTTCTTCAGCGACGATGCAATACTAAATTACTGAAAAGTTCGCTATCTTCCCAGAGACTGGGTGTTAAGTATCCTTGATACTTAATTAATATGTTGTGTATATTATATAGATCACATGACATGTGATTTATTTGGCAAATCTAATTAGAAGCATAAAAATTTGGGTTCCTATATTCCGAAAATGTTTACTTTTCCGTGCTTTATTTTCAAAACTATAATTATTAGACCACAAATATTTACATTTATGCGGCCCTTATGTAAATCTCTTTCAGATAGTGAAATAAAAAATTATCGTCTAATATGGCCTTCATGTAGCTACAACTTTTACTAGCTCAATTGTTTCCAGATTTGTACTCTAATGTATTAAAAGCTGTGGTTTTAATATTGTTGCACCAGTCCAATTGAAGCTGACGTTAATGAAAGGCTTTATACTACTCGATATACTACATGAGGACATAGGGTGAATAGCAAACCCCGTAACTCACAGATGAGATAAGAACTGTTAGAGAGGCTGGAGTGTACGCGTATGATATAAAATTTATGAAGAAAGTGTAGGCTGTACAGTTGCAATACGATGAGTGCAAACCATTTCTAATCATTGCCGAAGCTCAGAGCGGGGGTGTACTCGGGCCCTTATACCACCCAGACGGTTGCAGCATTTGTATCTCTCTGCGGGCTGAGGAAGTTTCCCTCACCAGACCGCAAAGAACACATAGCCCAGAGGTCAGGACGCCCTGCACGTCCCGGCGGATGAGTGCAAGAAACGACTGAGCCATGGCATCAGTACAGAACAGGTTATTGGGTTTTTCCCCTTGCGCTGCGTTTTAAAATTTCCTTGAAATAATTTTGAACGAACTTTCCTTGTCTTCTAGGCAGCGGATGAAGTTAACAAGGAATACCGCATAAAGGTGTTAACTTCTACATTCCTCAGGTTTCGACGTAATTTAACAAGTAGGCCTGAAGATGCTGTCCGCGGTTCGGTTTTCCTCTATTTAGGCGCCTCGTAACCATAGCTTCTTGTACGTAGCTTACGAATTCGTGGGTAAGAATGATATCAGAAAATACTTTTTTTTTTTTTTTCGAGTTCTCAAGAGACCTTGATTTTAAAGTTCTCTACTATTTGGGGGCCGTGGTTCTGAGCGGTTAGACTGCCCACCTCCCACCAAGGCGAGCCGGGTTCAATTCCCGGACGGATCACTCCCACGTTTTCGCAAGTGGGAATCGTGCCGGCCGATACAGCTCGCCGGCGGATTATCTCGGGGATCTCCCGTTTCCCTCGTCCTTGCAAAACGGCGCTGCTCCATTATCGCCTCATTTCACCCTTGTCGGCTCTCAAGAGCTCGATTGTAAGAGCCGCCCAAATCTCTCCACTCTACTGTACTATTTGTGCGAAAAATGCTCACCATATACCAGGTGAGTCGCCAGCGCCTATGTTTCCGTATCTATGCAACTATGCCACAATACTACCCATCTAATATAACATCTCCTCCGCTGTAAAATAATTTTCTAGTGTGTAGCCGAGTTCCGTGCCGTGTATGTACTCGTTACGGCGCTTCGTCTGTTAGCTGAACATTCGACGCCGTAGTCAGCCTGCACCAATCAGCGGAGCGGAAATAGAGAATCACTACAGCACAGCACGTGCGCGTTGATTCCTTGTCGTCAATACAGTGAGCGGTGACTGTGATATTATGTCAAATGAAGAAACACGATGGCTCCAAATGAGGTAGATGTGTGTTACTAAGGTTGCAATCGTCATGTATCAACGTATTCGGAAAACATCGCAATAATCTGTTTCACCACAATAAACGGACGTGCATGCTTTGAAAAGCGATTACTAGAGACCTGCAAAATTAGCGTTATTATTTGATGACATGATTAACTTTAAACACTTTTCCTTTGCCATATGTATGTCATTGGACAACTCTTAATTTGACACACCCCGAGTAACTCTGCGCCAATATATGAACACTTCACAATTGTGTGCCCCAATAAAGAGAAGTTCACTCAGAAAGGGCGTGACTTAACATTCATGCAGCAACCAATGGAGAAATGGCGCATGATCGAGTATTTATAGTACTGTGAATTTTATCTTGATATAAAAAAATAACGCGAATTTTGCAGGTCCCTAGCTATTGCTTCTCAACACATTGCTGACATACCACCATCCGTTCACCGCTTACTGTACTGACGACAACGAATCAACGCGCACGTGGTGTTCTGCTGCGATGGATGTTTCGTTAGATGGGTAGTATCGTGTGTGGGTTGCATAGAAATGGAATAACAGGCGCGGGCGACTCGTCCGGTATATGCGTGCCGTAAGACGTCGCCTTCCTGTCCCTTGAACTGCGTTACGTATGTAGTGTTTGAAATACAGTTTTTTTTTAATATCTAGAAAACTTAAACACGTGAGCCCAATGTACTTATGTATACGAAAATAAGACACACTCCATATTATGCGTGTCGCGTACTTTCAAGACATCACGCACATTAAATACACAATTTCGGAGCACTTCAACACACACAATTTCTCTAACCAAAAACTCATTAAAAAAAAAAAAAAAAAAGCTGAAACCATTTTTAATGTGGATTTTATAGCGTAGATTAATATCTAAACTACAAAAATTAAGAAATTATTGTATAACATTTCGTTGTACACATTTCTTGTTCCGGTTTTTCTCGTTCCCTTTTTCTTCTGTTTCAGTAAAACGATGACGCCCCACAGCATTTTGGGAGATGATTAGTCCCATTATGAAGAAAGATACGTGTGTACGTGCAATCTGGCGTATATATGTGTGTGTTTACTATGTCCAGTGCATAAACTTTGTATAGTCTAATTTGACTTGTCCAGTATTTTCGTACAGCTATGTACTGAAAAAAGATATTACGGACGCAGTAAAACAAACAAACAAACAAACAAGCTAAACGTGTTTTTCCAGAGTGCTGTGTCTCACAAACAATCACGTCAGATACATACAAAACAACTCGAGAGTCATGGACTGGACCTTGTTACAAAACTTTCCACCAATAAAATTATATAATCACCGCTTAACGTCCTATAAGAACAGGCAGCACGAAGAGAAACTGCACGCCAATTCAGAGTATTGCACGTAAAGACGATGGGGCACCATATACGCTTAGTAATTTTGTCCTTATCACCCAAGAGCTTTTTGCCCTCAAACGCGAAAAAATTCACCAAGCTGGCTGGCCTCAATACGAATAGTGCTTCTGCGTTCATTTCCTGACGGCTTCCCACTTCTCGGGCAGAATCTCTGTTGAAATATAAATTATTTTCGCTTATAAATACGAAACCAATTATCTCATGAACTTACTCAGTATTTAAAACGCATTTTTCATTAAAAAAATTCATTAATTAAAAAAAAGCATTTAATTTACCTAGAACTATTTCTACTGAATATTTTTTTTAACTAAAAAATTACTTTTTTCACAAAAAAGCATATTACCCACACTTCTAAAAACATTTTTACAAGAATTATATTATTTTGTAAAAATTATATTGCTTGTCCAAAAACAAATTTCCAGTATTAATTTGCAGGAAAACTTCGTAAGGCTATAATCTTTTACAAAAGGCATTGCTCCAAGCACTACTAAAAACCACTTTTAGCTCATAACATTTTTAGGAATTATGGAAATACCTGCTCTGACGTGTGTGAAGTTTTCGAAAACGGCTGGTATAGGCTATTCACGGTAAATTGAGCACTTTTGAAAGCCCTGCTTAAGATCTACTTATGTGCAAGTTGTGTAGTCTTCCGCCTTATGTAAAATTAACATTATCATAGGCCTCATCGCTTTATTCATGCGTCGGTCAAGCGCAACTGTTAAATTATCATTAAAGTAAATATTTTAAAAATCTGCTCATTTTTACACTCTGATGCGTTAAAGAACCAGAAAGCGAAAGAAATAGTTCAAGTCGTTGTAAATCGTTACCTAACACTTTTTTATTCGATGTTAAGATATGGAACTACTTTCCCTCCATCGTTACCAACTTTACTAGGCGAATGTCACTCAGTGCGCCCGTTAACCTATATGCAGGTAGGAGCAGTGACGTTTTTCTAAGGTTGATTTAAAAAGTGCTCACTTTATCGTGAACAGCCTTTACTTGACTTTTTCCTTCTGCTGCCAGTGCTATCGAAACCGCTGCCGTGCGGGCTTATTATATTTATCGAAAGATATATTCATTCCTTTCGATACTCACTGAATTTTCTGTAATTAGTAGAGATAATGTAATGAATAGGGCCGCCTGTTTTTTCGCGAAAATATTTACGGGGAGGCTAGACTTCCATATCCTATGTGCATACCTGCAGTCTTCATTTATCTATTGACCACTTGTCTTTGTGTGAATAAGCCAACCAGAATTATTCCTGTAGTACAGACCGTCCGTGATTTGCGGGCAGACAGATAAGACGTGTAACAATTTCAAATGATCCAGTCACCAAAGTGGTTCTGAACTAAAGTGTTTTGAAACACAACTTGTCCTGAAATATTTCTACAAGTGCCCCTAGTTGTGAATGAAGTATTGAGTTGTCTTGACAAAAAACTGTATCATGGGTTTTTTTTATTTATTTTTTTTTATCTGTGTTCTTGATGTTATTGTGATTTTCACGCTTGTGACCCTCGGATAAGTCTATAATAACAACTGCTGCCTTTTGCAGAAGTCCGCAGTTCAATATTACCGTAAAAACTCCGGCTAGCGTTTACTTTAATATACGGGAGGTTACAAGCTGGTGTTTTTAAACAGTTGCTTTCGAAACGGGCTCGGCCATCCGTGAAAAAGGGGAGTTCCTGCAATCTCAGAAGAAAAAAAAAAGCGAAGGGAACAGAACAGGTTCCCGTGAACACGCGTCATACGGTCGTGCGAGACAAGGCAGCAGTTCCTTTCAGAGAAAAAGAAAATAAACAAATAACTGACGCAGTTCCCGTACGGCGAGAGCCTACCTCGCAGCGGGCTTGTGGAATGGGATGCAGTGGTTTTTCCAGTTTCCTCCATGAGTCTGGCTTTATCGTTATATATAGAGACCTGCTAAATTCGCGTTGCTATTTGAGGACATGTTAGACTTAGAATACTTTTCCTTTGCAATACGTGTGTCATTTGGACCATTCTTTATTTGACACGTCCCGGGTAACTCTACGCCAATAAATCAATACTTCACCATTATGAGCCACAATCACGTGCAGTTCGCTCAGAAAGGGCGAGGGCGTGACTTAACAATTATGCAGCAACCAACGGAGAAATGACGCCGGCTCGAGTATAGGTATATATAGTACTACTAGCTTTCACCCACGTCTTCGCTCGCGTGAAATTTAGGACTTGAAATAACTATTTGGTTGTCTAGCCACTGGGCTACTGCGGCCCCACTATATGGTCTCTCAAGCCACTGAGCTAGTGCGGCCCCACTATATGGTTTCTCTACCCACTGGGCTACTGCGGTCCCACTACATGGTTTCTCTACCCACTGAGCTACTGCAGCCCCACTATATGGTTTATCTAACCACTGGGCTACTGCAACCCCACTATTTGGTTTATCTATCCATTGGGCTACTGCAGCCCCACGATAGGGTTCTCTATCCACTGGGCTAATCCGGCACCACTATAGGGTTCTCTACCCACTGAGCTACTGCGGTTTCAGTATATGGTTTCATATATCCACTGAGCTACTGCGGCCCCACTATATGGTTTCTCTACCCACTGGGCTACTGCGACCCCACGATATGGTTTATCTACCCACTGAGCTACTGCGGCCCTACTATATGGTTCTCTACCTACTGGGCTACTGCGGCCCCACTATAGGATTCTATACCCACTGAGATACTGCGGCCCCACTATCGGATTACCTATTCACTGAGCTACTGCGGCCCCACTATAGGGTTCTCTACCCACTGGGCTACTGCGACTCCACTATAGGGTTCTCTACCTACTGAGCTACTGCGGCTCTTGGGAAGGAATGGACGACAACCCATGGACAAAAAAGAAAGAAGAAATGTTAACAGTGCTTTTTATGCAGTAATCCTAAGTAAAATTTAATCCTGTAAGTATGTACATCCCTGATCATATTTTAGGAACCGTTGGAGATATTTTCCTGAGATAAAAAGTAGCCTATGCCACTCTCCGGCCCTCCAACTATATCTGTGCAAAAAATCACGTCGATCCGTTGCTCCGTTTTGACGTGAAAGGACAAACAAACAAACAAACACACAGACACACTTTCGCATTTATATAGTAGTAAAGATGAATTTAGTATAGTTTGATGTCAAAAATGACGCAAAATTTGCAGGTCCCTAGTTATAGACTATTCGCGGTTTCTTCACACTTTTTGAACCAAACCTTTGAAAAATTACTCCCCATGTTTGACGTGCTCGGTTATTTCCTAAATATGCCATGTATCACAAGCGTTTTCACATAAGAAAGTATGATGCTTGTCCAAAGAAAATCCAGCAGCTAAAACTCATTCTGAAAACACACGTTTCAGCAATTTCAACACCAACAAAAAAAAAATTTCATCAGTTGAGTGAGTGAGATAGTTAAGATATTTGGGCTGCTTTTAATATCAAGGTTTTGAGAGCCGATAAAGGTGAAGCGAGATGTGGACGGAGCAGCGTCGGAATGAAAGGACGGGGAAAACGGAAGATCCCCGAGAAAGCCCGCCGACCAGTGGCATCATTCGGCACGATTCTCACATGCAAATATCTGGGAGTGGCCCCGCCGGGAATCGGGCCCAATTCGCATAGTTGGGAGGCGAGTAGTCTAATCACCACAACCCCCCCCCCCCTTTCCCTTCTCAAACTTTCAGGGGTTGAAATGAGAATTTAAACATGTGTTTCGGCACGAATAGTTTCTTATGCTTTTCGTGTTTGAAACCAGTACAAAATATCGAACTGATTTTGAATAACATGTTATCTACCAAATTTCTCCAACGCAATTCGCGCGCCCCTTAAATTTGTACCTTTCCTCCCGCTCAGTGCATTCGTGTACGACATTCCACTATTACCAGCCTGTCTTGCGCATCAAGCAACTGCACGAAGTCCGGAGAATAAATGTGGAAGTGGTATTAACTAACAAAAATACAACATATTAGAATGATTATTTGAAGCCGTCTTTATTTTATCTTAAATGTTGAAGCAGAAATTTTGAGGCACAGAATTTTGGAAATTTCTGTAGAATATGAAACACCCGAAATACTTTAACCTGATGCTAAGAATGTAACCGATTTAAAACCAGTGTTGAAGAGAGTTATATTCTTTCTGACACACACACACACACACACACACACATACATATATATATATATATATATTATATATATATATATATATATATATATATATATATATCTTAGGTATATCAGCTAAAGATGGAGGTGGAATTCTGGAGTTCTGATTTTTCCGTAAGCATCATAATGCAGACAAACCGACGTTTACCAGTTCGGCTGCAATGGATCAACGTGACATAATTTGTTGGGAGACACTGCCAGTATATGTAGGTGTTGTTAATCAGACTGCTGTAATTAGTATTCATTCATCACCTGTTCGGTTTTCTCGTACGGAGGTGAAGTTCGAGATTGGAGATGAAATATGGATTTATAGGAAGCTAATTGGTACAACTGGAAATTTGCATAATCTTGGTCATGTATAACTTGTGCATAATGCATAAATGACAATAAAGTTTGTTTGACCGAAATCGGTTCAGTGGTCCTTATTTTAATAGACATCACCTCAACCTCACGCGGCAAGTAGCCACAATAGAACTACTGTCGCTTGAGTTCTTTGGCCACACATAAGAGATAATAGCCGCGAAATTTTCCTAAGTCCATATTCTTGAGATAACGCTTATCTTAACTTTCCAGCTACGACTGCTATCTTTGTATTTCATGTTATCTATGGTTTTCTTATTAGTTGCATGCCTTCGTGCAAGAGTGGTGTAACTCTCAGTCTCTATCGAGATTACGCTGGTTCAAACAGGAAGTGTTCCAAACACAAGGAGAGTGTTGAATATACTGTACCTAATGTCATTCCCAGCTCTTTATACTATACAAGAGAATTGTTTTAAGATACAATATTTTATTTAGCCCCTTCTACTGCGAACTACAGTCACACATGCCAGCAAACAGTGTCACTAGCCAGGAACATATTACGGCGCCATTAATCACCTGGTATAGTCTGTTCGCAGTTTATTCACCCTTTTTGAATCAAAACTTCGAAAAAAAAACTCCCCACGTATGACGTGTTTGGTTGTTTTGTAAATTTATCACAGGTCTATATCACAAGCTTTTATACGTGTGTTAAAATTAATGTACCTAATTATTGGTTAAATTGAACTTTCACTTGTGCTTCATTTGTAAATTATAATATTTCGTTTATGATGGATACGAATAAAACAGGGAGAAAATACGTGGGTTTGTTATACCTAGTAAGAAATAGGCTTATGAAAAATATTATTACACTGGGTGCGCACGATTGCGGTGTGTCGTCCGTGCTTAACTTGGTTAAGCTTTTATTGCAGGAAACGGAGGAATATCATGGAAGTAGAACTTAGGCAGGGCTTCAGATAAGTTGGAAGTAATGGACTATAAGTTACATACCAGGCGGCAGCCAAACCAGCAGGCAGCAGCAGTAGCCAATCAAATAAAAGACCCCTCTATAATCCACTCACAGTTACTTCACACTTTTCTGAAGCCCTGTTAAAGTCATACTTCCAGGATATTCCTCCGCCTCGTGCAAATTAAGCTTAACTAAGTCTAGAAAAATTACACCAAAGGACAACGCACCGAATTCATTCGCGCTCAGTTGTAATGATATTTTGCAAGAGAGTTATTTCGTACTGGGCGCTGCCAACACATATGTTTTCTCACTGTTTTAATTCATATTTATTGTAAGTATGATATTACAATTTATAATTAAATTTTAGTAAAACTTCAATTTAATGTAAAATAATATACTTTTATGTTAACATAAGTACAAAACGGTCGTGATACATGGCTTATTTAGGGAATAACTAAACAGGTCATACATCGGGTGAATTTTCAAAGATTTGACTCAGAAAGTGTGAAGAAACCGCAAATAGACTACAACAAACTCTCGCCCAGCCAATCAACCCACATCAAAGGAACAACCACACCATGTCACTTATGTGAGCTTATCTATTCTATGGCTAATTATTGTACGACCTCCACACCCTTGACGTCATATGTAACCACGTAATAACGTACAGCACATCACGTAGTATTGGTATTGACACTGAAAATTCGCGAAAATTAGTTTTAATCAGAATGACTTTGCCAACTGTTGAAAAAAATGAAAATATTACTCATTAATAAAGAAAGCTGTATATTTTATAAATAATATAATTTTATTTTTAAATATACTTAAATCACAAGTAAATTAAGTTTAATTATTCTTATCATCATTCTTAAAATATATAATTTTGATGTAGGCATGCACTGTCAGCGCTTCAGCATTTTGTTGTTTTGTTTTCGTTGTTTTGTTATGTTCGTTGCTAATGCTGGAGGAGGAGGAGTATTTGATGTTTGCAATCAACTGCAGGAATTGGAATTGAGCTTTAATGAATTTTCAAATGCTGATTGCCTAAGAATAAATGGTACAAGAGTTATTGATATCAGCGACAATGCCTTTTTTAAAAGAAAGAAATATGTACAATCAGCATTTTAATAAACGATTGCGCTGTTATCAGAGTAGCCAACCTGCGTATTCTCCACCATCAGTATCAGAATATCGATTAGCGCAGTGAAGTGTGATAGTAGTTTCATACGTGCACGGCAGCCAATAAGGAAAGTAAACTGTCTTGACATGTGAACAATGTGTTGAAAGCTAAGAGGCAGTCAACTTCCCCGGGGATAAGGCATCGTCTCTCTTTAAGTATCACCTGCAATAGAATGGAAAGAAGAGCGGAAAGACCATTACATCGCGAACCATGCTCCGTGTAACGCTGGATTTACGATAACCCGACAGTCCGTCAGCACAGCCACGACACGATTCCGACGAAAATTTCTCATCAGCCAATCAGGAGCATGGTCGCCCCGACAAAATCGCAATCCCGACAGCACGACAAAATTAGATTCTATTTCTACTTTCGCCTTACAAAACAAAATTTCGTGTGTATTTCACGATGGTAAATCTTTATATATATAATTCTTCTGTGCGTGTGTGTGCCACTGAACTCCTCCTAAACGGCTGGACCGATTTTGATGAAATTTTTTGTGTGTGTGTTCAAGTGGATTCGAGAATGGTTTAGATTCACAATTAGGTCCACTACTTCCAGTTTGTCCCGATAGTGGCGCTGCGATAAGATTCAGGAGAATTTCGTAACTTTGTGTTGTTATTGTGTTAAAATAAATCGCGTGCTAATTGAAATATTACATTCAGATGTAATTAGTGTGTGAAGGGTTTTGAAGTGTAGATAAAAACTACACATTGTGCAAATTCGGTGTGGTATTGAAGTGAGTATTTTACATAAATTCCTATCAAATTTACACGTGCGTTGATTAACAATCATCCTAACCTACAAATTTATTTGTGTAGTTAATTGATTTCATAACAAATTTTTAATATTGTTTTTATTTTAAATTGTTACTTATCGGAAATATTAAATAAAAAAAAAAAAAAATAAAATTATACATTATTTATCTAAAACAGGACAACGTCTGTCGGGTCCGCTAGTTTTACTATAAAAATATTTTATTTCTGTGTATATCGCGGTTATCTTGCAGCAGAAAAAGTAATGGGTATTGAATTTTTGAAAATAAATAAGCATTGAAAATTAACTTTGCATTAGAATACAAAAGTGCTTTGTTTACACAGTTTTCAAAGTAAAATAGTGATGTTTTGTAATGGCTTTGTGTTCCAAATAGAATGTATAGAAAGTTACTCGCCATTCTAGGATTATGTAGCCGAAAGCCATGCAAAACTTTTCGGATGGAAACTGTAGGGGTTTTTTAGACACTTAACTAATTTTGGTGGCGAATATGGTCGGACATGTAGCCTTTAGCCATATTGGTCGTTGGATCCGGCTGAGATTTCGTGTCGGACTGTCGCAACGAGCTTGCCGTAGCACTGTAAATCCAGCATAATATTGGGAACATCTGACCCAACCACTGTAAAAAAAAAATACCTTCAAAGCTTTCTGTATAGCAACGAAAAACATTTCTTTGAGGCTTTTTTGTTTACACTAACAAAATCATGCTTTAATTCAAAGGGAAAGTTAAAGAAATTTAGATTTGTTGTTTTTGAATTTTTTATGCATTTCTATTTTATGGCAATATTAAATTTCTTTATAGCAAAGAAAAAATTTCCTTGAGCTAGTTTTGTATACACCAAAAAAAAAAATGCTGCTGTACACCAAAGGAAAGGATTAAGTGATACTAAAACTTTTCTCTCGTTCATTATAATTTTTAGTACCTAACGAAACTTTCTAAATGCTACGTTTCCTTCTAAACACTGCAACTGAATTTATCACAAAGTATACTGCTGAACTAAGGTAACCATGATGCATGCAATGTTGTCATAAACATTTTATTTGTGGCAAACCTATTTTGCAGTAATTCATATTCAACTATATTATTTCTTGCTGCAATAAAATGTGTATTGCAGCAAATGAAGTATTTTTAGAGTGTGAAGAATCCAACTGAACAACATAACCCCTCACTGAGCCATGAATTAGATAGGCAGTTAAGAACGAAATAGTAATTTGCCCTCGTAGCCTTAACATATTATTCCGAAGTCCTTTTATACAAGCTTTTATTGAACTTGACTTGTTTGTATGTACGGTAGGCGTCTGTCGGACTTCTATGCACTGGACTGGCATGCAGTCTGCCTGCAGTGCATTACTGTTCGTCAGGTTGCAGCACGAAGTGTGGAAGGGACCACCAGTGTTTAACTGCACATTTCTAATCTTTTTAGTCTCACTAATGGTTTTTATTATTAATATATAGGTAAGAAAATAACAAAAAAAATTGTTGAGACTAAAAAGTGAAAAATAAATTTAAAAACGTTTTAGAATCAACTTTTTTTTAATAAAGGCACTAAAACGAGGAAAATATTAATAGTAGTTACAGACTTTGTAGAACTTGTAAGAAGTTCTTGAACATCCGTAATAAACATACAAATTAATATATTTCTATGAATTTATATTTAATATAAAAGCTTGGAGCAAATAGTCAAGATCCTTAAACAAGATATGTTCTTACTACACTTGCGCAAATAAGCTATATGTTCTATATTGCGAATAGTTAAGAGTCTTACACATAATATGTGCATACTACGCTTACGAAAATGAGTTATACATTATATATTGTGAATACTTAAAAGCCTTACTCAAGATGTGTGCTTCGCTTACGCAAATGAGGTATACGTTTTATATTGTGCCAAGCTTTTATATATTAAATATAAATTGATACAAACATATTAATTTGTAGTAAAGTTTATTACGACTGTTCGACGCTTTCCAAGTTCTACAAATTCTGTAACTACTATTATCATTTTTCTATTTTTTGTGCATTTATAAATAAAAGGTCGATTTTAAAAGCTTTTTACAGTTAATTTATTTACTGTGTTATATCGGTACTTGTAAAGATTACTCAAAATCAATTAAATTAGTACATCAGTGAAATATTTTAACCAATTTTTAGCACCAATATAGCTATCTTTATTCCGTGTATAATATACAATTTTAGTTGGGCTACTTTTTAAAAGTATTGTCAATGATGTAAAGTAAATCCTCAAATAAAATATATTCAAAAAATCACATCGTATAGCAAATAATATAACAATAGACAGACTTTATCAAAAAGCATTTGTATGAGATTGGCCCTTCAACAAAACATGTTTGCTCCATTACGCAAACAAGGAAAAATAAATCCGTTTTCTTTCAAGATTTTTATTTTATTCGCCTTTGTTTCGCTTGAACAATGTAACTTGCGCACGAGTGTATTAAGTTAGCTCTTGCTATCTTTACTGTCGTCTAAAAACGAGTTAAAACTAAGTTTAATCTTATAAACTCGCTCAGCAATGGAAAAGTTTGCTTCCGACGCCAGTGCGATTTAACAGAGTAAGATAATGTAGTGTTTAACGAAAGTTCAAGCGCATTACGAATGACACATGCATAATAATAGCATACGCAGCATAGTGCTCGAGTGACGTTCGCATGATAATCTGCCCCATTATCCGACGTAATCTGGTTGGGTCGTGTTCCAACTGGTACTTTTTACTTCCAAAATAGATTACGTTACAGATATTGTCTGCAGAAACCGATCACGTATTTTTTGTATTTTGAAATTTGCGTTTTGTATCCATTAATATATCAGTGTTTTTTCCAACTTCTCGACGTTTGTGAGCAACATGGTACTTGGCAGCGGTTATTTGGCATTAATGATAGCGTCCCCATGAAATAAGGGTTAGCTTACTTTGGCCCTAAATTATAAAATCTTCAGTAACTGGAAAACATGAAATGTACTATAATATCGTTACTAGAATGCGGAAAAATGAGAATTTATTGGCTATACTTTTTTGACGAATGTAAGAACCATTAATATGATTGAATTAAAAAACTGACATTCAGCTCGAATTTCTATTTTTATTTAAACAGTTGAAATGACGCCTTGTCATTATTCTCGTTTCTCTTTCTTGCTTAATATTTCTCTCTGAAAAGTCCTTCGACATCCGGTCCCTAATTCCCATTCAATGTTGTCATTGAAGTGGTTTTTTTTTTTTTTAGTCTTAAATGTATTGCTTTCTAAGATTTCTTTATTTGCTCCTTGCATATCCTTTTTTATCCCCCTTTCTTCCTGCATTTCGTTATGCCATTGCATAATTCTTTTCGAAAATTTCTCTTCATCAAATATTTGAGAATATCCATTCAAACAAAATTGTCCCCAAGCTACATTTTACTTAAACCAACTCTATATCCACGTCTTTTGTTTATAATTACTTTTCTTCGTGATCTTCCCAAGGATGTTAGAATCCCGCTCCGCTTAAAAAAAAAAAACTGTCTATTTTTCCTTCAGACAGATCTTTGATAGAACCATCATACGTTAAATTATCTTAGGGTCCATAGAACGAGCAAACTCTAGGTTCATATACATACAGAACCATTACTTATTCTTATGTTTATTTGGACGAACTGGTGTCACCAAAGTTAGTCACGTGATGTATCTTCATGTCGCAATGCACGCTGGTCTTCCCCTGTAGAAACTGTCTTTCCTGAGTTTCCTTATTGCCCAAGGGCGAGAAAGAATGGGAATACTTGGTGACCTCACACAAAGTGAATTCCAGAAAATCTGCCACTCTCGTGGAGTTCACAGCGCACTCGGAAAGTTGGCTAGGCACTAACAAACCTTCTACCGTGTCGCCTGAAGCTGTGCGTTGCTGTAGCTGCTTTTACACAGCGTAAAATTAATTTCGTACCAGTTCTTCCAGGCAAAGTCTGTTGCAAAAATATAATTTTAATTACACACGAAAAATGTTTACACACAATTTGCACAGGAAATTTTTTTCCTGAATTTCTACTTGCAACACAGTAGTTGATGTGCGCGGAAAATCAATTTAAAAATTACTCATAGATTTAGATTTGTATAAACTTTGTGGGTGATAGGAGTTTCTTTTCTCTCTTAACTACCATAGATTTGCGTGCGTGCGTGTGTGTGTGTGTGTGTATATATATCGTATTCTTCTATGCCCAGCTGAAATATAAGATTTACTCCAATCTCTTTGATTGATACAAGTATACAGGCACTCATATGACGACCACAATAAGACCATGCGAGCCACGTGAGACTACAGGCCACATTCTGTCTCCTGAGTTTTATGCAAAACCCGCCCTGCACGAGAAATTACCGCTTAAAATTCAAATGCGAGGTCAGTGAATTCTCCAAGTTGTGCATGTATCTTGCGTCGTGTAAGAAAAACAAGTCTCGTTAAGGTTTACGTGGTGTGGAGGCTGTGCCGGTAGAGGTGCAAGTCCATCACCTTAGACGAGTAAATTCAGACGAGTGGTTCGGAGCCTATTGTAATCGCTCGGAGTAAAACTCAGCATCCCGCCTCCCACCCTCATTTCCTTTACAGTAATGAATCGGTGATTCAGGCTAGCTGGGAACATTTGGTAGGACACCCCGATTCCTCTTGGCGGCAGAGCGTTTTTATTAGAAGTAGAATTGTTCCTTACTCGTACTCAGAAACAGTGTCCATATTTATTTTCACGCGAATGCGTATTTAAAATCAGACCGTGACACATGGGGCACCAAGGCGGGAACTGCGATGTAACGTTCGCAGGTTCATCCAAACCGCCGCTATAACGTCGTGACTACGATTTTTAAAAATGTGACTAAATGAAAAACCTAGCTGCTTTGGACGTACGCCGTCACAGAGCTATGTCGTCAAGGAAAAGAAATAGGATGACAAAATACACACACGAAAACAAGCCAAGACTAGCTTGTTGCCAACATAATATACTGAAAAGATAAATAATTCCCAAGGGAATTCATTAAGAGTTCTACCAAACAAACGAAACGAAACAATAAAAGAAAAAAAATTACGCTCGTCAAAGACAGGACATTACACACACACACACACACACACACACACACACACACACACACACACACGCACAAAATCGCTAGACGACACGACGAAGTCAAGACAGGCAAAAATTGAGGCGAAGACAAATATGTCGGTTTAAAACCTGATAGCCTAACAGCTAGGACAGCACAGAAGATCACGTGCAGTTTTCTTGTGTAACGTTGCTACTACTCAACCCATTGGTTGAAATAACGACACAGGTGCGGCGAAACCTTAACCGCGTCACGAATCCAAATAACAATTTACGTACAATACCTCAAACCTGAAATCACCGCGGTACTCGATGGGTTGAAAAGTACATATAGAAAGTATTGCGCTCAAGGTAAATATGTTTAGATTTTACTGGGGAAGTTTTTTGAATTGTTGATAATAACCTTGTTTGGTTATATTTTAAACATTTCTTCGGGAAGAGCTACAGTATCTTTAAATTTCAATATTTACTTATTCCTGCCGGATGATTGTAATAATTTAGGGCCTAAACCGTATGGATGGCAGCACCCTATGGCGGGAACAGGATTCGCGCGAGTGAAGTTGTTCTATGGTTTTTCTCCGTAAGTCACCGTCGAACCTGGAGCTGTGACATAAAATAAGGGTCTATGGTGGAGTAGCGACAGAACGCGCAGGTATAGAAAGGAACACTCAGAGAAAATCCGCCGTATACTAGCAACGTACAGGTCAATTTCTGCCAGCTGCGAAAGTCCGGAACCGGATGCTCCGGCGATCGAACTCATATCGCCGAGCTGACTGGCTGGATCGCTAACTTGCACAGCTGCTTCTACTGACACAAAACGTAAAAGTTTTTTTTTTATCGAGAGATTTGGGCGGCTCTTAACATCGAGGTCTTGAGAGCCGATAAGGGTTAAACGAGGTAAGTATGGAGCAGCGCCGTAATGCAAGGGTGGGGAAAACAGGAGATCCCCGAGAAAACCTACCGACCATCGGCACCGTCCGGCACGAACCCCAAATGCGAAAATCTGGGAGCGACCCCGCCGGGAATCTAACCCGGTACACCTAGGTGGGAGGCGGGTAGTCTAACCACTACACCATTGCGACCCCACGAAACGTAGAGCTATTGGTGCCTAACCCTCGGAAGTCTTGTTTGCTGAGCCAAATTTCACGGGCAAGTCTTTGCTCCTGGCTGATTCTGGAGCCTTTTTGCACTTTCCGCGTGTTTTCTTAGGCATTTCGCGCTCACGTAAACTACTGAAATCACTTATTATGACCTATTATTTCATCTATTTCAAATCCTTTCACCACATGTTATATTAACATAGCTATCAAATCAGATAATTTTAATCATGCACTGATCAAATGTAACTGCGATATTGTTGCGAAAGTAAATGGGTATGGTAATGATAAAAATACAATTCACACTTGTATAAAACAAATATATAAAGTTAAATACATTCAGTGATCACAAATGTTAATGTCACACTTATAATACGACGTTTAGACTAAGTTAGTTTTCCTACATTGATGTCAACTCTACTTGGAGCCTTCCAGAGTGCATTAAAGTGTTTGTAGTTACGGGCTAGGTATTTTATAAGGTTTATTAAAAAAAAAAAATCTGTTATCAGCGAAGCAAACCAGCTGTAGTGCAATAGTTCCCTTCAAAAATTTTGTTTAGGGCATGGCAGGATTGTGTGTTGTCCTTACACGAAACGTCGAGGCGCCATGTTTGAAGTTTCCAAAGAAGTCTATGAATTCACGACTACCTGTCTCTCTCGCACATGAGAGATGTTTGAATTATTTATATATGTGGTTAGTCCAAAGGAAGATCTATTACTGCCTTATGTAAAAAGTGTATATACGATCGTCAATCACTCAGGTTGTTGCGTTGTATGCCAAGATATTTACCGCTCGCGGAATCGGAGCTGTCATCTTCCTCACCCGTTCTTTCCTCATACGTGGCCTTGGTTGGGAAGTGTTGCCAACTGCAATAATCTAAACACTTTGCATTCTCAGCTCGACTACATATCTCCTTTGCTTCTCTCGGCTGCTGAACTGCTCTTTCCGATAAGAATGACAGTGATTTACTAACAGTTGGAATGAACAAGTAGGTTTGGTCATGTGGCAGTACGTCTGCTTTGCATCCTAAAGGTCGCGGGTTCGATTCTATCTGGCAACACTGGAGGAGGGGGCGATGGTTTTATCCCCAGGCGAACAAGTGTATAGAGTCATCGGTTGTCTAGGCCGAGGCTTTTCAACTAGAGATCCGCGAGTCACATACGGCCCGACAGACAGGCTCGCAGACAAAATACTTTATCAGCGAACCATGTTTTAATTTGACGTAAAACTGTAACTATTGTTTGCAGAAAACTTTTAGTAAATTTCTATATGCTTTCAAGTGTTACATTTTCACGTAAATAAACTATGTGAGAGTGAGCCCCGACTTCAAACCTACAATATACGAGTGTGGCTAGTTAAGCATTATAATTATTTGTTAAGTCGCTCACTGGGAAAACTAATTGAATAGTCCTATTCCAAACTGTTACGGGTACCTTCTACCCTGACACGGAACAAATATCCTGTACGATAATCTCAAGTGAAGTGGGGAGTATTAGTCCATCGTTGTTAAATCTCCAAAACAATTTCCAACATCGAGGCTGACGTTACACAAAGTTTTGCAGAAGTATGATGGACAGTACTGAGCATTTTGGATCTTAAGTTATTTCCTCCTGATGAAACATTAGCCGGGTTTCGTTCTGTGCAGAAACTGACTAAACGCACCGGCATTAGTGTAAAAATCAACAATAATTGTTCAATAGGAACCATCCTCTGCCTTTCGCAGGCGATTCCAGAACTCATGTGGCGAAATTTACGAAACAGAGCGAGAAAGAATCTAAGTTACCTAGAGTGCGACGTAATCCCGCACTGTCCATATTCCCTGGACTTCACAATCAGACTGGCGTGTATTTGTGCACGCAAGTCACTTCCTGAAAGACAGGGAACTCAAAAACAAGGTTAGAGCAGATATTTAAATTGCCTTTCGGGACTATCTTCTTCGCTGAATCGTTGGCAAAGATCTGTCGCCGCAGACGGGAACTACACACTTCAAAAACATTTCGCACCATCGCCTGTAATTTGGTTGCTTATGATGGTTGTTCGCTGGGACAGTTCCCGTATCGTTTCGTCGTCAAATCAGTTTATATTTTCATCCCATACTTTCTGTTGGGCCGTGACCAACCAAGTAACTCAGAAATCCAGAAGCTGCAAAAGTGTTTTTGGAATGTCTATTTTAAGTGATACGAATTTGTCCACGCCATCCTATATTCAGCCATAGTGAGAGGTACGATAACAACTACTTGTTTCCGCCCAACCTGGTACCTTCCTATAGATTCTTGTTCTACTCTCGCAAATGTATATTTATTCATATAGTTTCGTCTTGATAGTAAATTAATTGTGATTACTTACATGTATAGTATAAATCCATAAGTTATATTAAAACACCAGGGTATTGAGATAGGTATTGCACAAATGTCTCGTATTCTCCTCTCTATAACTTGATACTGGAAAAATTCACGAATTCGTTTTAGGACAAGTTAGACTTCAAACAATTGTGTCTTTTTGTTATTGCTATGTCTGCAATTGGATCACAATTTAACAGACACGCTTAGGTGATCCCTGAGCCTTATCTGAGGTAACACCGACTACACACTGGAGCAGCAACCAATTAACAGAAAGGTGAGGCTGGAAAATATAGCACCGTAGAGTTGAGCCTACAGCTCATTTAAAACCGAGAATTTACATGTCCGTATCTATAGCGTAGGCTCTCTCGATCTTACACTCAAAGAAATTATTCGTAAATTTACTATACCAAAGTATACGCTTAGTGAGAAAGTGGGAATTGTAATTTTATCCCCTATATATTCATTGCAGAGTTCCTACATTTTCTTAGGAAATAGTCAAATGCGTAGGGAAGTTCCCAAATTTGTATAGTAGAGACGCTAAATTTTCCTATATCTGCAGCTTGATGCATGGTATTATTTCCATACAGTGTATACGTTAAAAACTTGCATTATAGTTTAGGAAGTTAATCAGAAAAATTTTTTGCAGTGTATATTCACTCTGAGAGTTACCCAACCATTACTCGTTTTCCAGTAGCGTTACGGCGCACAGTTTCAATCACGTGCGCACGTGAAATCTAGGGCGCTGCTTGCTACCAAAACGCCCCCCAAATTTATCCCTTATTTAGTCAAATCATTTGAAAACCACACAGCACGTAATTTATCCTTGACTATGAGAGAGGCCAGCAGACACATCTGTCATCGCGCTAACTTGTAACTTCATGCAGTACCATGCACCTTTCATGATTCTCTGATTCGAACAGTTAGCAGGATTCATAACAGCCTCCTCTTTAGACGACTTTCATTAGAGCACTCAGCACATTTGATACGTTGGGGAAACATTTCCCGGGCTGCTGGCTAGCTAGCATGTGCTATGTCGTGTGCTCAAGTTAAAAAAACTATTCACAAACTGCACAGTGCTCGGTGTTTGCAAGGATATACGTCGTGTGTGAGTCGCCGAACGACGACGCAATACCTATCGTGGTCGTCCAATATCTTTAGTTAGTCTGAAACCGGTGTTATGCCTGGTTCACATGTACGCCGGTCACGCAGAACAGACAGAGCGGGAAACTAGAACAGCCAATTAGAAGCCGTCCTCGGTTTCCGCGCGAATCGCGCAAAAAATTGAGCTCACGCCGATAATGTCTGCTCGCGGAAAGAGCAGACTTCGCCGATAATTCCCAGAAGTCAGCTGGTTCACATATTTTACGCTACTAATGTCTTGGATAATCGACGTGCATTGTTATAAAAATATATAATAGTTCAATGTACGCATTTACAATGAAATACGTGGATATAATCGTTAATTTTATTCAACATGTGTGTTATATAAACGTAGTTTGAAAATTAACTGACAGGTAGCACTAAATTGTAAACATTTTTTGGAAGTAAAAATAACATTACAATGTCTTGAAAATAGTTTAGCAAATAAATCGCACTATAATGAAATTAATAAACTATAGTATAAATATGACAGCATCTAGTTTATCTACAATTTGTTTTAGAATCTTGGCGTTAAAAATAACGAATTCGACAGCAAAATGGCTACGTAGAAAACCTGCTTACATGTGAACAACCATCGGTTATGCCTGCTCTGTATGTTATGCGTGATCGGCGTGCACGTGAGCCAGGCATTAAAACAATGTTTGCTGCAGGTTGTCAATACAACGAAACTTAAGGGTGCTGGATGCCAAGCCTGCGGGCACACGCGGAGAGAAAGACAAACAAAATATTTGTTTGTACAGAGGGCCAAAAACATATTTATTACCCTCAACAAAATATTTTGTTGGCAGAACTTTAGCAGGGATTCATTTAAAAGTTGTAAGTGTCCGTGAATGGATTATATCTTGTTTGGGGGACGTCCGAAGGCAAGGTCAGACGCGGAACACGGAACTGCTTCACTTCAAACAGGTCCAACTCTCTACGTGGTTACATTGGCTCCGAACTTGTTCCGACCGCAATCTCACATTTTTCAACGTAAACTGGTTGTGTAAATACATCAGAAACGACTACTTTTCTTCTGTTTTACGCCCCAACTGGTTTCTACGAATTAATTAAACTGCGTTATTCAGCTGGCTGAAATGGGCGGGTTGTTGCTTGAAGTACCTATTAAAAAAACACGTAAAAAAAGTATGGTCTATTCACGGTAACTACAAAATTTCTGAAGCCCTGCTATAAGGTTCTACTTCCAGGATATTCCTCCGCCTCGTGGAAACTAAGCATCATCAAATCTAGAGAATTGCACCGCATTGATCTGCACTCACTTTAATAATATTGTGCATAACAACTAATTCTTATTAGGCATTACCAACACACCTATTTTGTTCCTGTTTTTATTCACATTAATTATAAATGAAATATTATAATTAACAGGTAAAATATAAATAAAAGTTGAATTTAACCAAAAATAAGATACTTTATGTTAACAGAAGTAAAAAAAACGCTTGTGGTAAATGACTTATGTAGGATACGACCAAACACAACATACATGGGGCGATTTTTTCAAAAGTTTGATTCAAAAAGTGTAAAGAAACCGCGAATAGACAATTATATTTTATTTTGTTACATTCAAAATAAGGTTAGTTGTATTAAAAATAGAAGTAAACAAGTTGGCAAAGGTTAGAAGCAATTATAAATAATTAAGTGAGGGTGTATTTTGAGGTTAGGATTTCATTTTGTTTACTCTTAGTTATAGAAGTGCAACCAGGTATGTTCGCAAACGTGATCAAACATGGCTGGCGAACGAATTTAAAAGAAATAGTCCCAGACCACTCGTGCGCGACCGCTGGCAAAGACTTCGCTCGTCAAGAAAGTCACGTTTTCAAAGCATTACTCAACACTCCTGCGATTAGTTAACAGTACGCATGATGCAATTCTACGAGTTTTCACAGGATAAGAATTAAGAAGTGAAACCGCCACTTCTACCGCAAAAACTCTAGCCACACACGCCAGCAAAATGGCGTCGATTACGAACAATACCGCGCAACACCGTTCACAGATCAGCGCGTGGTAGCTCACTTGCTAGTCTACAGCCCAACCAATACGCAATCTTTCTCAGCACGTAACAGCCAATTAGACAAAATTGCCATTTCTAAAGCATCGAACAGGCAATTATCCAATTGGTTCGCCTACATAAAAAAAAATCGCTACGAAATTCCACTTTTTTATTTGCCTGTACTGAGCCGTTATAGTGACATGCCGCCTTAACCTCCGCGCCCCAGAAGTTTTGATTGGATCGGGCTGGTGCTAGAGAACCAGCCTCCCAACAAGGGTATCCGGGCTCGATTCCGGGCGAGAGCGGATGTCGGAAATGTGGCGGACATGTTGAAGTTGGCAAGACGGTTTCCTCGGGGTATTCCCGTTTCCATCACAGTTGTATTTCATCGCTTTTCTATTCCCTCCTCACTTCACTCCGATGGTCCCCACAGCTCAGCTCGTTTATTACCGGCATATACCATTCATGGTTGCTTCACACTTTTCTGAAGCCCTGCTAAAAGTTCTACTTCCAGGGTATTCCTCCGCCTAATGCAAATAAAGCTTAACGAAATCTACAAAATTACACCAAAGGGACGGTGCATCGCGTTCGTGCGCACTCACTGTAATACAATTTCGTATAAGATCTATTTCTTACTAGGCATTGCCAACACAACTATTTTTTTCTCCCTGTTTTAATTCGTATTAATTATGAATTAAATATTTTTATAGTTAAAATGTACGTAAAAGTTCAATTTAAGCAAACATAAGGTAATCACAAGTAAACATAAGTATAAAATGATTGTAATAAACGACATATATAGTAAACAAACACATAATATATGCCGCAATTTGTCTACGGTCTGATGCCAAAAGTGTGAACAAACCGCGAATGGACTACATTTATTTCAAGCAACGAAGACTATTTTTGAAAACGGGTATTTTATATCGGGCGTTTCGTTTCTGTCTGGCTCTGCTCGAATGCATGTGCGAGTGTGCATTTATTTGTGCATTTGTCCCCTTTTACAACATTTAATACTGGAATATCCACTCAAGCCAATCTCACAACATCTCAACTCCAGCATTTAGGGGTTTTCTTGGTCGTTTTTAATTTCAATAAACGTCTACCTACTTGTTAGCAGTTTACATAATTCGTTCATTATTTTCTATTTGTTTATAACTCAAAGTTTGTATGTATTTATGCACGTGTGTACAGAATATAATTCTACACAGTTTGACAGATCTGGACCAAATTTGGCATACATGCCCTTCAGTGCCCAACTTACAATACTGTGTAGGGCCAAATTGACTTCGCCTCCCCCCCCCCCATTTTTTTTTCCAAATTCAGCCCCGAAACCTCAAAGTCCCTTAAATGAAAATGAGTATCTCAATTATACTCATTTATACGTCTTTGGAACTAAATTCGAAAAGTATGCTATTCGGTACCCAACTTAAAATCTCTATGTGCCAGAATGGACTCTGGCTCATCGTGTACCCAACAATCACAAAACCCCTCAATTCTACACCATTCGACGTATTTGAACCAGATTTGGTAGCGATGTCCTGCATAATTAAAATATGCTGGGAAAATGGGCTCTGGTCCTCCAATGGGCCGGAAACCCCTGAAAAGCAGTCGTGTAACTCTGGACCCTCACTGGACCCAAAACTCCTAAAACAATTTCGTGTATATCTCGTTGCTCTCTTATACCCGGGAAAAACTGGGTAGTTCAGATAGTAATATTATATAGGGCAATGTAACCAAAGTACTAACGGTTTTAAGTATATGATAGTTTTAGTGGGGTGTTTTTTTCATGGAAACTTTATGATTTCAGTACCTACTTTCAGAAAGATATAATTAAGTACGTATTACAATAATGCTTGTTCACTATCTTGTGCGGCAAATCAGTTGGCAAATTTTCGATTTCATACATACTTCTTGTTCTCATAGTTCAACTTAGGTATGATTACCCCTGGCGTATAAGTCTATGTACCATTGGCAGTTTCCATAAAAGATCCGTTGGTTGCGAAGGTGAAATTGCCCTGCTTTTTGTTTCGTATTTTCTTTTATATTGCTTCACTTATAGTAATAATGTTTTCTCGAAAGTCGTTACAAATTACAGCAAAACTTCAAAGAATAAGCGTTACAATTCTTTTCACAAAAAGGTGATTTTATTATAAGTAAAGGCTATTCACCGTAAAATGAACACTTTTGAAAGCTCTGCTTAAGATCTACTTGTATGCACGTTGTGTATTATTCCGCCTTATGTAAGATTAACATTGCAGTGGGCCTCATCACTTTATTCATGCGTCGGTCAATTGAAACTATGAAATTATTAGTAAAGTAAATATTTTACAAATCTGCTCATTTTGCACTTTGATGCATTAGAAAAAAGCGAAAGCTAAATAAATAATTGCATGATCAAAAATGGTTATCCAACACTTTTTATTCGACGTTAAGATACGGAACTACTTCCCATCTATCGTTACCAACTTTACTGGGCGCATGTCTCTCAGTGCGCCCGTTAAAATATATGCAGGTAGAGGCAGTGATTTTTTTCTAAGGTTTATTTCATAAGTGCTCACTTTATCGTGAACAGCCTTTAGCAGAAGATAACGTTAGAATTCAGTATTTTATGGGCCCGGTGATTCGATACTATTCTACAATATGAAAATTAATAACTAAACAATATTGTCGCCTGTAAAATAAACTGATTAATGCGCGCTTTCAATTACATTATTTCTGCATTTATCTAGACTGTTCCCATATATGCGTCTGATGTATTTGTATCTGGCATCAGCGAGCACATCTTTGGACTGGAGCAAAGAATGAGAATTAGAAATATACCATGTCATATCATAATGCATAACCAAGCTAGACTTCTCAGAGTTCTACATACTTCTACGCACACAAACCACAGTTTCACGACGTGTAATATTAACAGTGGTTCAAACACGTGAGAGAAAACTCGGTTTACTCTCTGTCGTCTAGCATGCAGCTAAATTATAATGGGAAAAGTGACAGGGTCCCCCCTCATTTTAAAATTCAGCGCAAAGTCTTCTGTTTTGTTATGGTGTGATATTTTCCAGTGCTGCTTCTACGCTGTTCTTCAAAACATTTTTTTCTCTAAAATCCAATAAACTAACTAAGTTATGTCAAAATTCCAAAAGTAAAAATTCATACGAAAATTTACATTTATTATTATTTTTTCCATAAAGAAACACTAATTTGCTAAGAATGGCGGATTCAAGTAATCGATAAATTTTATTACAAAAACGTTGTCGATTGTTAACTGTTTCCTGTTTGTACGCGTTCTTTCTGTATTTTCTAGGAGTCGCGGTGTTGCAGCAATAAGACCATAACGTCTTCCACCACACTGAGGCGTTTTAGCCGCGGGTTAAATCCCCAGCGGAGTCTAAAACGGATTTCTTTTGTGTCAGGAAATGTAGCGGACGTTTCCTCTGGTTTGTGGGTTTTCTTGGAGTGTTCCCGCTTTCGCCACTATTGCATTCCGCCGTTGTTCCATCTCCACTTCGACTCAGCCCTATTGGCGCTAAAGACTGCCGATGTTAAACGCCGCGTATGTATATCTCATTCATTCAGAGTTGTCGACCAGTTCGGTCCCCAATACACAGCGTGTCCCCAAATAAGTGGGAAGTAATTGGCGCGTGGATAGTACACCCCTAAACAACAGTACCTTCTAACATTGTACCACACACATATTGGTAAAGGCTATTCACGGTAAAGTGAGCACGTTTGAAAGCCCTCTATTTTGGAATAATAGTCAAAAAATATATTTTATGTTAGCTTTAGACGTAAACTCCCGAGTGCAGTGGAATATATGCACTGTGTTTATTACTTGCGTGGCAATATTCATTTAAAAATACGGTTAAAGGATAAGAAATGGCTGAAAGGAAAAAGTAACTAGGGCCTCGAAAGTGCTCACTTTACTGTGAACAGCCTATAACAGTCTATATTTTACCAGCCGTGCCGGTTAATACGATCAGCTGGAATGGTATGATTGTTATTACCTATCTTGCACAGGTGAATAGGCCGTGCAGGACCTATCACCTAGCCTGCACGCTTCCCGGATCTCAGTCTACTAAACTCTTAGCCTATCTGTGAGTGTTTCTCAAGGCCATTGTCCATAAAACTACATTTTGAAGATAGCAGTGCTTCGCGAGCGAGCGGAACAACGTTGCCAGCAGTCCTGGAGTGTATGAACGTGTCAAACAATCTACGACGTTGCGCGTTCAGGCGTACATTCAGGCACAAGATGGACTTCTTGATCCCTTCTTGTATAGTGATGTATCACTGCTGGTACACGAACTGGAATGTGTGAGAAGACTCCTACATCGAGTACAATATTGAAAGGTCTGTAACTCGGAAACTATCGACTTTAGGACAAGTCCATAGGGACAATCTGCGTCATTTTGAGGCGTGCAATCCACTCCCCGATTACTTCCCGGCATATTTCGGAACACTCTGGCACTTCTTCAGTGCTCGTGTCTATGATCACAGATATGCTGTACTTGAATGGTATTTATGGTGGGAACTGTACGTAGCACGGAATAAATGTACGGTGTTTTCAGAGACTCCCTCGTGAGAAATCTGATTAATTGGAAATTTTTGTACCTCTCATTAAAGAGTGGTCAATGTTGATATAGGCTGTTCACGGTAAACTGAGCACTTTTAAAAGCCCTGCTTGAGATCTACTTGCATCCACATTGTATTTTCTTCCACCCTACGTAAAACTAACATTGACATGGGCCTCATCACTTTATTATAGTGAACTTGTGTAAAAAGTGCTGCGTACTCGGTAATATAGGCTGTTCATGATAAAGTGAGCACATTTGAGGCCCTAGTTAATTTTTTCCTTTAAGCCATTTTCCTATCTTTTAATCATCTTTTGTATTAAATATTGGTATGTTAGTAATAAACTTAGTGTGTATATTTAACCCGACACAAAAGTTAACGTATAAGGCTACAATAAAATATTTTAATTGACAATTATTACGAATGAGAGGGCTTTTAAAAGTGTTCGCTTTACCGTGAATAGCATATATCATCATTGACGAGATGTGCAGAAACTTTCCAGATCAGACTACTCATAAAGAAGATTCAAAACACCGAGCACTGATTCCTTTTCATGAGTAACATATCCTCGATAGAGAGGACTGGGAATGAGCAGGTTCAATTCCAGCATACGCGCATGTCTGTCTAGAACTACTAGGTCATGAATAATGATAATTGGTAGCGCAGTCCTGCTGAATCACGGTGAAAGGAGCGCTTAAGAAATCACCATGTTGGAAATGTCTTGCCTGTGACTGCTTTTTTACCAATAGCACCATCAAAGCAATGTAGGTTGGACACTTTTTGTATAAATACATACACGCTTTGGTATGTTTTTTTTCGCTTCCACTGATGAAAATTAATTTGATCTAGGTTATACTGAATCTTAAGTACTATACACATAACATTATTCAGAACACACAACTTCAAAAACGTGTTTTAAGGCAATGGTAACTACTTGCAATTGCCTCTTCTCTTACTTAATTTTCCTGGCAATCTCTCCCTCAATATTTCACTCTTTGTGCACGATTCCACCCCCTTTCAGCGATTTGTGTGTGTGTGTGTGTGGGGGGGGGGGGGCGAAGAGACTCCCTACTACTCCACTAAGCACGACCCTGGTCTAAGAAGATGTAGACCATTTTGTTTTCCTTCGGTGCATGATCCCAAGACTGACTCGGCCATCGCCATTATAACTGTCTAAGTCACATGGTCAAATAACTGTAATGACTTCGATGAATTTTAAAAAAGAAACAGAAAGGAAAAAAAAAAAATTGAGTTATCACAAATGGTTACCAAACACTTTTTATTCTACGTTAAGATATAGAACTACTTCTCATCCATCGTTACCAACTTTACTGGGCGAATGCCACTCAGTGTGCCCATAAATATGTATGCAGGCAGGGGCAGTGACTTTTTTCAACGGTTCATATCAAAAGTGCTCACTTTAACGTGAACAGCCTTTATAGCGAAGTTACGTAAAATTTAATTCTTTCGCAAAAGACCGGGTTTGAACTTAAAACCAGACGTTTAAAGAGTCACATCATTGTAGAAACACGTGAAATTCGATTTTTTTTTTTCCGGCAGCTTTCGAGCTGTGGACATGTGCAAATGTGAAGGACCAAAATCAGTTTACATCACATTTCCATTTAGTCCACGGTGACGAGATTGCACGTGAAAGTAACGAGGATCGCGATTCGGTGTCGTGCACGCGCTCTGCACGCTGATTGGTAGGCGGCCGTCAAGAAACTTGCGCGATGGCCTGGAGAGCGTTTACATAACCACAACTCTCCACTCACTTTCTCGCCCTTTCGTTGGCAAACAGTGGCGGATCTGACCAGCGCATTACAGGGGGGGGGGGGGGGGGGACGAAGTTACGGAAACGCGTTTCGTGCCGTTCGGTTCTTCGTCGGCTGCCACTTCGTAACAAAGAATGCCTACGCGGCAAGAAACGCAGCGGAAGCAGTCTCAATCGATAGCGTACAAGTAAAACTTGTCCCTGAGATTACGGAAAAGCACTGACAAACAATTATTCAAAAATCTCCGTAAAATGACGAATACACAGCTTTCCGGTAACGGACTTGCCATACATTGCGCAGAACTCTCTGTGAATTCTCAAAACGTATTCGAAATTTTCTTGTTAGTTATTCTATACTTTCGGTTTATAAAAAGAGTTTACGATAAAAAAAAATTAATTTTTATTATGGCAGTATATTGCTGTACACACACACGCACACACACAAACACACACACACACACACACACACACACACACACACACATATATATATATATATATATATATATATATACATACATACACACACACACACACACACACACACACACACACACACACACATAGTCACCAGCGCCAATGTTACAGTATCTATGCAAAAAACTATTAATCTGACACAGCATCTCCTCCGCTGTAAAATTAATTGTCTCGTGTGTAGCCGAGCCCCGTGCCGTGTATGTACTCGTTAAGGAGCCTCGTCTGTTAGATGGACATTCGACGCCGTAGTCAGCCTGCACCAATCAGCGGCGCGGAAATAGAGAATCGCTACAGCACAGCAAGTGCGCGTTGATACCTTGTCGTCAATACAGTGAGCAAGTGACGGTACTTTTGTCACACTAAGGCACGCACAAGGGCTCGAAGCGAGGCAGGTGTGCGTCACTGAGGGCGCAATCGTCACGTACCAACGTATTCGGTGAACATCGCAATAATCGGTCTCACCACAATGAACGGACGAGCATGCTTTGAAAAGCGACTGCTTCTCAACGCACTGCTGACACAACACTATCCGCCCACCGCTTACTGTAGCTACCGACGAGAACGCATCAACGCGCGCGTGGTGTTCTGCTACGATCGGTGTTTTGTTAGATGGGTATAATTGTGTGCGGGTTTGCAGAGATACCGAAAAATAGGCACGGGCGACTCACCGTATACTGTGATGCACTACTCTCGAGTTCAGTGGTGCTTATTGTATTATATTTTTATACTAAATTAGTCGTGTTTGTAAGCCGTTTTAGGCAGAGTACCTTCATTTGCAGCGCCCCTTTCCACAATAAATAATTATTTATTTTATACGTTATAGTTCATCCATTTTTATTCTGTAAGCCAACCTCGATGTATGAGTTGCCAGGGAGTTGTTGGTTTGAATATTGCAACAGTTTCTTTTCACTAAATTGAACTTGGTTCTTATTTTAATGTTATGGATTACTTTAGTCAGATTAAATATGTAATATAATTTAACATCTACAAATATATATATATATAATATATATATATATATATACATATATATCACCACACACACACACACACCTACATTTTAAAACGTTATAAAAAGTTGCATTATATTACTCTGCGTCGACGTTTGAACTTGAAGAAAAAATGTTGCTGGCCGGGACTTCTATCATCACGTACAGCGCCACGACTTCCGGGTTTTAAGTCACCCGCGCTTCCGCATAATAACTCGTCTCCCAGAGTCCATTGACGGTATTTTCAACCTTTTAAAAAATTATCCCATGTACGGCGTGTTTTGTTCTTTCCTAAATTCGTCGTGTATCACAAGCGTTCTACATTTCTGTTACTATAAAAATATCTTATTTCTGCTTATATTTTATACATGAATTATTTAATTTCATTTATAATAAAAGAGCGAAATTCTATGTGTTGGTAATGCCTAGTAAGGAATAGTTTTCATGCAACATATTACCAAAGTTAGTGCCCTCAAATGCGGTGCGTTGTTCTTTTAGTGTAATTTTCTAGACTTCAGGATTTGTTTGCATGAGACGGAAGAATATCTTGAAAGTAGAACTTGAGCAGGGTTTCAGAAAATTTGGAAGTAATCGAGGATGGGCGGCCCCCTAGTTGAACGGTGTTGTGCAAATCGGGATCTCTAGGAGCAGCGACTATTTTTTTCCCACCACCTGGGATACAAAATGATCCTGTTTCATAACGTGGACCACTTGCAGGAGGGGGCCGCGGTGCCCGAGCAGTTAGCCTGCTCGCCTCCCACCAAGGCGAAACCGGGTTCAATTCCCGGCCGGATTACTCCCGGATTTTCGCGTGTGGTAATCGTGCCGGTCGATGCCGCTGGTCGGCGGGTTTTTCTCGGGGATCTCCTGTTTCCCCCGCCCTTTCATTCCGGCGCTCTACCGTTCTCACCTCAATCACCCTCACCGGCTCTCAAGACCTCGCTGGTAAGAGTCGCCCAAATTTCTTCACTCATTCACTCGCAGGATATGTACGTATAAGCTGTTCACGGTAAAGTGAGCACTTTTGAGGCCCTAATTACTTTTTCGATTCAGCCATTTTGTACCCTTTGACAAACCTTCCAAAATATGACGCTCCACTTTCCTGCGCACTGAGTTGTATTATTATTTTGCATGAGAACTATTTATTACTAGGCGCTACCAACACAGATTTTTTTCTCACTGTTCCTACCTGCATATATTTTAACGGGCGTCCTGAGTGGCATGCTCTTAGTTAAGTTGGAAACGATGGATGGGAAAGTGGTTCCGTATCTCAACGTCGAATAAAAAGTGTTAGGTAACTATTTCTGCTAACTTAAATTATTTCCTTCGCTACTGGTTTTTTTAATGCATCGAAGTGTAAAACTGAGCAGATTTGTATAATATTTATTTTCCTAATAATTGCACAGTTTCACTTGACCGACGCGTGAATAAAGTGATGACACCCATGATAATGTTAATCTTACATGTGGCGGAAGAATACACAACGCTCATACAAGTAGATTTTAAGCAGGACTTTCAAAAGTGCTCATTTTATCGTGAATAGCCTATAGGCATACGTTCATTAGATAAAAGTTGTTCATGGTGAACCGAACATAAGGCATCTGCGCTTCATAGCGCGTACTGAAACGGATAACAGGAATACGAACATGCACATTTTTCACCTGATGACACGCCTGACGGTAGAGATAAACAGAGGTGGCATCTTACTCACAAATCGCAGCTATGGCAGTATGCATAAACGTGGTATAAACATTTTCATGTTCTTAACACGTGGATTAAGTGGTTTACACAATTGAAAACTTAGCAGTAAGCCTTAGGATTTGACAGGTACTGCTATAAACGATTGTGTAAACGGAAGTTCAACTAAATAAACGCCTATTTCGATTTTAATTTCAAACAACAGACATAAAAGTGTTTTTTTTTTTAATTGTACACTTGATTTTTTTTTTAGGTAAATGATCACTGCCAAATTCTACTGCTTAGTGCCAAGTTTTCAATTGTGTAAACCCATTTACACTGCATTTTTCTAAACATAACAACGCAGTGTGATGCACCAAGCATTACGGCATTGCCAATGACGTTCAGGAACTTGAAGGAACTTGAAATGTACACGTGTTGCGAGTTAAAGAAAATATGACAGATTTGGAAGTTCGCCATCAATTATTTTAAGGTAATTGGAGATGAAAGTCTGGGAGGAATTCAGTAAAATCACGTGCAGTACCTAGTTAATGAGTAGACAATAAAGTTTTATATGCTTTATCTGTGTATCATTACCATTAAAATGAACGCTTAAATCCTCAGTGTCTCGAGATAAGCGGGTGAGAAAGGTTTCGCAGATTCGCTCTGAGTACTCTGGTTAAGATGTTTTATAAGACGAATGAGCACCTACCTGATCCTCATGCAAACGCCGACTTTGCCCGTCTTCTACGCTCACATTCACAAACATGATGAACTTTGTGTCAGTGAACTTTTGCGCATAAACTCTACAATAAGAAAACAATCCGAGTCAGCAGTGAAGTGAAATGTGTACGATGATACAGTTTTCAGTAGGCTAATTGTTGAGTATGGATGCTTTCGCAAGAATTCTAAAAAAATTGATGTTTTCGGTGAAAAATTTTAGCGAATAAAATTTTTGAACATTGAATTATTAGTTTATAACTCAGAATGAAAAGTTTGACCGTATTAACATAATTCCACGTGCTTAAGTTCCAGCGTTTTTTTTAGCAGACCAAAATTCGTGTGCTAAACTGAGTGGGTTGAGGGATGGCGGGAGGGGGGGGGGGGGCTCTAAAGGCAATTTATAAGGAACCCCCGGGGTCGCAAAACTTTCCTTCTCTCCTAAAGCCATGAATGGAATTACGTGGACAGGTACAGGCAACAAACATCATTCAAGGCGTAATGGACGCATTCGTGGAAGTGGCATTGGCTGCTGGAGAAGTCATAGCCACATAGCAAGACAAGTGAGTTCGGGCTGATTGGGAAAGCATAGCAGGCTTTACGCGAGCAGAGCTGGCCGGCATTGAACCTTGTGAACGGCGAATCCCACTGCAGATAAGGGTAATGTTTCCTTGCCATCTTGGATTTACGTATTTTCCGCCATAACTAGAGACCTGCAAAACACTTTTCCTTTGCAATACGTGTGTCATTGGACCATTCTTCATTTGACACGCCCCGGGTAACTCTGCACCAATAAATGAACACTTCACAATTGTGTGCCCCAATCACGTGCAGTTCACTCAGAAAGGGCGTGACTTAACATTTATGCAGCAACCAATGGAGAAATGACTCCGGCTCGAGTATATACGGTACTATGAATTTTATCTTGATGTCAAAAAATTACGCGAATTTCGCAAATCCCTAACAATAACTTAATTTTCGGAGTCAACATTTAAAAACCAAGCTAGTCAAGGCATAGCAAACATCTTAACCATTATTTCGAAATCCAACTCATTTTTCTTACATGATTAATTTCACTGTAACCATAAGCATATAATACCTAGTTATTTAATAATGTCACTCCTGCATGGGTAAATACAGCTATAATTGAAAACGTACAAATTTTGATTGTTTATGTCTAGTCGTAAATTTTGATTGTGGAGATTTGTAAGAAAAACTGAAGATAGTCTAGACACTACCCCCCTTAACGGGCAGTCGGAGGCATTGTGTCAGCTGCGATATCCAGATGTCTTCAGTCTTTCCGTAATTCATTCCTTGTTTGCTACGCACGCCATTAGATGTCAATACTACGAGCATGTATCAGATTGAAAGACGCTTTTTGCCTACGTGCCCCCGTAACTTCACTCACATGTTTGGAGGAGAAGAGAAGGTTTGCAACCATGGGTTCTTTATATCAATTCCTTCCTTTTGCGCGCCTCTATTACAACCCTGTGAGTATGGCAAATGAATTCTGGTCCACGGTGTATATCATCCTCCTGATAGCTTACTGGCATTAATACAGGTAATTTAATAACAACGCCCACTAGTAGTAATAATAATTGTAACAAGAACAGAGTAGAATGAGCATGGTAGTCAAACAATACATTTCGCACTTTTGAAAAAAATCGAGCTGCTTAGTTTGTTCTTACTTACCTGGCATATCCTTCAACCTAGAGTAGAAATCAAGATTATCACAATCCTAGCGGTTAAAAATCATGCATCGACCGAACCACAATGTGAAATCTTTACAATAGTAAATACATCTTAATTATTGCTGCAATTGTTTTAACGTGAATAAACACGCCGATTTAAGTTGACACTAATTCTAAAATGTCATTCTTGTGATCAAAATTTAGGGCGGGGGAGGCGGGGGGGGGGTGTGGTGGTGGTGGTGGTGGTGGTGGTGGTGTCAGTTTATAAAGTAAACATGGCTAGAATACTCGCAGATACTTTGGTATCGAATTAGGAAAAACAGCGGCATTACGTAACATCCCATTAAAAGTGTGACAGTAAATAAATTACTACTGAAACCCACTTATATTTTTGCTCATTACACATCAGAGAAAGAGTTGGTAAGATAAAGACTTTTCACGATAAAGTGAGCACTTTTGAAATCAACCTTAAATAAAAGTCACTGCCCCTACCTGCATATATTTTAACGGGCGCAACGAGTGGCATGTGTCCAGTAAAGTTGGTAACGATGGAAGGGAAAGTAGTTCCATATTTTAGCATTGAACGAAAAGTGTTTTCTGTATTTTTTAATGCACCGAAGTGTCGAAATTAGCATATTTGAACAATATTTACCTTTCTAATAATTTCACAGTTTCACTTCCCCAACGCATGAATAGAGTGATGAGACCCATGGCAATGTTACTTTTACATAAGGCGGAATAACGCACGACGTGTATACAAGTAGATCTTAAGCAGGGCTTTCGAAAGTAGTCATTTTACCGTGAACAGCTCATAGCAATGCAAAGGGAGCAAAAAAAAAAAAAAACTTTCACAAGTTCCGTGCTGCAAATGACCAGCACTTACACTCTCATTCTCGATCGCACTCTCACCCACAATTCCTTGCACATTTATGTGGAGTGCATGCACATTCTCATTGCCGAACAATGGGTGGTTGTTCGTATAGCTGCACGGCTGGATTATAGGCCTAGTTGGAGACCCGGAAATTTTGCGGATTCATTCGGCAAGCTAGACTCCACAGTCATTTGTGGACTTGAGCCTCAGTTAGTTGTTCATTGGCTGTTGCTCCAGTTTAACCACTGAACAGGTAGCACGGTATTCGGTCCTTTTTGACGTGAATACGTCTTCAAATTTGCAACCATAGTGGGAGACAATTCAGAAAATCCGATGATAACAAAGTCAGGGGATACAGTTTGGCATTGCAGCTCCGAATCTATCGCCTACATTCAAAATCCAATTACACCACTCGATTGCCAAAGGATGCAAGAATATGTTACGTGGAGTGAGGACTGCGAAGCATCGCACGAGGGAAGGGGAAGGGGGATAGAGGGTGCATTTTTTATTTCGTTTCACCGCGTCTCATAACTTCCGCGTAGTATAACTTTCGACTAGGAGAAGCTACGACGCTCGTTTAGAATTTAATCGACAGCTCTCGTCAAGATCATTCGATTGCGTGTTTAGAAACATTTGTGTGGCGTCGTTATGGTGAAATTATATCAGTTTAATGTAAAAAAATAAAAAACTCAACACAATGTCGGCCTATACTCGTAAAAAAAGTCAAGTCGAAATACATAAATCGTATACGGTTGGAAAGAGCATCTCAAAAGTAATCCAGTGAAACCCACAAAACCCCATATGATCGAGTGAAGCGGTGCCGGGAACGTAAAATAAACATCAAGGCGTCCGAGCGCGTCAACGAAGACGTACTCAAGCAAAACAAACGGCAGTGTCCCCAATACAGCCAAACCCAATTTTTTCCATACCGGTTCGCTATTGGTCAGAAGTTGTCCGTGGCGTATCTAACAAACTGTGGTGCCATAGAAGCGAAACTTCATGGTAACATGAGCATGAAGTTTAACTTGTCCTTAAATGAACTCGCGATATTTCCGGGTCTCTACTTATAGTCTATTCACAGTATCTTCACAATCGTTTAATTAAACCTTTGAAAAATCACCCCATGTATGACGTGTTTGGTTGTTTCCTATATATGTCATGTATATCCAACATTTTTTACTTCTCTTTACGTAAAACTATCTTATTCTTGATTAAATTGAAATTTAACCTACATTTCATCTATAAATTATGTTTCCTTTGTATTCAACTAGCGACCCGCCCCGGCCTCGCTAGGGTGCGATTTACAAATATGGCGTTGTTTAGGTTTACAGCAAGTATATACACTAAATGCTTAAGGTATTTAACATATGATTAACATTGTGTTGCTCACAAAGTCTTCGTAAGTGAACCTCTAAAAGAAAAAAATTGTTACTCTGGGACATCCTTAAAAGATAAACATATGCTGTCGTGGACTTGTTGTAGATGATTTTGAGATCTAGAATTCTGTAGTACATTAATTTGGCGTATCTTTTATAGTTTAGTGAGCGTAAGCCATGCAAGCGCCCGAAAAAGCGACTTTTTCTGACTATCCTTACATTAAATACTAACGTATTATATGCCAAAACCTACCTCAATAAATTCTCTAAATGTCGGTGAAAACCGCATCAAAATTCATCAATTAATTAAGAAGCCTTAACCGAATACACAGATACTCGCAGTCGGGCGACTTATAATATGTATTGCTATGTAGATATGAATAAAAATATAGATAGAATAGTTGTGTTGGCAATGCCTACTAAAAATAAGTTATCGTGCAAAATATAATCAAACTGGGTGTACACAAATGCGGCGTGCTGTCGCATTGGTGTAATTATCTAAACTTAGTTAATTTTTTTTATGAGGCGTAGGGATTTCTTGAAAGCAGAACTTTAGCAAGGCTTCAGGAAAGTTGGAAGAAACAGTGAATGGAGTGTAACAAAAACCAATAACAGTATTTTAATCGCGATTGATTTTGCAGTTAGTTACGGCGTGAGAGTAGATGTCAGCATGTATGAATGTGTTAAAGCAAAAGAATGCAAATAGAAGTCTGCGATGTTACCGAATTCTCCGACGTGCTCACTTGGCTGCAAACATATGGGATGTAAGTTACGTGTATACAGATTCACTGCATTTACTCACAAATACTTACAATGGAACAAATCATGATCATTCGGTATTGTGTGCACATCAGAACAGGCACACGAAGTAAAATAAATCATATTGTTTTGTCTGGCAGGTCCGCGCCGCTTACGTTGGCCCGCCCCACGCGAGCAAGCGAAGAGGAGGACAGAGAGTCGTTATACGATAGCGGCGGCAGCGATGCATAGGATTGTTTTGAATGAACAGGCGAGCGATAGGCCGGTGGCCGTGTATATGTAACAGAAATCGAGCCGACAAGATAATTCTTCTTTTTTTTCGATGCTCGCTGCTGACCCTGGTTGTATTGATTTCTGCGTTCATTTGAAGAATGCTCTGGATTACTGATCTCGTTCTCTCAGCGTGACTCGGGGTGCGTTGAACCTTCCAGATGTCACGGTGAACGGTATAAATATTGCGGCAGGCCTCCGGGCCGCGAGTTGAGTTGTTGATGAGTGAATGAGTGACTGAGTTCCGAGAGATAGAAGACGAGTGACTAGATAAGTGACCAGCGGAAAGGAAATTTGCGACTGCGTGTATCTAGCCGTGAAGCATGCGGCTGGCAGGCTGGACTTTTGGACCAGATGCGTGAGTGAAAGACATTACATATGGTGGCAACAGGTAGAATGAACACTTGTTAATTATGAGTATGAGTCAGTAAAAGGTAACCAAACAGAGACATTAAGAAGGACTTTAAGTAGAGTTAAAATAGACGTTTAATATTGAGCTCACTGTTAAATAAAAATAGTAATAGTTGAGACATAATTTAATGCTGTAGGCCTAAATAATAGTTATGTGAATAAATTAAAAATTTAATTCAGTTCTTTTATTTTTATTAAGACCTCTACCCCTCACAAACCAGATACGCCCCTCAGGCGTCCCGTGTAACAATATCCTTAGACCACGCTTAACGCATCCACCCAACACGCACTCGCTATACACATTTGCACACTCGCACTGTGTTACAGGTTACAGCACTCTCAGTTTGACGTTACTTCCGAAATTGTCCGAGTGTGGACATTTTGGCTGTTTGGAACACGGTATTTTACTGACGCGCCAGCTAAAAAATAAAAAAAAATGAAATTTTGATTATTTTTTAAAGCACTTTTCACTTTCGTTCTATTTTATTTTGCTATATTTTCCTGCAAATGCCACAGAAAGAAAATTTGTTCTTCAACTTTCCTAGATTATGGTAAGTGCACTTCTAAGCACGAAAAAGACACGAGTCATTTCTACGAAATCGGGAGACAAATGTTCGTTCTGCAAAAAAAAAAATATATATATATATATATATATATATATATATATATATATATATATATATATATATAGTTTTCTATGATTTTTAACCCGTTCGATACCGACTTCTTTTACGAGTTGAAGTGTTGCAATCGTGTAATATTTTGGTGCGAGCTGTACCTGTGTCGTGAGCGCTTCTTGCAACTAGAACACAATTTCATGCGTGCTCGGCGTTACCAGCAGTAACCAATCGTAAACGAGAGTTGCAGAAACTTTCGCAAATCTGATTAGCTACACCCCCCTGCCCTCATACTATCCTCATACTGTTGATAATATCGCGGCAAGCCCCAATTAAAGTTAAATCAGAGTTCCAGGGTAGCTCCTGAAACCTGTACCCATAGCTGTAATTTGTTGTTGCAGGTTACTCCTTTCTCCCTGCCTGAAATGGGCGGGGGAGAGGGGTGGTGAAGTTAATTTAGGCGGTAATTTGGAATATTTTCAGAAGCTGTCGCAAGTCCCTGAAGGGGCCTTGTGACAGTTAAATAAATAATTGATAAGTGAAGTTATTGTCAACGTGGATTTAATTGGAAAACGGTTTAAATTGCATAAATGTGTCTGGGATGGTTCGGTGGTGAGGTTTTGAATATCAATTTAATAAGTTAAGAAGTTAGCGTTAATGTAATTGAAATGAATTTGTTTGAGGTGTTATATTAAAAATGTTTCGTTAAACTGTTACAGAGGGCAACTGTTACTTGTTAAACGTGACTGATCATCAGAATTGATCCGGCTCGTGTTGCCGTTGTTAGGAGGGGGGATGGTTGGATATTTTGCAGTCGTGTCCACACGCGGGAGCAAGAAAAAAGCATTTCGTGCCGAAACACAAGTTTCAAGTGCTCACTTCAACTACAAGAAATATATTTGGCAGTGGAAAATTGCTAAAACAGGTGTTTTCGTAAATCAATTTTAGCAGCTAAATTTTCTGTACATGAACATCTGAGTTGTATTTAGACACGCAGAATATTATATTCATAAGCGTGATACAAAAGTATAGGGTCACCGCTTGAATTCACGCTCAGGAGAGCCGCCGACGGAAAGACTGCATGTCAAAGACGATATAAGATAAAGACTGGTGGTATCTCAATGTTATTCTCGCGTCCCCGCTTTGAAGCCCTGATTGTGCTGCCATCTCTTGATTTCGCAAAAAAGTTTTTTGACTGTTGGTAACTAGCACATTCTAGTGGCCATTTTAAAACTGCGTCGTCATACCACTGCTTGGCGAGCTTATCAAATGTGGCGGTTTATTTGAAGATACTAGGTTCTAAAATCTGTTTCGCCATTTTTCTCGATGTTTTAAATTGTGTTGCGCAAAAATGACTTATTAAAGCACCTCATAAATGTGGTACTTACTTTTATCTGAAATGATGATAGTATTCAAAATACGATACAATACCAAAAATCATATTTATTAGTATTTAGTTAGCATGCTCCTAATTACATATCCAATATTAGCATCCTCATGTGACAAATAGCGACGTCTTACACTACCTGGGGGATCGCTCCTACCGGGTGCGGGTGGAGGGCACCCTCTCCGCGCCCCGCCGCATTCTCGCCGGCGTCCCACAAGGCTCCATCCTCAGCCCCCTCCTCTTCTCCCTCCACATAGCCGACCTGAAAGTCCCTCCCGCCACCCACATGATCCAGTACGCCGACGACACCTGCCTCCTCTCCTCCTCCGTCCGCGAGCACGTGCTCAGCCGCGGCCTCACCTCCATCCAAACCCAGCTCCACGCCCACGGCATCGGGCTCAACCCCTCCAAGTCCGAGGCCGTCCTCTTCTCCCGCCTCCACCCCGCCGAGGATCACCCGCCACGCCTTTCCGCCTCCGTCATCCCCTGGAAACCCCAGGCCCGCTACCTCGGCGTCCTTTTCGATTCCCGCTTCAACTTCATCCCTCACCACGACTCCGTCACCACCAAAGCCCGCACCGCCATGATCCACCTCGCCCCCGTTCTCAGCCCTTCCGCAGGCACCTTCGTCATCCCCATTCTCACCTACGCCTGCCCCGCCTGGTCCCACGTCACCACCCACGCGCTCCGCCCGCCCACCCACATCTTCTTCCGATCCCTTCGCCTCATCCACAGCCTCCCCCTCCCCGTCACCCGCGACCAGGTCCTCGCCACCGCCCGCGTCACGCACTTCCACACCATCCTGGCCACCAACACCGACCGCTTCAAGCGTTCCTGCGCCCGCCACCTCACCAACCCCCTCACCAGCCAACTCGCCAACCCGCTACCTCCCACCCCGTACCCTCGTCGACCTCTCCTTTGGACGCAGCACTTGCACCCCGCCGCCGAGGACGCCGAGGACCATGGACCACCGCCGGACACCTGACGACGGCCAAGGCCAAGGCTGACGTAGCGCTGCCCCCATCACCCCCGTCACTTTCTTCGCCCCACTTGACGTCCCATCACGTTTTATCCCCCATTTGACTGTCACACTTCTTCGCCCCGAATTCAAATGAACATCATCTCCCCCTCATGCGTGCCCAATCTCCAAAGTAAGCACGCCCCCCATCAACTTGGTAAGATTTTTCCTCCCCAGCAGCCTCCCCCTCACACTTTTCGCCCCCTCATTCTCATTTAAGCCCATATGTACCTCCCGGTCGGAGGGGCTTCTCCCACACGAACACTCCAGGGCTCACACACAACACTTACACATAAAAAAAAAAAAACACGGTACCTATGTACCATGCTCTGGTACACACGATAATCAATACCTGGAAGTCCAAGATCCGCCGCAGCCATAACCCGCGCCAGCAGTTCTTCCTCAGATTCCACAGAGTTCTGGTAAATCAAGCCCTTCATGTGGCCCCACAGGATGTAGTCTAGCGGAGTCAAGTCAGGCGAACGTGCGGACCATGCAGACGGGCACCCGTGAAAACACGTTCTGTTATTAAACTTGTTCAGGCATGGCTACCGAATGTATTTAGCTGAATGTGTTTAACAGCACTCGTGTAACCACGGCCTAATTAGGGCCTCAAAAGAGCTCACTTTGCCGCGAACAGACGCAGACGGCGCCAGGCCGCGCATGTTCCGGGCCAACGTGCAGGAGGCGGCAGTGAAGGCGCGCTACACCGTGTCAAGGCCACGAGGCTCAATTGTTCCGGCGGCAGGTAGGGTAGGTCGCGGTCCAAGAGGTCCGACGCACTCTCTCTAATTCAGGCCTCCTTGCCGCGGGAGTAAGCCGTGCTCTTGGTGTGAGTTTATTGATTACATTAGAGGGCTTGATAAAATTCCGTTTAATATCAAAACAAAACTATTTTTGTTGCAAAAATCGACTATTTGAAAGATTAGTTTTTGTAACATTTTTAATGGGCAATGGATTTGGGCCACATTGGTTGCACTCAGTATTATCGTTCTGTAATAATGTATAAAGTGGTATGAAGTTGATAGCTTATTGGTGGGGAAATAGGATTCATAAGGAGAAAAAAAGAATGTATTATGACAATGTCGAGAGAAAAATATTAATATTAAATAGTGATGTTCCAGAGTTCCGATACGGACATCGGTATATCTGTAGACTGGAGCCAGTGTTACCTGAACTGCTGACTTTGGCAGGTATACGTTTAGCATGGTATGATATGTCGATGGCAAGTCCTAATTCATTTAAAATTGTGTTTCTAGTTATGTGTTTTAAAAAATGAATTATTGCCTTACGTTTGCAGATGAAATGATTGTCAGTTTATAGTATATTATGATTGTAGCCTATAAGATGATTCAAAACTAAACGGAATAACAACATTTTGTGAATGTAATTCCAGACGGTATCGTGTAGTATCGATTAATTTGTGGAACGCGAGTGTTACATGTAGTAGAAAACAAATTCGAGAGCGATAGAGAAAATTCGGGAGAGGGTGAAAAAAAGGGGGGGGGGCGAAAGTACATGGGTGTAAACAAAAGCGTGGTCTGTCACAGTCGTACTTGATTTAAGGGGAACTTCCCTCGCCGTTTTTTTTTAAAGAAAATTCCAAAAGTACCCCTATAGGTACCAATGAGGGTGAATGAGGTGAGCATGGAGCAGCACCGGAATGAAAAGGCAGGGGAAATGGAATATCCCTAAGAAAACCCACAGACCAACAGCATCGTCCGGCAAGATTCCCACATGCGAAAATCCGGAGTGACCTGGCCCGGTGATTGAACCTGGATCGCCTTGGTGGGAGGCGATCAGGCTAACCACTCAGCCACATTGGCCCCATGTCCACATTAACTATTCACACTTTAGAGGTGCAGAGACTTCAACAAATTAGATTTCTCACCAGAAAGACGCTGAAAGCACTCACCCCGGATTCCTTGTTGACTAAAGTGCAAACCATAAATATTAATAATCTACAACATGTCAAAATCATGGACGCCGGGATTGAACGGTGTTAATCACGCACCACATTAGCAAAACATTTATGACATTGCATCACACTACTTTCTTGTATTTAATTACGTACCTTCCTCATGTGGCACACATCAGCAGTCCATGAACAGCGGCGCATAAATTAAATTAGCCGAACCCAAAATAGAAACAGATGGCACAGGAGTCGGCAAAGCGGTTGTTACTGGGTGGCTTCGAGGCCTCCGTCTGTCGTGATCACTCGTGTGGAAGATGGCTAACGAGCCCGTGACAGTAGAAGCACGCCAACACACGCTCACTGCATCGTACAGGAATTTAAAACGTCAGTTGTTGCGAACCAGAGAAAAACAAATCCTGCAAAAATGTACAGCTCTTTTTTTTTTTTTGCAGTAGTTTAGTACTGTTGTGTTGATGTCTTTAAGGCATCGCCCTTCACTCTTGTGTCGCTAAGTTCCGGGTAAAACCATTAACCATCGTGCTAATGTATTCGCTTACAGCGTACATACTAAAAAAACTTAAATTTACGTCGAAAAAGTCCGTGCAGATACATTGCGTGTCAGGGATTTGGGTCCGAACACTCGCGATCCAAAAGGTTACTACTTAGTGACCTAAGACTGGCAAGGCCATCAGCAATAAACAAAAAAAAAAAAAAAAGGTTGATGTGTTATTTCTGACGATATATAAGGTTACCCTTAAAAAGTGCGATAAAAAATTGCATGCAGGGAAATAAAATTTCCAACAGAAATGGATTTAATACTGTTTACTGAACTGCTTGCTGTTGAAATTTATATTACTTTTCGGTGAACGCTTTGTAGACTATGCTCGAGTGTAGCACGAGCAAAGCTAATTTGAAAATGCCTTTGTTGTTCAGAACAAAACTCGCATGGATGTGCAGTCTTTGGTCGGCTAGTGTTTAACATGACCTCACAAGAACACCTCAGCGCAGTAACAATGATATTGCTAAAGATAGAATACATTTCTTTTATGGCCACTCAAAGGGACGTTATTGATAGTAAATACTTTCATGCGATAAAGGAAATTTGATTGGGTCAATATCAGCTCGACTCTCCATTGGTTGATGACCGGCCAATAGTGAACGCTGTAATGTACAGGGTAGTGTCCGGTGTGGCATGGACCAATACGACGATGGTGAGTTCTAACACAGGCACAAACAGAACTAGTGTTCTTGCAGTAGTGGATATAGGTAACTCGCCTCTAATTTGTCTTGTGTGCAGACCTAAATGTGTTAAAAACAACAATCTACGCGAATATGCCAACAGCATAAAACTACCTGGCATTGTTTAAAGCATTTAGCTTCTAGTAGGACATTGTGTGTGGAAAGTTGCAGCGTGGACAGAGTCGTGTCTCTCGTGTTTCCTTATCTAAGATACTGGTATTTTTACTATCCACGTCCTAGTCAAAGTTACGAAAGCCACGTCCTGAACGTGACGAAAGAAGGAATTTCTTCATACTATACTCAGCCAACAGAGCATAAGTTCAAGTGAAGACAGAAACGAACAAACCAAATTAAACCTGCTGATTTCTTTAGAACTAAGATTACTGACACTTTCATATACTAAAATATAAAAAATAATTGTATGTAGAAATTATAGAATTTTATTTTATATGCCTTTAATACTACCATAAAATTAATTTCTTTTCTTTCATACCATTCTTGATCTTAATGTAGTGGGTGAGATGTTAAGAAAAGTCATATCCACCAAATGAGAGATATCTTCTTACAAAGAGCATTTAAGTATTTTATTACGACCGGTTCCATGTTCTATTTCCATCTGAAATGTATAATTTTTGAAAGTGAGTATAATTATACGCTGTTCGCGGTAAATTGAGCACTTTTAAAAGCATTGCTTACGATCTACTTGTATTTGCGTTGTATATTATTCCGCGTTATGTAAAACTAGCACTGGCATGGACCCGATCACTTTATTCATGCGTCGATCAAGTGAAACTGCGAAATTATTAGACAAGTGAATATTTTAGAATTCCCCTAATTTCTGCACTTAGCCGCATTAAGAATAACAGAAAGCGAGTGAAATAATTTGTGCTATCACAAATGGTTACCTAACACCGTTAATTCTACGTTCAGGCACGGAACTACTTTCCCTCCATTGTTACCATATTCAATGGGCGCTTGTCGCTCAGTGCGCCTGTTAAAATATATGCATGTAGGAGCAGTGACTGTTTTCTAAGTTGATTTAAAAAGTGCTCACTTTATCGTGAACAGCCTTTAGTTGACAATTTTTCATGGGTATGTTTTTTTCAGACGCTCATGATCCCCACCTACCACTATCACCGCCATCATTACCACCATCCACTGCTGTAGCTGCCACTTGAATCTTTTGTAGTTATGAAAACTCCAGCGCAGGGTAAAGGTATTTTACAGACGCCACAAAATTGGTCACCACTGGAAGTCTCATAGAGGCGATGGAAAGACTGCACGTCAACTCAACACCTTGCGTAAAGTGATGAAGGAACTTGGCTCGCGAAGCTGAATAATCCTTAAGCCATTGTCGCACTGTGAAATTTTTGCTTTCAACTATATTTAAAAATAACATTTGAGGACAAAATACGGTCATCGAATTTTTCCTTCCAACAAATTTCATCAAGTAATCTTGAATATGTTTTAAAATATGTCACACTGTCAAAAATTTATATTGGGAGAATCTAATTTGAAATATTATTTTAAAATTATTTTCATCTTGATATTGCTTTTGTTTTTCCATGTGGTCCATTACAGGAAGAAATGTAAGTAATATTGTAGTTTATTTTTAATTTCTTTAATAAATTAAAATTGTATTTATAAGATGTTTCCTGCAGAATGAAATTAATGACTCTGAGTTCATAATATTATGTGCAATATACACTTAAAATAGCATTCATGCCCAGACAGCATCTACATAAATTAATTATCTTTATAACTTACTTCGTTTCCAGTAATTGTTCGCTATGTTTCTCGACGTCCATTTTTGTCGTACACGATTCTGATTGGCTGAGAACGTCAAACATCAAATACATTTTAGAACCGGTCCAATATTCAAATGTTTGATGGCAACTGAAGCCATCCAACTTTCTCAGACAAAAATTGCTGCGTTTATGACGTCTCGATGACGTCATAACTGTCCAACTTTATTTGACCAAACTTATTGGAAGCAGTTAGACGGAAAAATTTGACCGTGTAATAAGGGTTTTAGCGCTCTCGTGCTTCCACTTTTTTTTTTTTTTTCTGGCGAGCCCCCAAATCCGGCTACACCAGTGTGAGCACCTTCACAGTTCTGTATGCCCTCCGGCATGCATGTGAGTAGCTAAGTCGGTTGGAGAATGGGATGCGTTTCAAGGCAAGCCCTACACGCCTTAGGTTGGGTTTAATTATTATAATGGGCGCATGCATCGCGGCTAAGCAGGGTTATAGTGCCATGGCCGCAATTGTAGCCATGGACACACCTCGGAAGAAGAAGGATCTAGATGGAAGAGCATGCGTCCAAGCTTCGGGCACGCAAAATAACGTCCCGTCTGGCTGCCACGCGCTCGAGGCCGCCCTAGAGAGAGAGAGAGAGAGAGAGTCGTGGTGTCGCCTCCGCCGTGTCCTGTATGCGCTAGGGGGGAGCATCCTCCCCCGACATGCCGCGAGCTGATTGGCTGTAATAGCCCTGCGCCAGCACTCGCGCGCCGTGGGAGTCGTCCCCCCTGCTGGGCGTCGCCTCAGAGGCCAGAGACTTGCGCCTGATGCAAATACTGTAACACATATATAGGCTGTTCGTGGGTAAATGAGCACTTTCGGAAGCTCTGCTTAAGATCTATTTGTTTGCGTAATTGTATTCTTCCGCCATACGCAAAGAACCAAGGTCATGTGCCTAATCACTTTATTCATGTATCGGTCAAGTGAAACCGTGAAAATATGTTACATATTTGCTAATTCTTGCACTTTCAAAAAAAATCTGTTTTCACAAATGTTTACCTTGCACTCTTAATTTGACTTCTAGACATGGCACTACCTTATCACCATCGTTAGCAACTTAACTGGAAGCATGTCACTGGGCCCGTTAAAATATGTGCAAGTAGGCAAAGGTTGGTTTCAAAACTAGACAGTCAACTGTAAACAGCCCTTGTCATTTTGTATTCTTCCGTCATATGAAAAATTAAAATTAAGTTACCACAGGCCTCTTCACTTGAGTAACGCTTCATTCAAGTGTAAACGTGTGGAATTTCTACGAATGTTAATGTGTTGATAATATGTGAGTGAAGAGAGTTGGGCTGCTCTTAACATCGAGGTCTTGAGAGCCGATGAGGGTGAAGCGAGGTGAGTATGGAGCAGCGCCGGAATGAAGGGGTGAGGGAAACGGGAGATCCCCTAGAAAACCCGCCGACTAGTGGCATCGTCCGTCACGATTATCACGTGCGAAACTCCGGGAGTGACCCATCCGGGGTTTGAACCCGGTTCGCCATGGTGAGAGGCGAGCATACTAACCGCTCAGCCTCCGCGGCCCCCAGTCCATATCTCGAGGAGCGCGCCGCGAACATCGCTAAAGGTGAATTTAAAAAGTGCTAATTTTACCATGAATAGCATTTACAATATACAGGACAGCTGTATGCCAATATCACTTAGGGTCGTTCAAGAAAAAAATATTTTTTTCTACATTTTGCAGTTATTTAAACCTTTGGTGGTACGATATCAATGACAATTTGACAAAAACACTTAATCATTTGAAAAATAACACTCATGTTTTTTTTAAGCGTTAGTATCAAACATTTAACTAAAAATCTTAATTCATTCAAATTCCCAAAAGTTATTTTTACACAAAGGTTGTTTTTTTTTGTTAAAGTCTTTTTTGCAGTAACGAGGATGTACAGTGCCATTACAATATCTTTGAAATCTGAAACTTGGTTCACCTGCAGTAAGCATTTAATTTTTAACATCTTCGACTTAAAATTTTATCTCGTAAATTCAACTTGAGACCAGGGAGACGGCATAAATAATTTCCAAGGAACTATTTTCAAGAAATGTTTATGGCGTTGAAATATTTAATGTACATATTTTGTATTGCAATGGTTTGATAGAAAACAAACAATTAAAAATTCTGATGGCAATATAAGCAAAGCTATATAGACACAACACTATCATAACAACGTTAAAAGTGGCCATGCCTAGCTTATTTGAACCTTTTGGCGGTTCCGTAACCTAGCTTGCCAGTGCATGAAAATGCTTGTTTTAAAAATGAAAGATTAAACTGTTTTCTGTTGCCAATGTTACTTTCAAATTTGGGTGCTCATTAAACAGTCTAGCTCTGGTAAAAGTCACTCTTATATCAAGTTTTGCAGTGGGCGTATGTGTGCTGGAAACGTCCGTACTTGTAAAAATCAAAATGGCGTCGCTTGCGTACTGACGCTAACGGAAATTGAGCTGATCCAAGCTATGAATAAAATTATATCGAGATGAGAACTGTCAGATCGCAGTGTAAGACTTATCTTTTAGTTACCAACTGGGTGAAAGGCAGGATGCTCTCGCAGGAGAATGGTGTAGCAGAAGTTAGGTGAAGGTACGTGAAGCTCCGCTCTACATGTATGCAGAGGACGTATTTAAACTAGCTATCTCCTGGCCACTAAACCTCGCAAATGGGCGACCATTCTCTCAATCTCCATTGCTGGTTGCAAAAATTAGTTTAAAGACGCTTCAGGGAAACGTTTACTCTACACATCCTAAAACTATTTAAAGTCCTACCTCTCCGTCCACTTCAGAAGGGAGGTCCTGCCCTACGTCTGACGTCGTTGGATGCTGCTAATGAACTAGCCTAGCCAGATTAAATATAAATATTGCCACCATACAACTAAGTTTTAAAAATCCTACGTGTTAAGAAAAATAAAATTAATAATAATAAATCAAATTTACATAGACAGTTGAAATCATATAGGTGATATGTGTGGAAAATATTACATTAAATCTTACATGAGAATATGTGAAGCGATAAAACAAGAAAATAATATAGGGTAATTGTATGCATGAAAACTTATTTTTATGGGTGTTACAGCGTGGAAAATTACTTTCTGAGCTGTAGACAAACGTATTAACTTCGTTCAATTTAGTTAGTTGTGCAAAAAAACACACACAAACATTTAAAATTCCTGTAGTATATTTTATTATGCTTTGAAAAGTAATCTCCTACAATTGTCATACTTCTTTTTCGTAGTACTATTATTTCAAATCACAACAAAAACGTAATGCATAAAATATTTACAACTGTTCAACAACGAGGTCTACAGAGCCGATGAGGGTGATTGAGGTGAGCATGGAGCAATGCTGGAATGAAGGAACGGTGGAAGCGGGAGATCCCCGAGAAGGCCCGCCGACCAGCGGCATCGTCCGGCACGATTCCCACTTGCGAAAATCCGGAGTGATCCGGCCGGGGATTGAAGCCGGATCGCCTTGGTGGGAGGCGAGCAGGCTAACAGCTCAGCCACCGCGGTCCCTCGTGACGTTTGTACTACGTTGCTGATTGTTTGAAATACACGTTATTCCACGAAACTATTAAATGCGGGTCCAATGTGCGCATCCATGTAAAGAATACACACACTTCTGACGAGGCCTGTTGAACACTTTTAAGTCGTCACACACTTTAGGAATACATTTACGGAGCTCCCAAACAGCTATAAAAAGTTTTTTCAAAGCGCTGTATTACGAATTATTTTTAAGTAAATTCATACCTGAAAGGGGCTATGGGCGTAGCTAAATAATGAGTCATGATTCATGATTATGTAGGACACCTCGATATAAGATGGGTTTATTGAACGTAAGGATTATAAAATAACAATTTATGCGACTTTTGGTAAAGAGAGCTTAAGTGGAATACCAAGATGCTAATTAATTATAAGTTTTATTACCGCACGCCTATTTTTAAAAGTTAAAAAATCAATATTAATTTATAACTTTTATTTAAAACAAATGAGTGCCTAACATCGTATTTTAGTTTCTTGAAAATAATCACGATCGCAGAACACATACAACGGAATTGCGGCCAACTATGCTTATAAGAAGTGTTGAGGCGTAATGCATTTCTTCATCTTGGTTAGACTTGCACTGGTCTTGTGTGTTCCAAATTTCAAGGACCAAACTCCATCAGTCGATGAATGACGGCTAGCTATGCCTTTAGGTTCGTGGGTGTCCGACATAGCCATACTTCGCTTTAAAAGTTACTTGAGGTAAGGTCCTGTATTCATGGCTCAAGCTGGTTATATAATTACTGTAATAATCTGAAAAACATGACTGCGACTATTTAAATTCAATATGTCGTGTAACATATGTAAACAATCCAACTTCGCATTGTTACATTAGCATTCGACTTGAAAACATGGGTCCAACAATATGTAACATTTGAAATATTTACTAGTACAATTCAATGCTTATAAAATCCAATACGGCGCTGGTAATTATCATATACTTAATCACATATTCTAACATAATCGAATTCTCCTTGAAAATACGAATGCCACTCAACAAAGTTTTGTCTGTAAATTTCGAAATTAAAATAGATAAATATGTGTATATATATATATAACTTAACATCGCATTCGAAAATTTTTGGGGAAACACGCGATGATAGACATATTCTGTGCTGTAGAAACATTTAAAAACCCTTAATGAATAGGTATTACTATAAAAATCCAACATAGTGTTGAATACACGCATGCAATCATTGGCTATTATTTAATATTACAATTCTTCTTAAAAATACGAGTCCGCAGAATTCACTCAATATGATTTTGTCTGCAAATTAAAAAAAAAGTAAATTAAATAATAACTTTTATTTATAAAAATATGCTTTGCGTAATCGATGTTTGTCATGTTATAATCGAATTCTCCTTGAAAATACGGATATGTACACATAACGCTCGATATACTTATTTTAAAAGTTAAATAATAATATTTAAATCTAAACACATAACTTTATTTATATTATGTTTGTCCATAATCAGTTGATCCAAAATCATATTATAATTCAAGATTGCACATGGTTCTGACACCGGGTGCCTCAATTTTACTGGCTTTCAGGGATTTCGGCGATTTTTTTACAGCAACTGTCTGCTTGTCGTACGAAGATGGTAAAAATATATCCTGCTCTTCAGTATAGAATTGGTAGGCGGAAAGAAGTCGCTTTCGGGGGGGGGGGGGGTGAGTGAGGGGGGCTAAAAGAAATAATTATACTGTACAAACATCAATTTTATTTAATTTTTTTTCCCCAGAATATTAATATTTTATTTATAAGATTATTACCTACTCATGGCTGTGATAAATGTCATTGGAATGTATTGTTGCGAAAGAAATGGAAGTAGGCTAATGGTATTGAGCAGTGTGTAGGTAAGTACTTGCTCAGACTTCCTGGTCTGTGGTAAATGTGTCACGCTGCCATCATTGGAATGTGTTGTTGTCGAGGCTGAAATAGGGAAAGCTTACTGTACTTCCTACCACAGCATGTAGGCTCACATGCTTTTAATGTAGGTGTGAAAAGCACTTATAATTTCCTATGCTACAGAGAGAAAAAAACTTACTTATTATTTATGTGCCTAAGTATAGAGAAAAAAATTATCAGCGAAATTAAAAAGTACTTGCATACTTAGAAACATATCATTATTGATATGACACATTGGCGCAGATATACCGATTTTCAAGGACCTAACACTAATCGGTTTAAAATGCAAGATAACTATGCCTATTAAAAGTCCTTGGGAGGCTTAACATATGTATGTTATCAGGATGCATAATGTTGCCTACATACAGAGTTTCGAGGATCTAGCCTTGTTGGTTCATGATTTATGCATAACTATGCTTATAAACTGATGCCATCTCACACTTCATATTTTTCATTGCCTCTCGAATAGACATATTCCAATGGTAATTTTTATATGTACATCATTTAGACTGTAGTGGCATCCTTGGCCTGGTGGCTCAGTCGACTTGTGTGTCTGTCTACCAATACAAGGTTGGCAGTTCGCCACTTCTCACATCCACAGCATTTTATACTTTATTATTACAATTTCTCTTTCTATAAATTTAGTGGGCTATACCAAGTTCGTTAAGGGATAGTCGTCTAAAACCAACTAAAAGAATTAATTATAATTTCCTTATTTTATTTACAATAACCACAGCAAAATTCTCTGAACTCAAATTCTCACAATAAATTGAAATCACTTACTGTTCACTATTGGCACCAATTAATAAAATCTATAATTACGATAAAGAAATCAATGAAATTAAATAATTATAGATCAGTTCCAATAGTCAGTGTATCAAACAATTTAATTATTTTATAATTTATGCATCCATATTTGACAGTTTGAATATTTACAATAAAATCAGTATTACATTTCCATTCTGTCCCACCTCAGTTCAGTCCATGTCCCGCCAGTCGCAATGCTCTAGAGTCCTCCGAGCGCCCTTACGCACTGTAGGCTTCACTCGGTTTGACAACCTCTCGTCCATTCAAGCCACGAACACCTCACTCGCCGTCGTTCCGCAATCTCCAGTCGTCGTCCACACCTCACTTCATTAGCGCACACTCGGCCAGGCGGCCTCTATCAAAGACTACCGGCAGCTGGGTTGCGGTTATATATATATATATATATATATATATATATATATATATATATATATATATATATAGTGTCTTAGGCCGCCACCTAGAATCTTCCCCAACTCGCGTGATGCGTCGCGGAGGGTTGAGGCGCCAGCCAGTCTCACCAGGACATTCTTGCGTTGTCGCTAAACGTATAGGAAACTCTAGCAGACAAGAGGAGGCCCGTGACGCCAGCAAGTCTCGCCACTGTCGGCATTCACAGGATTCCCAGAAGGGGGAATCAGGAGGCCGCGAGTGCATCGTTCCAGAAGAAGAGGGGTGGGCGAGGTGGGTCTCCGATTACGGCGCGGCGCCAGCTGCAGCACGTAACAGTATTAAACCATATCACGTCGATAGAGGCGAGTGTCTGCATACAGCACATGGAACATCACCCTTAGTCCCAGTCAACACCACCGCTCCTAGCAGCCGGTTACGACATCAAGCGACACTAGCGCTGCCTAGCAGATATGTGGAAACCAAGATGGTGGCCTGGTGGGTAAGAAATGAAACTTCCTAAATGGCAGCTAGCACCACCTAGCAGACAATATGAGAACTAAGATTGCAGCAGACGAAACAAGATGGCGACCTGGCATGGTCCCTAGCAACAGCTGATGTAAACAAAAGACGAGTGGAAACATGATGGTGGACCAGATGGCAAAATGGTGGACTCAAAAACAAGCTGGTGGACTCAAAAACAATTTGGCGGACTCAAAAACCGTATGGCGGACTTAAAACCAAAATGATGGACTCAAAAATGTCAAGGACATCCAAAATGGCGGATCCAAGATGGCGGATAGGTCTATGGGCCTTACCCAGGACCAATATACGTTCGGACCTACCAAATAATAATACCATATTTAATCAAAAAGCATATATTTAACAAGCATTTCTTTAAACATCGGCACAATTCCCACATGCGAAAATCCGGGAGTGGACAGGCTGGGGATTGAACCTGGTGGAATACGAGCAGGCTAACCGTTCAGCCACCACGATCCTGCGAGAGATGGAGATGGAGGTGGTCTAGTGGTTAGGTAACAGGCGTATTCGGCCTGACTCCGTGCGAAGCACACGAGCAGTTGTCTATCTTCAGAATCAGCAAGCTTCATAAATCTGTCGGTAACACATGAGGCGTGCACAGCGGTCATTTCAACAGCTTCTTTAACTGCCACCTGGCTATATCCGAAAAAGCATCGCGTGTTCCACAGATCGAATCCCAGAAATTCCAAGAATTAGTGTAAATTTGCGTGAGGCTCGCCGACCATCCTTTTCCAGACTGCATGAGCGTGCGTATTGGAAGGCACAGGAAGGTCGATATAGGCTATTCACGGTAAAGTGAGCACTTTCTGCAGCCCTCTCATTTGGAATACTAGTCAATAAATTAATTTTACTGTAGCCTTAGACGTTAAATTTCGAGTTCGGTGAAATATATACACTGTGAATTACTTACATGGCAATACTTATTTAAAAAAAAAAAAAAAGAGCGAAAGGATAAAAAATGGCTTATAGGAAAAAAGTAACTCGGGCCTCAAAAGTTCTCACTTTATCGTGAACAACCTGTACTCCCTTGTGCATCAAATGCGCTTTCTCCGTCACGACTACCACACACAATTCGAGCACAAGCGTACAGCAAATTAAGTATATCGTATGGTTGCATTCAATAATGCCACAATTTAATGGCATATTAATACAAAAAAGTGTGCGCGTAATGTATGTAGGTATATTTTAAGATTTAGGGTAAAGTTCTTTTAACAGAAAAAAAAATAGCCCTATATTGAAATAAATTATGTTTTTACAAATATTTCTAATAACGTAATTTGTTATACTTTGTACTCTCTGGTAGAAAGTATGTCCGAAGCTGGTATTAAATTGAGTTGTTTTATTCGCTTTAAGTATCTGTGGCAATGAACTACTTACCTGAGAAGTCATTCATCCGTGAGACGTTTCTAATAAGTAAGACAGCTTTCCAGTCCACTCTAATGAATATTTAATAACTGGGAAGAACATTTATACGGCAAAAGTTATGGAGGCTAAGAACTTACAGCTTATTACAGTACATAGTTCATTGTACAAGAACTTAATTTTAACACACAAAAATTACGTGTAGCACTGTGCAGTTTTTTTTTTTTTGCACGCATGTCAGAAGCAGATGGTGTTTTAGTCAAGAGGCAAGAAGACTCATTAAAATATTTTTCCATATTTTCTTTAACAAAAAAAATAGAAGAAATATGTTGTATTCTGATGTCGTAAATGTGTTAGGCCATCTTAAGGGTATTGTGTAGCTGTGCGTCCAAGGTCAAGAAGCGAGTGAGCTATACGGGCGACACAAACACGAACGCCTAGTGCCTCATCGCTCCTACGCGCAAGGTGTGCAGTGTTTTCGTCGTGACGCTGTGCTGTGCAAATTAAATCTGTAACATGGGACTTTATTTCACGCAAAAGAAAGACCACAGATTAAACTACGCCCGCATCGTTGTATTTTTCTCTTGCCGCTTAAGGAAACTGCATAGGCAAGCTTTCAAAATACGATGTTTGGCCACTTCCACGAATTTTTTTTCTCCGATAATACACTAAATAGAACAGAAGTAAAAAGATATGGATATAAAGAATAGTTTTTCTTTTATCCTTTCTGGCAAAAAGTCGTACTTCCATAACCTTTATTTGTCGAGATACGCGTTTGCGCGCAAATGACAATTTCACAGAAAATGTTTCCGTACATAGTGCTGCGGCTGGCCTTTGTAAGGGTTGCCAGGTTGCGAGCCGAGCCAAGGCACAAGCGACCTCGACCAGCCGAGCCGTTGTTTGTAAAAAAACAAATTCTGGGGTATGGAGCACGAGGTCAGGAAGGAAGTATATAAGCCCGGAGCAATGGGGGCTCTGGGCGCCATCTTACCAGCGATGCCGGAGACTATTCCCGTGACCTGCCCGACGAGAGGACCACCTCCCGTGGTCCTGCTTCAGCCCCGACGAGCAGGCCGTGGAGAGAGCTTCCTCGAGACGTCGTCACCTTAAGGGCAAATGCATTCCCTGGTAGGGCTATTCTGGCATGATAGGATGCGAGACACGCGAAGACATATTAAACTTCCTCAGAGCAGAGCTATAGCCTCTTTATGTTTATTACTTGTATTGTTTGAGAAATGGCATCTGCGCCTCCTAGTTTGTAACCAGAACTGATTAGCGTAATATAAGCACCTCTATTGCTGGCAGACTATAATCCGGATTGCTTTGCGCTTTAGTACACCGCTCCGTGTAATGTCTTGAGAGTAATAAAAGTAGTATTGTGTATTTGAGTGCTTTTCCATCTATCTACCCTTATCCCCCTGGTTAATGCGTGACCTGTTCCCCTTTGGACAGGCCACAGCAAATGGTGGAGGCGCCTTAGGTTTCTCACCCTCCCCTATTAGCTTGCAGTTGAATTAAAAGCAAATTAACAATATAATTTCATAAGACAGTAATTGAATAAGGCTAAAGTTTTCTAGAATGTAAAGTAAAATAAAGGGTAGAAAAACTATGGAGGCATTCATAAAGGCGTTTAGCATCTTCCACCTGCCCAAAGGGTTATAATTCCCTCGTAAATTACGGGTCAACAGATCCGCCGTAGTAAACTATTGTAACAATGTGAGCATTCATTCCAAGCCTAGCGTGTTGTCCTATTCAGCGGGAAATAGCGGCCACACCAGAGCACGCGAGCAGGAACTACCGTGTTATAAATAGTTGTTCGGCCAGACAGTTGCCCAGTATATAGTAGTGTAGAGGGTGTGTGAGCTTGGCTTTTAAAAAGTGAATGCATGCTTAACCACGCTTCCGCTCTTCGGACCGATTGTAAACTGCTTAACGCAATTTCCACAAAAAGAGTGGGCCCACATGGAAAACTAATGAACAGAAAGCTTGGGAGTGTGCAAGGTATTATCTTACATATAACACAGCTTCACGTATCATGGTTATTTCATGACAGACAAACAAAACTTGTCGTTCGCAAAAACAGCCAGGAACATTTTGATACACGCCACAATAGATCTTTCTGACACACAAAGAAACTACAAGTGCAAAACATCACTAGCACAGAAAAATGTTCATAAGTTAATAGCATCAGCGGAAAAATTATTAAACGAAAACCCAAAACATGTCGAATAATTTGACACAAACTCAACACGCCTTACACATAGCCTAATTACAAAAACCACAAATAGCGACCTACTGCCATCAACACACCCACCCTCATACGAAAACACAAAACATCACGTTACAGATTATCTCACACCTATACAATTTGACACCACAACAGAACCAATATACGAAAACTCACCTTCCTCACTCGAAATATAACAGCACCCTTACATGGCAAACCCACCACCACAAAATGTTATCGTCCAGCAGCCCATGTCAGTGCTAAAATTTTCGGGAGATGGCAACGAAAAATGGCCTGAATTTCTAGAACAGTATAACCATGCTGCAGAGAGCAACAATTGGGACGAAATAGAGAAATGCTGCAGGCTCAAATATTATGTCATAGGCTCCGCGAAACATACAATAGAAAAATTACTTACAAACACACGCAGGACAAGTTACATGGAGTGACGTAGCCAATAATATGAAAAATATGTTTTCAACGCCTGCATCCAAAGAATACTTGAAAAACTTACTTTATACCACTAAACATAAACTTAATGAAAGCACACAAAAACAGATCGAGAGCTTGCTATTTTAGAGGAGGAAATACAATCCGAATGTAACAGATGCAGATTTCATAGGCATTGTATGGCATTCTCTTCTCCCGTCCATGGCGGACAAAATTGTAGGGTTGAAAAACCACACGATCGAAGACTTACTGACAAATATCCAGAGAGTAAAGGTCGGACTGGTCCGTTATAATCAGGCGATAACAGGACATCAAATAAATTCAGATACAGACTCACTGAGGGCAGAGGTAGTAAAGTTAAAAGAAGAAATTGCAAATCTGGCATTACAGAACAAAAAACACAACAATTACAGAAAACCACAACATGTACACGTACAGATACAACATGTACAAACAAAACCAACAACCACTAGCCATATTAAAGGAGTATGTACCACAACATAACAGATATTTCAACCCCCACCCATCAAATCGCAAACCTACACAAAACCACAATTTCCAAAAATAAACACCAACTTCTGGGAAAACACAAGAGAGCAACATAATCCCCCTCCTAGGCACAAACAAGGCGAAATCAGTACCAAAACACCAAATATTATCAACCAAAAACTGCTACATGATGAGACAATAGGCACCTCCCCCGCATACAAAAGACAAGATAAGATGCAAACATTTCAAAATTACGCTACAGGTATAGTCAGGCAGACTCCTTAAGAACACAGCATAGTAGACAAACACTACTGTGAAATGAGGCATGTAAGGTTTCCTACCAAAGTAAGATAAAAAGACAAATACCTCTAGGGAGAAAAATAAAGGTATCAGAAACACATTAAGGATAGTGAAGGTCTTAAACCAGAAGTTAAAGTAAAATGCATAATTAATGCCTGTGAGGCACTATTTAGTAAACACATGCCCACGCATACATATGTGGATATTGCAAAGTTTAATTCCCGCAGGGAAAATTTCCAGATTCCACAGAAAACAACAACTCATGTTAAACAAAATATGTCAAAACACGAAAACATGGAATTCAGGTCACTCTACATCAAGTTCAGATAAATTAAATGCAGATCAGGGGCGAGCAGTCGTAACACCACCCACAAGGATACGGCTACACGTAAACAAAACACCGCACCGTGAAAACTGAGACACTACACATCACGGAAGTAGCGGCACATACCAAGGCCGGTCCCAAGGAATGCGCAAGTCAGCACGATCGTGATATCAGCGCAGCATGCGCAGCCTTCATAGGACTGCGGTCGCTGGTGGCCATGACATGTGCTCTGTGCATATACCAAGGTCATCGAGCCATGGAATGCCATCTCTTTCCAAACCAATCACAGCCATTTAACACAGACATAAATGAACGATTCAAGAAATTCAAAAAAGTTTTGGCATGGCTCAAATTAAAATACGCATCTCAAAAATGTGCAAACTGACCACACACAAGCATTACACGGCACTCATAATATCAACATGGACTACAGTGGCAATGATGAAATGCACAAACAGAAACTATACACAAACAAACACATCCTGCCAACCGGCAAGTACAAATGCAGCGTAACATATACCAAAACATCAATGCTGCGCATCCTTGTCGAGATTGGAGGAAGCTTGTATAATGCACTACTCAACACCAGCTGTTCGTGATCATGCATAGCGTCCACACTTATACACAAGCATAAAAGGGAACCAATAACAGAACAATTCACTTTAGTAGGAGCAACAACAGACATTGAAATACCTAAGTATAAAACAAATATGAATATCAATATTTCAGGCTATAACTTTAATCAGGAATTCCTGATAATAGATAACCTGAAATTGGACATCATACTAGGGGTCGATTTCATAAAAAGTTATGACATAGTACCAATACTGTCTACAGACTTCATGTACTAATATGCATACCACAATAAAGATATATAGAGATGCCAATTAATACCAATCTAGTGGAATGCGACACAACTAACTGCATAGAATATTACATAAATAAAATAGAATCACTGGAGAACTCAAATGAGGACACCACGTTAGGAAACATAAACAAACAACTGCTACCATATAAAAAAGCTCAAATTAAGAATTTACTTTGGAAATACAAAGACAGTTTTGCTAATAACATTACTGAGTTAACAGAAACAAAAAACTATGAAATCAAGCTCGAGTTAACTATGGACAAACCCATACACACATGCCCATACAGAATAAATTCCCAATTGTGCGAACAGGTACTTGAACAAATTCAACAAATGCTTGACACACAAATTATCACCTTGTCAGAATCCCCTTATGCTGCGCCAAGCCTCGTAGTAAAAAAAAAACCCCAAGGGGGAATATGTTTCTTAACAGATTTGAGACTCTTGAATCAACACTAAAAGAAAACGCAATACCCAATCCCCAGAACGGAAGACATCATAAATACACTTCATAATTCTAAATACATCTCTTCCATTGACATGTTTAGTGGATTCTATGCAATCCCAGAAGGACACCAAGATAGAGAAAAACTAGCTTTTAACATCGATGGCATCAGTTTATTTGAGTATGCTCGTATGCCAATGGGCCTCGCCCCCAGCCCTAATAACTTTCAAAATTTTGTAAACATAATGCTTGGCCCATTGCGATGGAATACAGCACTAGCCTATATCGATGACATTTTCATCATAGATAATACTTTTGCGGAACACTTACAGAATATTAGTAAAGTTATGGAAATACTGCAAAAATGTAATGTAAATATCAACAGAAAAAAATGCCACCTCGCAAAGCAAGAAATTAAAATTCTTGGCCACTACATCACTCCACAAGGAAAATCGAAACCGTCAAACAGATGGCTCCGCCCAAGAATATAAAGCAGCTACGAATATTTTTAGTACTAACATCTTACTTAGGAAGATATATTCTTAACTACGCAACACTTGTAGAACCACTCACAGATTTGATAAAAGAATCAAAACCATTGTTGCCAATTCAACAAGATGTGTAGGTTTTGAGTTTCAATGCTCGTTTAGTATAAAAAATGGCGCACCGTGGGCGAGCACTCTTCCCCATTTTCCCCTCTATGGTCGCGACAGTATAAAGACCCTTACACTATTGAAAACTTTAATATTTGACTTTACGATTTGACATTATGTTTACTTTCCGACATGCTGTTTCTTGTGGAACTTTATATAATGGAACTGCCAAAGTTAAAGTGAAGCACTATTGAAATTTACAGTCAAAGTCAAGCAGCTATTTTGCCAAGAATCTATCAGAGCGTTATTTTACTGTAGGATGGTTTTTGTCTCGGTATATTATACCAATTTCGTCTGAATTACGTACATATATAGCAAATGAATAAAATGTGAATAAAAATTTTACTAATTGATATTTTTCAATAAGTTTAAAAAAATAGTTTTTTTAAAAATATGATTTCAATAATATTACCAGGCATATTAAAAAAAAGGATACATAAAATGCATTCTTGGATAATATGATAATGATTTACATAACAAAATATACATTTTTACGAGGTTCGTAGAAACAATTTTCAACTGTCTCAACTTCGACTTTACAATTGTATTGTGTATTGATGGTTTCGTCAAAGGAAAGAAATGTAAAGTCAAATGCTCAAGTTTTCTATTTTCGTTCTACAATTTTCAAGTTAACCGTCTCTCCATAACACTTTACCAGTGGCATCTCGTTAGGGCAAGCAAGGCAAGCAATGCTTGCCCAGACAGTTTTCTGACAATGTTGTATTTCAAATAAATATTAAATTCTAACTTATATTTACTTTGAGGTAACTTTTCACTCATGTGGTACACATTCTACTCGGGAAACAATATTGTACATTATGAGAAAACAACTCGTTCGTTGGCCAGCAAAACCAAGGTGTTAGGAAGTGCTCTAAGTAATGCTTTCAGTAGGTGGGCAGTCACAATGGTTTCCCAGCCGATGGAGGTTTGGCAGGGTAGGAAGACTGCCCGGGGAGGATGGTGGCTTATGGCTGTGTAAACCTGTGTTAGAAGCTACGATGGTAGTGCTTTCTACACCGAACTGAAGCGGATATAGCCGAAGCTGGTCTAGCCAGAGGTGTAGTTTACAGTAACTAGATCGATGCGTGGGCAAGTTCGTGTGCACAACACGAATCGTATTTTTTTTTTTAATTTAATTTAGTTTTGGTGCTGAGAATGTTATTCAAATTCGTGCGCGATGTATACCCTACATAAAAATTATAAAATTACCATGTGAAACTGAGAACCGTGAAGATAGAATATGAGTGCAACAGAAACATATGGATGTAAGTGTGGTGTGTGTGGATTACGAGTAAAGCATTTTTCCAGCAGTGCTTTCACTTTTCAGGAAAGATGTGACACCATAAAAGCGGGTAGGCCGTCACCTGAACTAACGATCACGACAACACGCAAGAAAGGTAATTTTGTACATAATTTCACAAAAAAAAAAAATGTTTACCAGAAACACTCGTGGTTAGCTGGATGTAACAGCCTAAACAAAATAGTTTTGCTGGCCATATTTATTGTTTTCAAAGGATGTTGACACGTGGACTGCAACTGGGTATTGTGACCTTAACAATCTGTGCAATGCCGTTCAAAAACACGAACATTCTGAAGTTCACATAAATTCGTTTTTGTCTCTTAAAGAATTTTGTAAAAATATAGTTGACTGCTTTCCATCTTTAAAGACACAAATAATCATTTTTCCTGTCTACACTTCTGTACAAACAAAATTGCTCCATATGTAAATACCTCAATGTCGACGGGCATAAAAATTATATCGATTTTGAGTGGAAAAGGTTCCTGGTTTGATGAAGGTATCTTTGTAATATTTTTCACTCGGGGAAAATTTTATCTTAAAAAAATATTAATATTTTTACAAGCAGTGTTTTTATATTTAGGTACGAAAAATGTTTAAATGGAACCATTTTGCACCTTGAAATCCAAATTTTCCCGTCGGAGGACCCCCAGACCTCCCTCCCCGCTATTCGGGTGATCAACACCACTACTGCCTCCTGCTTGCCCGTGAAATTATAGCACACATCACCACTGCACTTTAAAATTATATATTGCTGATTACATCGCAGAGCGAGAATCCTTTGTAAATCCACACATAGCGATCTGTGTGGAGTTGTCAAGTGTAGTGGAAAACTAGTAATATTTATTAATTTTCTTGTAGGTAACAAAGTTGAGTAGCGTGTGTGAGAATTCAGAAAAGTTCATCACTGAACTGCATTGGGATTCGCTTGGAAATGTGAATCAGATGCGCTCTGCAAGTCCGACACACAGCAGCTCCCGGAGAGCGGGAGTATTCTGAGAACTTATTACTGTTCGCCGAACCGGGGAGATATCCTCACATCACGATAATTCCCGCTCTGCACTGGCCGATGTTAGGCCTCGGGCAACAGACTAGGTGCGTACAGATCAGGGTTAAAAAGTTGAAAATCCCACCGAGGCGCTTGAAGCCTGAGGCCCCTCGGAACCTCACTATATAAAGGGGATAACTGACAAAAGATACAAAGAAGGAAATACATTTGGCTAAACTTTGAGAATTCTAGAGTATCTGAATTAAATAAACCCCTTAACGAACACATTAATTTTTCTCTTCAGGTGTTGCAAAAAAATGAAATATGTACCATGAAAAAAAATTCCAATTTTCGTATAAAAACTAGTACTTTGAAACCAATGGAGAGCATTTCAGCTAATCCACGGTAGAAGAATCAACAAAATATAAATTGGTTGATGGGTCAGTAGAAACTAATAGCATTACACAAGGAAAGTCGCTGTCCATTAGTGCTGCCTTCTAAGTTTGCACAGCGACAACCATGATTTTAAAGTAAAACCTCTGTATGAAAAATTGTAAAAAAAAAATGTGTGTGTTTGCTGTAGAGAGGGTCCTTATAGAGATGTGATTTACCTGTATTTCTTTTTTACATTACACAGACTATTTTGAATCTAATTGCTGCTGAATTTGAATTGCATTGGTTCTTTGAAATTTTTCTATAAAAATGATTAAATTTATTTATTTTAAAGCACTTGAGTAATAAAAACTAATTTGGAAAAAATACTTAGTACACAGGAAGTGCGTCAATTATAACACCTTCTACAGTACTTAAAACTGCATTATGGCTCTTGTACTTTCTCTGAAATATTTGAAAAATAGCTAGTTCTTTAACAGTTTAAAAAAATTGTAAAACAAAAAGAACACTATAAAGGGAAATAAAATATAACTAGACTTTCAGTATTTTTTATAAAGAGGTTTTCTGCTGAAGAGGAAAAAGTGATTTGTAATAGAGAGTTGAAAATGTCTTGTGTTATATACAGTTTTGACCGGACAGAACACAAATTTTGTTATAGAGGGATTTTTGTTATAGTGAGGTTTTCCTTATAGAGAGGTTCTGTCATATGTGAAAGCGTATATTTGGGATGATTTATTAAGGGGTTAATATCTACTGTTAAGGTTTAAATTCGAAAATTGATATTGAGGCTACAGAGAAAAAGCTTAATGTTGTTGCAACAAAAAATTACTATTGAGCCATTTATTTTAACATTAATATTGCAGTAAAATTAATAATGTTGGGGCAAAGTTAATGATGTTAATCATTTACAAAGTCTTATATTACTAAAACACGAATATTTGGTCGAAGTGTTAATGTTAACCAAAGCATCTAAGTAATGTTGCCACAACCAAAAGGATTGCACTAAAAGTAACAGGAACAACAAAATACTTTTGTTACTACGATACTAAAGTAATGTCCAGCCAACAACAGTTTATACTAACTTGACGTTGCAAATTGGCAGATGCTAGTTAAAAACGATATCATCGTAAAATGAAACCACTATATTTTAATTTTAAAGCAAAGGTTATGAATTAAATGTGACTTAGATCAGGTTTTAAACCTTCCAAAGCAGTTTACGTATGCGAAGTGTGCATATATTTATACAATGTAACGTATTTTCACATAACGAAAGAGTACTGAAGTTTGTCTTTATATGTTCTAGAATACCCACAATATGAAATGGAGTCACCCGTGTCAAAACAGAGCAACTGGCACAATGTTTGTTTTTCTTGAAGTGTATATCGTTATGAACACAAGGAGCGAGTTAGATTTTCCCATCTGCTTTAATTTTTTTTCATAATCTTTTTGTGGCAAAATTAATGTACTTAACATATAGCCCTGCTAAGTTTCTTCTTAGTCTCGCTGTTAACTGAGTATTTTTGAAGCCCTAATTGGGATCTACTTCTTTACTTACTTGTGTTCTTAAGCAATATGTAACTTACATAAAATTGGATTTACGTGAACCTTCTCACTTTATTCATGCGACGATCAAGTGTAAACTGTGAAATTGTCAAGGATACAAATATGCCACTAATATTCTAATTTACAGAAATTCGTTTGCGCTTGAATTAAACAGAAACTGAGGAAATGTGTCTAGCTTCCTATGTTTTTTTCGTGACTTACAGGTGTTCAGTATAAACATAGCCCATGCTTTAGTTGTTTCGAAATTCCTTCCTTTTATTGTAATCCTGTGGTTTTGGTTTTCTTTTAAAGACAGATTAACGTGCACATGCCGCTTACATTGACTTAGCCATCGAGAGAAAAAATGTCTAAAATCACGTGGTCAAACAGAAATGTAGGAGAGAATTTATTTCCTCTCCCCATCCCCAAAAAAAAAATTCTTACAAAAAACAGTTTCTGTAACTTGAATATGTTCTACTTGCATTAAAACTCGGCCAGAGAAAAGAACGAATTTATGTAAAATTTTTATCACCTCGAAATTCAATATTTTTTATCGCTATTAGCAGAAAAGGCAGTCTTATGTTGCCTTTGCGTATTTCTAAATGAGAAGTCATAATTGTAAAATTAAATATCTAGGTGCTCCCAAAAACCTGTTATCTCTGAATACAATTAACAAGACTGCCGGTTCTCGTTTGCAGTGCGAGCTGCTGCTTCATTTGTGCAGCCGTTACGTGTCCATTCCCTTTGCTCCAATCGTCGGATGCACGAAGCGCAGTGCCCCAAGACCATCACCGGTAACAGGACAAGAGCGCGCAGAGCAAGGGAGGAATTACAGCAACCCATCGCGTCCATCCATCATCCGTCCGTAAATCACGTGACCAATAGCCGACCAGAGGTGGCCATGTATTCTATCCGACGTAAGAAGTTTGGTTGTTAAACGCTCCGCTGGAAGACAGATGAATGTATGACGGACGCGACGGGCTATCGTAAACTCTGTCTTACAAACCAGCCGCCACATAAACATGCGTCACGTGCCACGATAAGGCTATCGGGATTTATGCCGCTCCCGTCCTTGGGATGACTGATGTCTTGGGATAGTCGCTGCGCGAATTTTCCGGTCATCACTCCACCCCTCCCCCTTCTGCGGGACTCGGGATGCGGAGAACCTTCTGGCTCAGTTCAGATGAGCTATATAAACCGTGGCATGCCCCCTGTGTCGGGAGCCCCCCCCCCCCTCCTAGAGAAGTTTCGTGCACTTGCAGCATTATGGGTGGAAATATACTCCACTACAGCCCATGGCTATGGAGGCATGCTCGCTGCAAGGTAGTGCATCATTAAGTTTAGACACATGTCCTTAAGGACATATGTTAGTAGTAAGTTACTTATATTACATTAAGCTAATTTCTCCTTTCTCTCCACAGGTTCTTACCATCTTTTTCTGGTAATGTAAAAACCAGTAAGTGTTGGCTCTCCTGACACTTACTGGCAGCTCACTCCCTTTATTTTTAGTTTTCAGAGAATCTACTGGTGAATCGGGGGAAAGAGGCCCAATAGCACCACTTCCCTCACACTTGTTAAAGTCAGTGTAAAATTGATGACTCCAAATTAAATTCCCCCTCTCTACTATAGACCATTCCCGATTGGAAGCAACTTATGAAAATCAACCTTTGAAAAAACACTCTAGGCATAACATCTAAACGTGTTTTTTTCAATAACCTGACTGTATTATTGAATAAATGAACCCTTACTTTAATACCTTCTATATTTTGTAATATTTTTTTCTTTTTTAAATATGAATTAACAACAGCGAGTGCAGCGACGTGTTGGCAACGACTGGTAAGAAATAGTTCACAGTTAAAATATTATTTTAACCTCATTTTTTAGTAAACTATTTGTAAATTAAACGGTGCCTATCGAAACATTTAAATATTTAAGTAGCCCCGATGGCAACATATCTCATTTTTACAGTTAAAAATAACAGCGGAAAATATCGTGAGTAGGCCGTAATGGTAAGGTATTTTTTTTTATTGAGCGAAAAAGCAATTGAAAAACTGTCTGCTGGCGAGGCTTGTCGCACTTTTTCTCTTTCTTGGTCTCTTTCACGCACGGGAAGTTTCACTTCGCTATTAGGCAGGAAAATAATACATCTTTTCAATTGTAGCATATTTCATACTTATTGCAGCAAAATAATGATTTTTGAATTTGTAATTTACAACTGAAAGAGATTTTAATGTTTGAATTCGTATTTTAATATATTTAGATATGATGGCGGGGCAGTTACCTAGTGAAGTTGGCAGACGTGGCGAGCCATGACATGGCGTGTTACTTTTTGTCAAACGAAAAGTAAATTATTCTTACTCCGAAAAATACTTCAAATTAATACATCACGTCTGTAGACGTTGTGTTTTTTAAACCCACCTAGACAAGTTACGATGTTGTGATAAATCTGTCTTTCCACGGCAGTAATAAATATACTGTGACGTATGTTTCGTTAATTATTGCGTCTGTGAAATGGCGTGCCTTTGTGCATCGTGGTCGATACGCTGGCCCTGTGTGTTCATGATTTCAAATATTTGATTAGCATTATTTATACGTTTTAAATATGAACTGTTTTTATGACGAAGTTATTTATTTACATTCACGTCTGTTTATTTATCACAACGTTATACCTTTGCTTTAAGTGGTTTGAAACACAATCGTATAACGTAATTTGCCACAATCCAAGAAGAAAAATACTAAGCCCAGTCAGATAAATTTCAATAAACCTAATACACAGTAAGTAGCAATACATAGAAATATGAGCGGAATAAAATTTATCGTAGGTTTAATTGTGTGCATGTTCACAGCTATATTTTAGAGTTTGTGTGACAAAAATTAGCAACACGAGTTGCGTGCTTGAATTAAATATGCCTTTTTCACTGGATGTTCGTTCGTTTTAATATTTATTCCAACTGAGGCCGTCCTTTTAGAGAAATTACTCAACACATATCAATACCAAAAGGATAATTACAATTAGTACAGCCCTTGACCTCGCAGTTGTAACAGTGTTAAACACAATCGCGGCAAAATACTAACGTGCATTACATATATTGAGCTACGTCGTGGAAAACAAATAGGTTAATGTAAAATAACCATAAGAATTGTCGTCAATTCAGGCGTTTTTAAAACGCCATAAAGCTGACCTAGGTAATGTTGGAGGCCTAAACTGTGATTCATACGGAATTGTTTTTGGAATATGACAGAATTATTTTTAAAACTGTAAACAGCAAACAACACATTTGACAGATATAAAAGTAGAAGTCACATTTCAATGATTGTAGCGAAAGTATACGAACATATGTACACACACAACGCAATGTAAACATTGATTTTGACAGATGCTACATGACAGTCACATGGTAATGTTTGATAACATTTGGCGGAAGGATAGGAAACGGGCCTGCAAGTAGATATTTAGCAGGGCTCCGAGAAAGTTGCTTCGAATTGGGAATGGACTCTTTCATCTCTTCTAATAGAGAATGTTATCTAACGTGTCTCCCGTAGCATTTCTGATTAATGCATGCAACAATTTGAATTATTTCCTCTCGGCTGGGTTTTTTCATTGTCTGTGACAGTTTTTCCCAGTCTCTTCATAGTTATAGTTTTAGCTATAAGTACACTTAGGGAGGTAGTCATGGTCCCAATCGCTGGCCAGGGCTGCCCAATCTCTCTCTCTCTCTCTCTCTCTCTCTCTCTCTCTGCTGCGATGCATGTCTCCTTGCATGACTTCCCTTCCTTGTAGGCGTAAGGGGTTCGCCCTGAGACGCAATTAGCTCCCGTCCTACCTTTGGGATACACTTAACACTTAGTAATAGGGTAGTAAGAAAAAAAAAAACATCTGTGTCGGGAGAGACTGGAGTGTCGAGTGGCAATTAGCATCACGTGAGCATCGGAGCGGCGAGCGGCGACAGCTACCAGCGAGTGTGGTCTGCGAGTATCGGAAGAGAAAAGACAGACCGATTGGCAGACCTGTAGGAAAGTGGGACAGGATGTGTGAGTGGCAGACGTTTGGAATGGAGCTGCGCGTCCAAGGTCAAGAAGTGAGGGGCCGATACGGGCGAGACTAACACGCACGCCTAGTGCCCCATCGCTTCTACGCGCAAGGCGTGCATAGTTTCCGTCGTAACGCTCTATTGTGCAAATTAGATCTGTAATGCCGGAATCACATAGCCACGACGCGCACGACACGAAGGCCAACAGCCAATGGAATACAAGATAGATCGTCGCAAGCACGACCGATTCTGCCGTACGACCAGCAATTTTCGATTAGAAATGATTTCTATTCTTCGTCGTGTCGTGCGGCACGACGCGCAGAGTGTACAACCTTGCAAAATGACATTGTATTGCAAGATTTCCCTACAACGGTAAATGCGCAGCTTAAAAGAAAAATAAATTGAAAATTGCTGTATCAAACTCTTAAAAATAATACTTTTACCTTTGTATGCATTAGCGTTACCAATTGGTACCATTATGTATTACAAATTTCCCTCTTGTTCACCGCATTTGAAACTAACGTAGCCTATCAGCGCCTTCTAAATAGTTAGGTTAAATGCCGAGAGCGTAGTGTCGGCCGTGCTGTAAATTCAAGCAGTCACATTGAAAGTGTCGTGGTTGCGTTTTTGGTCGTGTCGTGCTATTTTGGTCAGTGCTATGTGATTCCGGCATAACACTGGGACTTTATTACACGCGATGAAAGCCCACAGATTAAACTACGCCCGTATCTTTGTACTTTTCTCTTGCCGCTTAAGGAAACTGCATAGGCAAGCCTTAAAATTGCGATAATTGACTATTTTCACGAATTTTTTTTCTCGAAGAATACACATAATACGAGAAAAGGAAAAAAATAGGGGCATATATAGTTTTTTTAAATCTTTTCTGATAAAAAGTCGTATTTGCAGAACATTTATTTACCGAGATACGTGTAGTCGAGCAGACAACTATTTCACAGAAACTGTTTCAGTACACCCTCCTCTTAATGAAAGGGATTGGACATTTTGTATATAGGATGTATATAGGTGTGTGTGTGTGTAATTAAGAAGTGAGGATCAAGTGAATGTAGCTAGTATAAAGACAAAAATATAAACTTTAATTGCAATATCTGTTATACATTAACATTACTCTCACTGTCTAGAATATTAAGTGGTAACAGTTGAAATAGCTAGTACAATACTGTACATTATAGTTGTGTGTATTTCTATAACTATAAGATTGTAAACAAAGTAAGAACTTAAATTTAATCTTTTTTTTTTTACCAAGACCTCCAACCCCTACTAACTCGGATACGCTATACAACATTTAACAATATTCGTAGGTATCCTGTGATGCGGGGTTGAACACGCGGAAAAATGACCCCAGTCTGCCGTGGTGGCAACTAGTCAGCTTCAAAGTTGATCAAACGCAAACGACAAAACACGTCATCAAAGTCGGATTTTGCGAACGTGGCTTCCTGTAGACGAAGGCCATATTTCGACGATGCTTCAGGAGCCGCGCTCCATTTAAGCAGGTGGTGATATCGCGTAGCAGGCGTCATATCTGCAGGCGCAAAGTAGCGAGTCGTCCTTGCATTTGCAATGGACATCTCGAGTTTTCACAGCACGTGACGACTCCCGCATGGCCACAGCAGTTCGTGACGAGTGCAGGGAGAACAAGATGTAAACCAGATGGTTAACGGTTAACCAAAACCGAAAAGTTTTTAACCCGCTCAGTCACCGCCCCCACGATCGTGGACACGTTGCGAATTAATGAAAGTAATGACCACTGTGACATGAATGGTTGATGCCAGTAAAGGCTGTTCACGATAAAGTGAGGACTTTCGAAATCAACATTAGAAAAAAGTCACTGCCTCCGTCTGCATTATATAAGGGCCGCACTGAGTGACACGCGCCCAATAAAGTTGGTAACGACAGATGGAAAGTAGTCGAATAAAAAGTGCTAGGTAACCATTTGTGACAACTTAAATAATTTCTTTCGCTTTTGGTTTTTTTAATGCATCGAAGTGGAAAAATGATATAATTGATAAATTATTTACTTTTCTTATAATTTCACAGTTTCACTTGGCCGACGCATTAAGAAAGTGACGAGGCTCTTGGCAATTTTAATTTCACATAAGGCGGAGGAATACACTATGTGCGTACAAGTAGATCTTGAGCAGGGCTTTCAAAAGCGCTCATTTTACTGTGAACAGCTTATATCATCGAGCATACAGCACCTTGTTCATCGGTTGCAAGGCAAGTGCTGAATACAAGTACATCGCACACCAAAACAACCTATGATTGCAACACTTGAACTCAGAAATTAATGTGTGACCGAAAGGGTTAGGAAAAACCTCGAAAAAAATCTACCGCTGATTTCACACACACACACACACACACACACACACACACATATATATATATATATATATATATATATATATATATATATATATATATATATATATATATATAAAGCGCGGTCCCACTATTGAGTGTTCTAGCCACTGGGCTACTGCGGCTCCACTATTGTGTTTTCTATAACCACTGAGTTTCTGCGGCCCCACTATCGGGTTCTGTACCCACTGAGCTACTGCGGCCCCACTATTGGGTTCTCTACCCACTGAGTTACTGCGGCTCTTGGGAAGGAATGTAAGACAGCCCATATACAAAAAAGAATGGAGGAATGACGGAATTTTTTTTAACAATGCTTTTTTATACAGTAATCCTAAGGAAAGGTTAATCCAGTACCTTTGTACATCCCTAATCATAATTTTTGGAACCTATTGAGATATTTTCCCGGGATAAAAAGTAGCCTATGTCACTCTCTGGACCTCCAACTATCTGTGTACAAAAATCACGTCGATCCGTTGCTCCATTTTGACGTGAAAGAAGGACAAACAAACAAACAAACACACTTTCGCATTTATATAGTAGTACTACTAGTAAGTGTGTGTATGTATATATGTATATATATATACATTTTCTTATATTATATATATATATATATATAATATATATATATATATATATATATATATATATATATATGTAGACACACACACGTAAACGGTGACTTGCTAATTTATAGTAACGCTAGCAAAAAAAAAATGCGAAGAGAAGTGACTTTTTAAAAATTTATATATATATATATATATATATCAGTGCCGACCAGTTTCACGATGCTGTATAATCGATGCGTGGAAACGATCTGTTGGGTTGAATGCAATGTCAATTCATTTTTACGACAAAGTGATTCATTCTGAGCACAAATAAGGATTAATGCAGGACTTCCATAAGACCTCGTTTGGCTGTGAACCATCCCAGATATAAACAGACTCACATTTAGGACAAATTAAATACGTTATGCGCAAAATTTTGAACTCCTGCTAGACAGTGCTTTTCATAATAACAAGTGTGTGTCTCGGTACCCATTGATGAATCTTAGAACTTAGCTTTCAAATTGAAGCAAATACTATCACAGGCCTTTTTAACCTTCTCATCAGTGAGTAGCTAAATTCTAAATAGCTTTTTTTTTTTTACCTGTAATAATATTTACACTGAATGTAATAAGGAAATAATTTCAAAGTAGAAACGATGTCATTAGTTCTGACTGCGCAAGAGTTATGCTTAATTAATTATATAGGTAATTATTTTGTCTGTTTTATCAATCCATTTCTGAACTGCTTTTTGATACTATTTCGAACCATACAGTGGCTGTAGCACTTTTTTTTTTCCATAAATTAATCTAAATTTTTAATTTCCCTATTTTTGTCGTATTGAGGAACTGATTTTCATGGATCTCGGGAAAACAATACGCAAGGTAACGTTGCAAAACCGGATATACCACTGTCGTGGTGCTTGTACAACCTATGTGCCGGTTAAGAGTAGATAGAGAGATACGTTTTGCAAATTTTGAACTCGTTAACTAAGTGCCGGAAGCAAGGATTGAGACCGGAAACACTGACGGTCATATCACAAACAGACGCAAGTGTGAACGCAAATTTCCAGCCATCTGCTTTTGTTGAATGAGTCTGTTCACTGATGAGGTTCGCAGTTCGTTTGTTCAAACTTGTATAACTAACAGATTCCGCTCCACCCGTATATTTTTTATTTTATTTTAGTGTTATTCTACTTAACTCTAGCTTTATGAAGGTAATTTAATGGCGAAAATTTTCCATTGTTACGTTGTTAAACCGTTTAGAACTTCGAACGGTATCTTACAGTGTAGAAAATAATGTCCTGATAAGGAGTTACAATTTTTATGAAATAACCCAGCCCGTAAAATACATGATATTGTCTTTCAACGAGGTTTTTTTTACCGACAACGAGAATGGCTCAAGCGTGGGTAAGAGGGTGGTAGGAGGATGGAGAAAAAAAAGGGGGGGTGTCACCGGACGTGTTCTCCCTCCCAAACCTTTACATTGACATGAAGCTATTCTGCGAATGTTTTAAAATCGAAATTTAATAATGCCATAATTGCAGTAGGCCTATTTAAAAAAAAAAATTTATTTGATTTATTTTATATTGTTTTTTTTAAATTGTAATTAACCTATGTCCTCCCTCCCATGCCATGGCTCGGAGTGGAAGTCTAGGGCTACACTTGCACAATGGGGAAGTGACTACCCCCCCCCCCCCTCCGGGAAGACAAGATCCACTCCTGTCGTATGCAATATAATAATAATAATAATAATCCTTTTTACCGTAATACATTCAGGCTGTTGAGGATCTTTATTTAAACCTTCCACTCCCAATTTAATTCTCGCCTTCATGTGTTGCAAACAAATTTTTTACGCATGATGTACTACTTACGTCGACATAACACGCGTTGTCACTCCAATGTAGAACTACGCGGGCACGTAAGGATTGTCGTAGAAGGAATAAATAACACGTTGGGGAGGTGCATATCGTATAAGCGTGGGCGCCAGCTCTAAGAGCCCATGCTTTTCCCCCGCCCCTCTTCTTTTATTTCCCTTTCACATTACTTTAATTATTTTCAAGAGGGGTCTCGGCCTCTCTAATATACCGACAGACTCGTCACAAAAAATAGTCGACGGAAAAAAAATCATAATGAAATTAAGAAGCATTAACAACAACAAAACAAAATTATCCGAAAATAATCAGTAGACTTATCAGCATAGTTAATGACTTTGGGTTCAAGCACCTTCTGCGTATAGAATTGAGGGTATAAACTTAAAAAGCACTTGTATAAGATGTTCTAAAAGTTGCGAGAAATACCTCGCGGCCTTCGGGGTGATGGTAACTAGTTCCGCCTGTGGGGAAACTAAATGCGTTGCCAGTAGTCACATGCAGTCGTGTGGCATAGTTGGCGTTAAATCGAAACCAATGAACCTCCCCCCTCCCCAATCATTTACGTAAGCCGGTGCCTCGCGCACAAGTAATGTATTCATTCGATGGCTGAGAGCCTGCATCATGCAGAGAGTACAGCAATTTGAACAAATATTATAATTGTTGACGTTTAATAAATGCATGGAAACATATTTATTAATTTTATTACACTCTTTCCGCGATGCCTTACACACCGTGATGAATACTGTTTGCACGTGAATATCACCATTCTACTCTCTAATGCAACAAACTGTGACAAAAAGCACATTGTGATCAGTAGAATAATTGTCTGCGTTCTGGCGCAAAGGATTCAGGAGTAGGCACCAGGCGCCGGCCGGCCGCCATGTTGTAACGTCACACGACCACCATGTTAGATCCAGGTGACCTTGACCTTGATCGATGACTTCGACCTTGACACCATGCCCGTGACCTTGAATAACCTTGAACCCAAAATAAATCTAATTTTTTTTCCCCAAAACTGTATAAAAATTCTTAAAAATTATTATTAAAAATGTATTTCAATAAAAGGACATTTCCAAAGGTTTCGTCACAATCACCCTCACCAATGTCTATAATTGGTTATTTAATATTTTAATTACTCGCATTCGCTAATTAGTTGACAGGCCTCAACCCCCTTCCAGCTCCCTCCATTGCAATATTACATCTACTGACCATTTATTTTTAGTATCCCCTTAAACCAAAATCATTTTCGTTACAATCTACGGGAAAAATAAAATCCCAAACGCAAGTTGTAACACGGGAAAAAAAAAACTAGCTTTAATACATAAACAAAGTAATTATGGTTAGCTCGGAAGGACCCTACCAGACGAGTTGAAAAAACTTGTCACCAACTCGCTAGCTGCTAACTTATCGTCGCTACCCTACACGGGAATATATTTTTTTAAATGTGAAAATAAATTTTGTCCTTGTGTTATTTCACATAAAGGATTATCTATTTTACATTAAAATATGACGTGCAGATTCTACGTACCCGGAGTCGTTTTTATAGTTGCTACCAGAACATGAATCAGTGAAAGAGAGGGAGGGGGAGAGAGAGAGAGAGAGAGAGACACTTATGAGCGATAAAACTATAATTATTTTCTGAAACAATCTTGTTTAATAGGACTGTGATTTTTCGCAAGGCATGCAATGTGTATGGGCCCTTATAAGTATGTAAGCTATTTTCTTCTGCTTTCTATTAATTGGATGAGCAGGAGCATGTAGTGTGGTTTTGGTGTGTTGATTAAAGTGTGGATTTGTGTGGATTGCTGTGTGAAATGGTGCGTGGATTGGTGGGTGGTGTTGATTGTGGTGCATGTGGATCGCCAGTTAAAATAAATCCCCAGTACTTTAGAATACAATTATGTGTAGTCCTACTTTCAAATCTGAGAGGTGTATATTTAATTTAGTAACCTTGCTTTAAATAAATAAATAAATAAATAAATAAAAACATACATACACACACACACACACACACATATATATATATATATATATATATATATATATATATATATATATATATATATACATATACACACACACACACACAAATCCCTCAGGATATTTAGTCGCTTCCTGGGTAAACTGTATTTACACTTTGCAATAAAAATGTCCAGCACCACGTTGGGCCCCCACCATGCTTCACCATTGGTCATTAAAAAAATGTTTGACTTTGTACTGAACCATGCAGCTACACGAGTGCGGCCCTTACCATGAGCTGGTCCCCACCACGCTTTACCATTCGTACTGAACCATGTCCAGGTCCCTGCCACGGACAGTCGCCAACCACGATGGGCCCCCACCACACTTCCCAATTGGCTGCTGCGCGACTTGGACTATGTACAGAGCCGCGCGCATCACCATGGGAGGGCCCCCACCTGCATTGCCGTTCGTCCGAACTCAGTTCTAAACTGCCTCTCAGCCAATGGGAATTTGCTACAGTGTTTCCCTATTCGTCGGGTAAAGTTCACAGGGGCATGGCCAATAGGAAATTTCATCATTGTACTGCTTTCCGAACAACGAGCGTTCCTTTGGCAGCTGTCGCTAAGACCCACCACGGAGGGGGCCTGGGGAAACAGAGATTTAAATTTTTCGACTTTTCAAAAAAATTGGAGATTAACAATGTCAAAATTAATTATTTATCTTGATTGCTCCGAGCGTTTCTCCTCTACGGTTGTCATGCTTCCAGGCTAGTTTCTCCAGTCTATTAGTAAGTAAAAATCATTTCGCTTCTGCTGCCAACTTTGTTTAGGAAACCCACCATACGCTTTTGACGAGCATAGGAAATCTCCCCCCCCCCCCCGCGCTTGTTTGTGTGTGTTAGGTGTAAACATGCGTCTCACACAAGTTTATATTTTAAAAAAAACCAACATCCTACATCGTAAAATGCATTTTCTGTTTAGTATTCCCACGACTGTCCTAGTAAGAAGCGAGTGTGCCGTCAGCTGTTGCCGTACGTGACTTACGTGATAATGTATCTTGCGCACATGACAAGGACTAGATCCAAGGCTGCCGACACCCAGCTGAGCAGGCATATATTGGTTAAGCGAAGAACTCGCAATACTTCTAATCATGTTGGTAAAAAAAAATTGCATTATAATTTTGGTGTGACGTGAATTTTTAGATTATTTTGCCTGGTAATGTATAAAAAATTAATTGGTAATTAGCGAATCGATACTGACGAGGCGAGGACTTACGCGCCACATAATAATTTTTTTTTTTCACAAAAAAAAATGTTAGGACTTGCCCACAATTTCATACACAATTTTGTATTACTTTTCAACGTTTGTCGATAAGAATATGTCTGTATGATTATAGGATTTCTCCTGGTCATTCAGCGCAGAGCTGCCTTTCGAACGTTCTACTGTGATTGTAGTCGAGACACTCCAACGTGTTCCTATATTCTCTTTGCTTTGGTGAGTTATACATAATGTAGTATTAATAATACTTTTTTAATAAAACCACAAGCCGAGTAATTAATTTTAAATTACAGTATAAATTTATCGAAATATTTTGATTTCTATAAAAAAATTCTTAAATTTAAAAAAATATATAATTCCGTAGGAGCGGTGGTGCCCGAGATTTCTAGTGTTAATCTTCCCAGCAGCTTCGCTGAGCCGGGTCCGATTCCGAGCAGGGGACAAGTCACCGCGGAACGCTCACTCAACTGTGAAAACGCCTTTATCCCAGCTTCAAAACATGACACATATTCTCCATAGAAATGTTCTACCATACTTGTAATTTTTTAAAAAGTAAAGTTAACTCACATAGATCGTGGTGCTCGTCTTCCATCACATAGCATCGCGCCTAACAGGAGGTGGGATCAAACCACTGCCTCGTCGCGCCGTTCTAGGTTCGATTCCTGGCAGGTACGCCCTGCAGATTTTCGCTAAAAGTGCAATTTCACTACCAATATACAATTTTTGTCACCATTACCGTTCCTCCATAATATAATTCGTAAAAAAATATTACTTTTTTTTTTAGTTATGGTATGTATTTATTCATCAAATGTATATTAATGTTGGCAGCTAATCTCCTAACGTATCCACAGCGTTGAGCCATCCTAGCACTTCCCGCTGTGATTCTGCCCAGTCGAGATACTCTTCCCGTTGTGTTTCATCGTCTGTTTCGCTCTTCTGAATTTCCCTGTAAGTATAGTTAATAAGCTGCTGGTTAAATATGAAAATGGGAGAATATAGGCCGTTCACGGTAATGTGAGAACTTTTTAAGGCCCTTATAAATCTTTCCTTTCGTCCCCTTTCCATCTTCCTGCTGATTTTAAATATAAACATTGCAATGTGACCAATAAACACAGTGTATACATTTCAATATCCTCAGAAATAAATGCCTGAGGCTGCAATAAGATATATTTATTAGCTGTTAATGACTGTTAGGACTGTTAGGTTCACTTTATCGTGAACAGCCTATCATAAACTTTACACTCGGTCCTCCAGCATGGGTTAGTCTACAGTTAAGCAATTGCCATTTACACAAGAAGTTAACTTCGCATGAAATCCTGAGCCGCTCAGTGGCTAGCACCTGCAGGCTCGTTCCATATAGTTGGCTTGTCCAATCATTTCTCATCACATCCACAGATGTAGTAGCTGTAAAGTGTTTTCTAGCGTCAGATGCTGGAAATGCAGCGCAACCGCTTCAGTCTTCTAAATATATACCAAAGGGAAATTAAAAAAAAATATACACTCCAGAGAAAATTGTTATTTACCATCATGGAACGAGTATGTTTAAAGCCAGAATAAATAAATTTTAGCAAACTGGCGAATGTACCAAGTGCACGGACAATATAGAGAGAGAGAGAGAGAGAGAGAGAGAGAGAGAGAGAGAGAGAGAGCTACGGTGACGTAGCACAGCAGTAGCCTTTGGCAAGCTAAACTCGCGTCACAGCGGACCGCAGTGTTGGCAGCCTGCTTCTCCCATTACCCACATTTTCACACCCGTGCTTCTATCATACATCCATGCCGAACTCCGTTCTTAGCACGCTCACCTCCTGGCAAAATACAGCTGGTATGCTACAATTATTACTTTAACACAAACACGTTCGAAAGGCTCTGGCATTCGCTCAAGTTAAATAACTTTTCCCCCGACCACCAAAAAATAATCATATTTAACTATTTATTACCAAAAAAAAAAAAACATTCACCTTTTTACTACCGGAAATATATCTAAATCATACTGCATACTTGCAGGTGTCTCGATCCGATGTGATGACTGACAGCCGTGTATTGTCTTCACCTATCGACAGGTCCTCTGGAGTCGTCTGCGTTTTCTGTGGAGCATCATTCGCTGTCCGCTGTCAGGCGCGCAGCAACACTTAACTGTATGTTTTGTAATGCCACATTTACGCAGTTATGCAACGTATGACGTCACGAAACGAGCTACCATTTCAACCCAGACAGATGCTCGTATACTTGCAGAGAAAGCGGCAAGGATTTTACGAGGGCAGACAATTTGAGGGAGCACATGGCTAAAAGTAATGGGCCAGCCCTTCCTCCCGCCAAACGCCCACGACTCAACGTAGTTCACCAACAGCCCGTAGCCTTGGTTCAGACCCTGTCCAACCTTCGCGACTAAGAATCGTTGCAGGATTTGTAATAATTAATGATAATAGGTTCGTAGAAGCTGAAACGGCGTTCCGATGTAATTTGAAAAGATATATCGCTCAAAACCAGAGCAAGTCGGTGAAATATATTGGTACTTTTTTGGCACAAATTGAGAAAAAATATTGTTGGAGAGCTCACTGAAGAAATCAAGGAGCACAGGCCCCTGAAATTCAACATTTGGTTGGAGTGTTATTATGTCAAACCAGAGCCATTCGACGAAGGTAACTGATAAGAGGGCCTTTAAAACGAAAAATGTGGCGATATTCGAGGCTAGCGATATCGAGGAGACTGTATGAAACAACCTGGAAAACATTTGTGAAAAGGAGGAAACGTATGTTTCGAGGGGCTGTGAGTGGACATTACAATCAGTCAACCACCTGCAGATGTCGGTCAACAAGCTGCACCCACTTCGTGTATCATCCTACATCGAGTTGCCAGAATAGCTAAAAACAGGAAGGTCATAATCAACCCGGAAAACCCAAATGCCCGCATGTGTTTCAAGTGGGCCGTTCTGGCAGGTTTTGTGGAAGGTACATATCCTCAGCGAGTCGACCACCACTACAAAGCCCTCGAATCGAAATTTGACTTTTCTGACCTCCAATTATCGACCCCGCTTTCCATTAATATATATGGCGTAGACAAAAACCTGAAGATCCGCCATGTACCTGTGTCTGAAGAAGAAGAAAAAACACATTAACCTACTCCTCACCGCCGAAGATGGAAATCCCCAATGTAGCACTGATTAAAATATCGAACGTTTGATAAGATCTCAGCGGACTAGCGAGTAAGTGCTGCTTCACCTATTATCATGATTTGCGATGGGTATCCAAACTGTCGGGATAATAGTGCCTGGAATAACACAAGCAATATTGCAAAGAGAAGGCTTCTCAGCCAGGTAAAGGCGAACGGCCGCACGTTTTGAAATTTAACAAATATTACAACATTGATAAATTACCCATCGTTGTTTATGCATATTTTGAGGCCATTCTGAAACCGATTCACACCTGTGAACCGGACCTCAATCGTACATACACGTATGCCTACTGGAAGCACAAGGTGTATAGCTTCTGCATTTATGTTCATGTGGACAACGGCATTATCCCTGTAGCATTATCATTCACGCTGACCCAGGTCCATATTAAATACATGGGGGAAGATGCAGAGAAAAATTTCATGGAAGTAATTGTAGATATTGGCAAAAGAATAAAAAATATTTATACCGTATCGAGGCCGCTGGAGCCGCTCACCCCCACAGAAAAGACCAGCTATCCCAGAGCGATGAGCTACAGCTATTGCACTGCTCCATTCACGCATAACAGCTATAAGGTGAAAGACCACGTCCACTTAACTGGACAGTACATCGGGCCAGCTTGCACCAACTGCAATTTGCTGCGCCGAAGACCTAATAAACTTTGTCATTTTTCACAATGTGAACTACGATGATAATTTTATCCTAAGACAGCTGGGGTATGACGGAAAATATATTTTCATCATTCCACATACGAGCGAAAAAAAAGTAAACATTTTCAAAGCAGCTGGGTAACAGATTTTCTATCCAGTTCGTAGATACTTTTCGGTTCATGGCTCGTAGTCTGGCTTCCTTGACAGAGTACCTGCCTCAAAATCAATTTAAAAACACAATCGAGTTCTTTAGCGAAAGCCGACTGCCTCGTCACGCGCAAAGGCGTCTTCCCCTATGATCATGTTGTGACGGTGTTTGCCAACACATACAGGACGAGGTCCTTGTCTCAACTGCTTCCTGAATGTAGGTGTTTTAAGTTGGAAAGCAGCTGAGAGCCCCTCAAATGAAGTCAAAAAAAGGATTTGGGTTGGTTCCAGTGAAAAGGTTTGAAAATTATCCGTTGCATTGGTTTTTATATCAAAATAGAACCATTTATATAGTTTTCCCCCAAATTTTACAATCAATAAATTTTATATAAAAATACAGTTTTTGCACTTATTACATGCAGTATAAAAATGTATCAAAAATAATTCTGTTTAAAATTTCCATTTTTACAAGGTTACATCTCTTTCCAGCTATATTCAGGTCGCATATAATTATTTTTCTTTAAACCATACTTAACTAAAATGGCAGCAAGGGGTCCCCCTTTAAAATGTTGACGGATCAGCAGTTCCTGCCCATGTGAAAACCCTGTGATGTCTCCCCTAATCTGGACGAGACACCTATATTTATATTTTATTTGAAATCATCTAGAACATTACAAAATGATCTTCACTCCGTCGATATCCAGAAGTCCTGGAAGGGCACCCTGGTGGTATGTGACTGGCTGGCAGGTGTCACGTGGCCAAGGTGACGTACGAGGGAGGGGAAGGCAGTCGTAGATTTCGTGGGCGGCAACGGCCCCGCAGCACCCATACTTGCAGACCAGCAGGCCCGCCCAGCGGACATGAGGCGTGGAGCTCGTCAAACACACCCCCGTCGCAGCGAAGGCAAGCCGTCCCAAACGACCAACATTTTCTCAACTTCATATGGCACCGTCGGTTTTGACTTTCGTTCGATGTGCAGGGATAGCCGCCACAGCGTTGAAAGCTGAGAGAAGTTGAACGAGCAGCAGCTGCCTCCGAAAGAGGTTTTTTAAAACAGGCTGACGGATTCTGGGATCAGCGATGAAGAATACGTCCACGCTCGGAGGGTATGGCGAAAGTTTGGCTGTACTAGTCTCAAAGAATATTCAGAGTTGTTCTTGAAGACGGACTTTCTTCGCCTGGCGGACGTCTTCGAAAATTTCAGAAATTTGTGTACGTCAACATGCATGCTCGATTCTGCGCACTACGCCAGCACGCCGAGATTTACGTTCGATGCCGTTGCGAATGACATAGGTCAAGCTAGAGCTTCTAACAGACGACGATTTGCACGTGTTCGTCGAGAAAGGGATCCGTGAAAGCGTGGCCCAGTGCGTCAAACGACATGCTGTGGCGAATAACATCTATGTGTCAGAAACATACGACACCAGCAACTTCTTACAGCACCTCGAAGCAAACAACCTTTACGCTGGCTAGGCCATGTCGCTATCCGTTACCAATATGCAACTTCACGTGGGTTGACGTGAACAGCGACGACATGTCCGTACCAGACGATGGGGTGACCAGTTACATCTTGGAGGTGGTTGTCGAGTATCCTGAGGCCCTGTACAAGAACACCGTGATTTACCATTTTTTCCCGTCAACCAGTCCCACTGGGCTCGAAACAGCCAAAGCTGATGACAACGCTGGAAGATAAGAGCCGCTACATCAATGGCAAGTGATGTTACATTTACGCAATCCGAACAAGGTTTACAATTGCGATGCCCGAAACTGAGTTTTCTCAAACTGCCGCTTGAGCACAGTAGGTCTAAATACAGCGAACTTGATTTTGTTCTTCTCATTGTACTTTTTTTTCAAATCAAATTTTCTTTTCTTCGTCGATTAATATGCCACGTGAATTATAATTAGCATGAAATTAATATATTATACACTCTGTTTCAGTGCAGTGCATGATATCGATATTATTTTGGCGTGATTAAAAATAATTTTATATTCCAGTTGAAATAATCTACGTAACTAACTTCCACAAACGTATACGGTGAATTATAATATATATGTTAATTTTAGATTGTTAGCGTCCGTTTTCAATGTTTGCTGCCCTGTGTTTTAGTATTTTCGCGCGAAAATGTGTGAAAACTGGAAATTATTTATATTTTTCTATCATTATAGTACAAAGCTTGGAACATAGGTTCAAAGTTGGTAATTGGTTGTCACGGCTTCCTTTAAGGGACTTCCATAGGTTGTCAATTTATAAATTTGGTTATTGAAACGTAAATTTGATTGTTGAAATCTGTCAACGTTGGAAAACTCGCTGTAAGTTGCCCTCTATTTATGATGTTTATGCTTCTGTAAAACAGTGTTATTATAAACTATACCTAATACACTGTATTTTTTCTGAACACAATGCTGATGAAACAGAACACACGTGGCGTTTGTTTATGCTATTTCCCATCGCCGTCACAATGTTCCCTTACGGATGTACGTGATCCTGAGGCGTTAAAATTTTGACATGAATACGTATTTAAATTTGCGACCATAGTGGGAGGCAATCCAGAAAATCCGATGATAACAAAATCGGGGGATACAGATTGGCATTGCACCTCCGAATCTATCGTCTACATTCAGAATTCAATTACACCACTCGATTGCCAAAGGATCAAAGAATATGTTACGTTGAGTGAGGACTGCGAAGTATCGCGTGCAGCAGGGGGAGGGGCGCAATTTTCAGTACGCTTAGCCGCGTCTCATAATTTCCGTGTAGTATTACGTTTGACTAGGAGAAGCTACGACGCTCGTTTAAATTCCACTCGACAGCCCTCGCCAAGATCAATCGATTGTGTGTATAAAAACATTTGTTTGGCATGGTTATGGTCAAATTGTATGCGTTTAATGTAAAATATTTAGAAGACTTAACACAATGTGGTCATACACGCGTCAAAAAGCCAAGACGAAATACATAAATCGTATACGGTTGGAAAGAGCATCTCAAAAGCAATCCAGTAATACCCATAAAACCCCATATGATCCAGTGAAGCGGTGCCCGGAACGTAAAACAAACATCAAGGCGTCCGAGCACGTCAACGTAGACGTATTCACGCAAAGCAAACGGCCGTGTCCCCAACACAGCCACACTCCACTATTTTTACTAGCTAGACCCTTTAAGATACGCTAACTTCGGACAGCGCCATGACGTCAGAGGGTCACGTTGGCCAATCAGCGTATTGTAGCCCTAATATATAGCCTGGGGTAACGCAGTCATAGGGCCTTAACTGTCTTTATAAAAAAAAAACATGCGTTAAAGGGCATGGAATTTTCTAGTCGTTCATTTCAAAATTGTTCGACTAAAAAGCTACGGGGATTGGTGTTCGTTCGATAAACGACTACTGGCGCATGTGCGAACAAACGTGTCACGTGACCGGACAACGAAACACTGGCGATGGGGTTATCGCTGAAACTTGTGTCATCGGATGCACGTTTCGTTGTTGGTACAAAGACCAGGCATTGTTCGGGAAGAGCACGCATAGTATTACAGAGGCCGACACGTTTTCGAAGCGCGCCTGAGTATCCGCATGGATTATCACATCAGCGCAACCGTCCTCAGCCAACGACGGAAGGTTGCGACACCGGACAGGCGGCAGGAAAAACACTGACACATAACACGAAAGATAGCGGGAGCTAGGTTGTCCATGCTGTTTGGGCGGAGACGGAAATGTCACCAAATCGAAGTTTCGGAGCAGTGCCATGTCCTGTTATCCGAACAGCCAGATCGAGAGTCCAAAATAGCCGGATGAATTGCCATAATATAAAACCCCTCTCCAGCAACGTGGCTCGTCATCTCTTCGAGTGTCTCTTCGGCAACGGCTACTCGTTGGATATAAGCAGATGAGAACTACCTTACTACCCAGGATCCTCACGACCAGGGAAGGAACTATCTGCCTTATTGGCTTGAGCCATTAGATAGATGGACCAAAATCCCGATCACCGAGCGCTCAGGCCGTTGGACACCCAAAGCCTGGATTTTACTGTGAAGAAATTCCTGTTGTTATGAATTGCGGTCATAACATTATAACCCTGCTTAGCCGCGATGCACGCGCCCACTATAATAATTAAACCCGACCTAAGGCGTGTAGGGCTTGCCCTGAGACGCATCCCATTCTCCAACCGACTTAGCTACCCACATGCATGCCGGAGGGCACACAGAACTGTGAAGGTGCTCACCCTGGCGTAGCGGGATTTGGGGGCTCGCCAGAAAAAAAAAATTGTTGTTATGACTAGGGCTGTTCGATATAAAGTTATTTTAATGTTCGTCATTTTTATTGTATGTGTAATCATAGAATGTGATTATGATGTTATGTTCTTTGTCACGATAAGCATTTGTACAGACACGGAAATGCCAAGATTTCTGGAATTTCAAACACTGATTTCATTCTCAGTGTAACTATGTAGTTTATTTTGTCAGTTCAGGGAATAATGATCAGCCTACTCACACAAAAAACTTAAAATTCAGAACTAATGGTTTCTTTGAAAATTAAACGATTTATGATGCGTACAAAAGAACATTAACAAATGTCATAAAATTATATTCTTAATTAATTTGTGGAAAATCTATGAAAATATATATTTTTGGTTGCATGTAATATCTAAAACTGTTTTAATTAAGTCTAAAGAACTGTATACATTAAGACAATATTCTGAACAATTATGAAACAACGCATAAATGAAAAATGTTATTATTAAGTTTCGTACATTTGAAATATATTCAAATATTCTATGTGGGCCTATATGAGTTAAAACAACAAAAATCAGCACAACTTCACCGAAAACCAATAAATACCCTGCCAAGAAACGATGCAAGCACTGTATCAGAAATCAGCATTTAGTTCAGATTCCCTGAAAATATTCTTTGTTTTCTTCAGGAACCAACTTACAAATGCTTATCCTGTCACTGACTTTGTCTTATACCAATGCTTTGCAGTCTGAAAATGCGATGTGTGGCCGTGTTCATAAAAGTAGAAATTTGGGCGAAAACGACAGAGTAGTTCTTCAGGTTTATTTTTTCCCCAACTATAATTTTAATGTGGCGTTATCTTACAAAAATGGTAGGCTAACGAAATGTGAATTTCTGAATTCGATGGTGACGTGTGGTTTTGAAGTACCAATTTTGACACTTCCCCTAATTTTCTTTGACAGGTACAGCGATTTTGAAAATAAACTCACAACATGGTCGAAAACTTAAGAAATCATGTCTACTGTATCGCCTCACACTGTGATAACTTCGGTTCGAGTCCTGTATGAGAGTAGCAAGTTTGCTGTAAATCGGTGAATGGACTCATAAGTTTTTAAGGGAGAACTGTAACGTATACAGGCAAACGCCACAGACAAACATGTAGACAGGAAGACGAAGCCACCCCTTTTCATCGAAAAGTAGGCTAAAAAATGAGTTACGTATTTTATAGAATTAGTGATTCATTTGTTTTCGGCCAAGGATAATAACTTGGGTTAGTTAGAATTATTGTTTAATATTTGTTGAAAACTACAGTAATATTAAATTCAGTTTTGAAAAATATCAATATTTATTGTGAAACTGAATTTATGATTATTACTCTTCACTGCATAATGCTATACTAAATTAAATCTTACTATTCTCAGTGTGCTATAAAGTCATACCCTATATTGTGTTTACATGTAATAGTTTATATTTTGTGGAAATAATGTTTGTGTTTACAGTAGTAAATTTGACCCTCCAGAATGTGTAATTCCAATGCTTACAGCAATTACTCTACACCTGATAAATTGTTTATTTTAATTTGCAGGACACAATTATAACAAGTTTGGTTTAATATTTTCTGAATATTCTGTTTATTTGTATACTGCAGATGAAAACTAGATTGGGATTTTCGAAATTACCACGTCAGTTTTAGTAATGTATCTAAAATAATTTTCTGCTTTATTGCTATTAGTCTACATTACGTATACTGATCTAAGGAAATCAGGGAAGAAATAGTTAAGCCAATTATTACAATATACATGTGAGAGGATATGACGTCAGGTCATCATATCCTGGTTAAAACTTAGGCTTCGGGATGTGAACTCCGTATAGGCCTTCTTCTTCACTCAGACTTCCATCATGGCCAGACGCAACTATTAAGTACCCTGTCCATCGGTGCTTTTGGAAAAACTTTTCGTACTGAGATGGGACGTTGGAATGGCTGATGCAGAAGATCCTGACCCGAGGACGAACTGGGAGGTTCAGTGCTTAGAGGAATGTCAGAGATGCCTGTAATATTTGACGTTGATAGATGTCAACGCCGCCACTTACAGAATGCACTAAGTAAGGTCCATCCAGTGTACGATGCCAAAAGTGTTATTTTCATTTAGTTAATCAGTAACGAGTCATCTGCAATATATTAATTTTGAACTGTCAGAACTATTAGTGAAATATTTATAACATTGAGGACATTACTAATTTCATCGCAGCATAAATTAAAATAATGTTTTAAGAATCTTCAAAATGGTCTCATCCTTGTATAACGTAAATCCAGTGGCCAAATATAAACTTGTACGCATCGCTGATCATTGAATTTAAATGAAAATAGTACAATTTGAACAGTTTTGCAAGAAATTATACAGTTGCTTAATACAGATTTATTTCTGATTACGTCCTCCGTATCTGATTTTCAAAGTTCATGCAGTAATTTTAATCAGATTCTAACTATGTACACATAATTGGTAGTATCTGACAGCATTATTTTAATAGCTAAAATATTTCTTTTGAAATTACACAGTTTTGAAGGATTCGTCTGATTACAAAAATTTCCATTAAAAGAGAATTTTCAAGGGTTTAATAATTTGTTTCATTGTGTGTTTTAGTAATAAGATGTCTTTAAGGGTGTTGGTTTATCGTGGTTTTTTTCCTATCGAATAGGTACCAGTGCATATTAATATTTGTATTACCAGAGTTCTGTATGATATACCTATGCATATCACGTGCAGAGTTATTAGCACAGATATTACAAGGGTACTACTATTCGTCTTTAATGTGACTACGGCAGACACTAAATAATGGAAATAATAGTTTCATTTAGATGTTAGGTTATAATTTATTGGGTTAACAAAATGTTGGCTACAGTCGCGCAAACCGAACCCTCTTCAGTTGCCTAAATCGGGCACCTTATTTTTTCATGTATAAAGTCTGCCTGTATTTGTTCACACTCTTATACTCTTGGAATTCTGTCGCAAATTCCAAAAGGATAATGGGGAAGGTTGATCAAAGAAAGTGGAGTCCATCTAAAATGACTAAAGCTATTGACGCAGTTCGGAAAAAGTACATGGGTTGGAAGAAGGCCAGTAAACAGTTGAATGCTCCGAAAACAACACTTATGAGGTTGTCCAATATGAATTACGGTACACCTGAGGAAGTAGCAAAAACAAAAAGAGGTAAAGATCTCGGAGAAGAGCTGGTTCACTATTGTCTTGCTATTGAAGCTTCTTTTTTTTGGGCTTACTCGCAATGATTTGAGAAGAACGGCCGTACAATTCGCAGAAAGAAATAACTTTGAATATACTTTCAAAGACGAAATTGCTGGGAAAAAGTGGGTTAGTCTTTTTCATAAACACCACAAAACCAAACTGTCAGAAAGGAAGCCTACTGGAACATCCTATAGCAGGGCTGTTGGCTTCAGCAAAGAAAACACAGATAAATTCTATAAACTTCTGGAAGATGTTTATGAAAAAGGTAGGCTAAATCCACTCCCGACAGAATTTACAATGTTGATGAGAGCGGCATTACTGTGGCACAGTCTAAAGTAGCAAACGTAATTGCCCTTTAAGGTTAAAAAACAGATAGCCGCCTTGACATCAGGAGAACGTGGGGCCCTTATAACGATTGTTGATTGTATGAATGCTAGTCGCTCATTCGTGCCCCCTTTAGTAATTTTTCCGAGGAAAAATATGAGTGAACAGTTGAAAAAAGGGGCTCCACCAGAAACAATCTTTGTAGCGCATCCTTTAGAGTGGACCCAAATAAACTCCTTCACTCAGTGGTTTCGAAACTTCATCGAGTTTGCCAATCCTACAAAGGAAAAACCTGTGTAATTGCTCTTGGATGGCCAATTTAGTCACACACAGAATATTGATCTGATCGACTTGGCAAAAACAACTCATGTTACCATTGTGTCGCTGCCACCTCACTCCTCACACAAACTACAACCTTTGGATAAGAGTTTCATGGGTCCTCTCAAAGTTTACTACAGCGAGGAAATCAGGCAGTGGTTAAGGTACAATGGACGTACTGCCAGTGCTTTTGATGTAATGGACTTGTTTGAAAAAGCCTATATTAGAATGCCGAATACATCGAAGAGGCAAACAAAAAACGAGATTCCTCTTTCTATGAATCTGTGTTAAAGAAACAAACAGCAGGAAATCAGAGCTTTCCAGAAAACAGAGAAGAATGTGATGTGGACGAACCACAAGTTATTGTAGAGTATGGCCCAAATCAACCATCAACATCTTCGGCAGGTCTGGGTGTTCCTCTGTCATCAGCTACTCTTGAGGATCCTCAGGGTTCCACATCTTCTAAGACAAGCCCGTTTGACATCACTCCCATTCCAAAAATCCAAAATAGAACCTCAAATAGGGGACGAAAGGCCTGCTGTTCTACGGTCATCACATCTACGCCTTATAAAGCCCAATTGGTGGAAGCTAAAAAAGCTAAATACGTCAAGGAAGCTGAACAGCAAGCACGGGATCGTGCTCAAGGATGCAAAAGCAATCGCGGCCGGGGACGTGGTTCAGCAGTAGAGCCTTCAAGAAATGGGAAAAGGCTCTTGGAAAAGTCTAAATTTTGAGAAAAATGTGAAAGAATCAAGCAGCGAAGATGAAAGCAGTGTGTCCTCTGGAACATCTGAATTGGAACTTCTTCTGGGAGTTTCCCCATCCAAAGACGATGATGTGTGGTGTATTTTTGTGACGGGAAATTTTCCGAGGATTCTGAAGGGGAACTTTGTGTCATGTGCGTTATGTGCTCGCTGTGGGCCTATGTGGAATGTGCTGGGCTGAAAAGGGAATGTACATCTGCGATTTTTGTCGCTAAACGATTTAATTCTGTTATACATTTTCTTTAATTGTTAACTATGAAACCAGATTATGTTTTCTCTTATTTAATACCGTTTATTAATTTTGTTTAGTGTTATTTTGATTATCTTTTACAAGGGATCCGATTTCGGCAACTATTTTTTAAATCGCCAAAGTGTAAGGTTTATGAAAATAAATTTTATTATACTGATTATTAATTATATTTTCTAAAAGTAAAATGTAAATGGTGCATAACATTATAAAGTAGATATTATATGCTTTTAATACATTTTTTTTTTTACTATTTTCTATTTTTTAAAATCAAAACCAAAATGGGGGTCCGGTTTTGGGCACTTTCCTCTATTGTTTCTTTGTGGAAAATTAACATAATAAATACCAATCAGTCCAAAATTGTTATCACACTTTAAGTATTTCTCCATGGCATGCGTGATGTAACTTACTTTCGCCATTTTGGTTTGTCTGATACTCATTACATTAGAGGTCCACGATTTAATTAATGTTAATGATGTGGTATAAGTAATTTTGAATGTATTCTGTAGGCTTTGTACATTTACACGGACATATACAAACTACACTAAGGCACAAAATTCCAACCATTCCATATAATCATCATTACATATCATTAGCAACAGTCTTATTACATGCACATACATATACGTACACAAACATATTGCAATGTAATTTTACTTCTATAAATATGCATATACGCAGATACTATCTTTACTCCTCACTCACTTCTTTTATATAGTTTTTTGACTGTGTAACATGTCCAATGTGCAGTGCAGTTGCGTTTCGTGGATTTTCGCAGGCGGAGTGGGCGCTGCTTGAACTGTACACTAGTATACACCGATCACGTAGTTGTGTGCGTCACGTTTAGTTGTAGATACACGAGGCAGTAAAATGTGTTTCGGCAACTTATGTCAGTGTGGAATTGCCACATTGTCACTCGTATATGCTCTCATTCAAGAACCATCAGCCCTAACAGTCTGCTGTGATGCATCAGTATTATCGAAAACACCAATTATGTGTATGTTATAAATATCTTTATTTATATGTAATTGTACTATTTTTATATAATTAATTTTGGTGATATAGACTAAGACTGCATAGGTATAGTTTCGTGCTACATTATGCGATACCGGTGTCCTTGGTAGTTTACAATTGTTGATAGTATTGATACATAGCCTAATCACATAAATGTTTTCTGTAATACCAGAAGTCAAAATATATCCATATTTTCAACGATACCGGAATTTAAATTATACTGATACTGACGATAACGATATTAACGATTATATAAATGATTTAGATACTATCACGATTTCGGTATTATCAATTATTTCGGTATTATCTAATACGTTTGTTACTATCGATAATTTAGGCATTATCTATAATTTTGGTATTATCGATGATTTCGATATTACCAATGATTTCGATATTATCAATGATTTCTATATTATCGATAATTTAATTATTATCTATAATTTAGATATCGCAATATCGAAAATACCGAGTAACTGTTTGGAAAAATATCGATATTAATTTTTATGATATCAAACAGCCCTAGTTATGGCATTGAGCCCTCCGGTGTAAAACCTACAAGTGTGGTGGAAAGTTAAGTTTGAGCTCACGATGATCGGTAGTCCCCACCAGAGGTTTTGGTAACAGATCCATTGAGCATGAACTCGTACTGACAGTAGTTGAAATTTCACACACCACATGCTGGAGAAGACCTCGAGGGTTACCCACTCATTGATGGTACTGTCTTGGACAGATGGTAGAAATGAGGATAGCACCTAGGCCGGAACATATGTGAATCTGAGTGCAAGGATCTCAGTGACGATGTGGTATGGTGCTAAAGTCGAAAACCATACCAACCTTGGGGTGTGTGTAAGTGCAAATATTGTGTTAGCTGTAAGTACCTTCACTGATTGAGTGCAATGACTACTTTGGTGTCGATTAGATACTGCTGTGACTTTGAAGACGAGTAACTCCCAGCGAGACAGATAGAGCGATGTATTTTCATGCTACTGAGGAGTGTCATGAACTTCCTAAAGCTGCCAAATAACCATCCGGTCATTTTATATGGCATGCCCTAGTATATGAGAATGGTGACCTGCGTGGGACTCCAGGAAGGCGAAGTGAAGTGTCATGCATTTATAACTTCACCCTGGTCAGGCAATCTCCTAACTTCACATTTTAATGCCATCCTTGAATTTAAACAAAAGATGGTTACGCAGGGCGTTCCTCTTACCATGAGGTACATTCTCGCTAATGGGGAATATGTAACTGCCTTGATGACTTTGACCGACATATGGCACTACAGCCCGAATAGGTACCAGGTGGTGTGTTGAAGTAATGATACCGATCACGATGGTGTAGTGGTAGAATATCGAACTCGCACTCGGGAAGATCCAAGCTCGATTCCTAATCCAGTTGTTCTAATTGCGGTTTTCCATGGTATTCTATAATCGCTGCAATAGAATCCCGGGAAGTTTTCTTAATACAGGTCGTGGCCGATTCCTGCTCCGTCTGTGATCGCCCGAGAGACTTCTTCATTTTCTAGATACCACGCAGTCAACGAACTATTAGATTTCACCTATAGGCTATTCATGGTAAAGTGAGCACTTTTGAAAGCCTTATTATTTGGAATAACAGTCAATAAATATTTTATTTTAGCCTTAGATGTTAACTTCCGAGTGAGGTGGAATACATATACTGTATTTATTACTTACACAGCAATATATATTTAAAAAGGTGGTTAAAGGATAAAAAAAACTTGAGCGATAAGTAACCAGGGTCTCAAAAGTGCTAACTTTACTGCTAACAGCCTGTACCTAACCTACAGAGCGTCCAGGCAGTTTGGGCACAAACTTTGAAATTCAGTATAAATAAATTCTTAACAAACATGGTAATTTACACACCGGTGCAAAACCCGTAAGTAGCTTGGAAAGATAAGTAGTACCTGTGGATGACCGGAAGGCCCCATCAGAGGTTCTTTTTAGTAAAAAATTCCCTGATGTTTGACTTGTACTGGTAGTCGTTGAAACTCTGCATGTTGGAGACCTTGAGGGAACCGTTCCCTACGACAGGTCGACGCAGTAAGTGACGCCAATGATATGGTATTGCCATGGCTAGACATACCCGAGGGTAGTACCGCGATCAGACCACGGTTGTGTCTATGATGGAGATGGTCTCGTAGACGACGTGGGAGGATACCGAAGGCGCACGACTGCACAAGATTGGGGCTTTGTTGTTCGTCAACTGGAGTTAACTAGATGTTGCTGCCCCGACTGCACATATATCGGGAGCCAAGCATGGATTTGGTCATTTTGGGAACAGTTGCTGTTTCACTGGGTTATCGCAAATTGTATCTGATGTTTTTCTTCTGTCTGTGCTACCCATTAAAAGGCTGACGACTACGGTGCTTTCCCTGGATATGCGAAAAAGGCATGGGTGAGTCATGTATATTCTGATCGACTGAGGAATTCCGAAACGAGTTGAAAGACATCGAGCAATGCGCCTGTTAGCACCAGAGGGAGGATTTGTACTCCGGCCAAATACAGATTCGCTGGACGATGCTGCGCTGACCGGGCGTAAGTATGTACCTCGTTCACACGGGCCAGAGCATTGAAAGCAAACTTGTATGTATGCCAGGAGTCAGGAAATTTCCGTGTTCAAGTATCCGAGGAAGAATAACGATCGTTATGCCCTCAGGCAGGTCAGGTGCTGTGATGGACAGTGAAAATAGATTTGAAAATCACGCACATTGCCTTTTTTTATTTAGTGAATCTTAGTTCCAACCTGAGTCATGCATTATTTCAGCCATAAAAGGTACAGTTGCCATACAAGGGAAATATGATACGTCTTAGAAAAAACGCAAAACATATATATTTTCAATAAAAACTTTTTTTTTTTTTTTAAACTAATTTGGACATTAGACAACAATACTGTTTATCATAACCTCCTGGTCGTAGCCATTTCGCCTAGTAGTCAGAACATCTGACTTGTGGGTCTAAAGTCACAGCTTAAGTTCTCGGCTGGGTCAGGAATTCCAATAATTGCCCTCAGAAGACTCTCCCCAACCCAAATGTTACAGTTATGTTTAAAGCTGGCTCCACAACAAAGCGGTGCGGTAGGCTGCGACGAGTTATACTTACTGTTTCACAATTAAGCTGTGACGGGCTGGACCACGTCGCCAAACGCCCTCGAATAATTAATAATGAATGATTTAATCAGCGGGTTGGACCACGTCGCCAATCACCCATTCGATTAAAAACAGTGTGTGGTTACCTGACACACACAGATCCAGCGTAACAATCACCACACAGCCACGCCACGCTATTTCACACTTAGCTGTTAACGAAACACACCGTAACAGTATATTTATTACTGCCGCGGAAGCAGATTTATCATAACATCTTAACTTGTTTAGGTAGTTTTAAAAAACACAATTTCTACAAACGTGATGTGGTAATTTATTTTTCGGAGTAAGTATAATTTACGCTTCGTTTGGTAAAAAAAAACCGCACGCCATGTCATGACTCACCACGTTTGCCAACTTCACTTTGTTTCTGCCCCACCATAATATCTAAATATATTAAAATAAGTATTCAAACATTAAAATCTCTTTTCACTTGTAATTTACAAATTAAAAAAATCATTATTTTGCTGTAATAAGTATGAAATATGCTACAATTGAAAAGATGTATTATTTTCTGCCTAATAGCGAAGTGAAACTTCCCGTGCGTGAAAGAGACAAGGTGTGGGTGTGTGTGTGTGTGTGTGCGTGTGTGTGTGTGTGTGTGAGAGAGAGAGAGAGAGAGAGAGAGAGAGAGAGAGAGAGAGAGAGAGAGAGAAGTCTCGCTCAGCAGACAGTTACTTTCTCGCTCGATAAAACAACACCGTACCATTACGGCCTACTCACGATATTTTCCGCTGATATTTTAAACTGTAAAAATTAGATATGTTGCTATCAGGGCTACTTAAATATATAAATATTTCGATAGGCACCGTTTAATTTACAAATAGTTTACTAAAAAACTAGGTTAAAGTAATATTTTAACTGTGAACTATATCTTACCGACCGTTGCCAACACGTCGCTGCTCTCGCTGTTATTAATTCATATTTAAAAAGAAAGAAATATTACAAGTTATAGAAGATACTAAGGTAAAGTTTCATTTATTCAATAATACAGTACTCTAAGGTTAACCACAGTGTTATATATTTGTGGAATACATGTTATTGAAAAAACAGGTTTAGATGTTATGCCTAGAGTGTTTTTTCAAAGGTTGATTTTCATAAGTCGCTTCAAATCGGGAATGGACTATGGAGACGTAGCCAGGATCGTAGTAAAGATCGGGAAAGGAAGCGGCGATCATCTGTACCAAGGAACCATTCCAGTATTTGCTTAGGTAAATTCGGGACACCAAGTAAAATACAAATAAGCATGTCCGGACTAGGAGTGGAGTGATTTGGGCGGTTCGAGAGCCTGTGAGGGCGAAGTGGGGTGAGCATGGAGCAGCGCCGGAATGCAAGGGCGGGATAAACGGGAGATCTCCTATAAAACCCGACGACCAGCGAGCGGCATCGTCCGGTACGATCCCCACATGCAAAAATCCGGGCGCGACCCCGCCGGGAATTGAACCCGGTTCGCCTTTGTGGAAGGCAAGCGCTCTAGCCGTTACGCCGCCGGACTATAACTCGAACTTTTGACCTCCAGAAAGCGAGTCTAGTATGTTATATGTTTACAAGTTTTTACGAATTATTCTCATTGCGGCGTAATCGAATCGATAACTCGGGAAGGAAAAACTAGCATAAACAACGAGCCCGCCGACGAGGAACATGGAAACTCAACAGGAGCCGGATACACGTCGGTACTTAAGACCGTATATGTCGTCTGAGGCTGAAATGTATGGGGCCTACTGCGCACGCGCGTCCAGCGAGCTTGCTGCACGTACATAGCAACCCACCCACGCCAGCCGGTGGCAAGTTGTTACGCCATGCACCATTTGGAACAATGGACGGACTATTTAGGATGTCACACCCGTTAAGCTTAACAGCCATCGTTCGAGTCGCTACGCTGCATGTGGAATGTATGTATCTCCTCGCCAACTCACGCCCATGCTTTCCCTCTCTCACACGAAACGGATCGAAAATCAGAACGACAAAGACTTACGTGTTTTGCAGCCGGATTTTCCTCGGAAGGGATGTAAATTCCGTGTAATAGTACAGAGCCTAGTGTAAACAATAAGTAGCGTATCTACAGCAATGCTGCCAGCGAGTTAAAAAAAGTAATTTTTTTTTTGTGTTTTATCTTTTTAATGACTGTGGCATTATTTTGTTATAAGAAATTAAAGTACGAAACTGCTTACTGATAACAATTTATGCTCCTGGAAACTCGTGTGTGTGTGTGTGTGTGTGTGTGTGTGTATATATATATATATATATATATATATATATATATATATATATATATATATATATATATATAGTGAATATTATACGTATAGCTAAAACAAGGCCAGAGACAGCTATTGGCATAATGACGGCCTTGCACAACACGAGATAGGGATGGCCTACCGAAGGCACGCTGAAAAGTTAAACTTCAGGTTTACAAATATCAAGCGCCGAAATATCCATAGCGTAATAATTCAACGGCGCTCTCTTATTTTTATTCTGCCACGATTTCCTCACTCGACGAGCTGATGATTTTTTTCAATGTTAATGATTTTAATCTCAGTAAGTTAGACACTCTAAAATCGAAATAGTTAAAACTGCTCCAAATCAGCTAAATTGACTGCAACTCTGTTTAAAGTGCTCCTCTTGATTCAGTCAAATCCCGCTGATAGTTTCAGTTATTGGAATTCGCCAACCAAGCAGTGATTTTTACTGATATCTAATGAATTGCACTGGCCTAGCAGTAAAACCTCAGTAAGTCTGTCCCGCTGATTCGCCAGTCGATAGTAATTCATTAACTGACGATCCAGTGAAATAATTCTGCTGAATTAAATCACTGATTCGGATTTACAGTATATTAATCACGGCGGTTGAAAATAGGCAAGGTTTACAACCGCACTTTGAGTTTTAATTTACGTTCTATACTAAATGTCAGTGGCGCGTAACTTCCAAGGTTGGCAAAATCCACCTGAAGGAAGTGTCACAGAATACGAAAGAATACAGAAGTGGAACGGCCACTTACGCCGCATAGGCTAGCAAAATGACGCCACTAGCCATAAACTTATCGGGGAGACGTTCGTCAATGAGCGCCAGTCAGCAGCTCAGCTAATATAGTCAATTGATCGGTTACTTCCAGCTTATCTGAAGCTCTGCTGAGGTTCTACTTCCAGGATATTCCTCCGGCTCATACAAACAAAGCTCAGGAAACTACACCAGAGGGCCAACGCACCACATTCGTACGCATTCAGTGGAATAGTATTTTGCGTAAGAACTATTGTTATTAGGCATTACCACCATACATATTATCTCCCTTTCCTATTAACATTAATTATGAATGAAACATTATAATTTATAGATAGAATGTAAGTAAAAGTTCCACTTAAAAAAAAAAGGTACTTTTATGTTTGCACAAGTTTACACTCTAAATCTGAATCAGTGATCATTTCACTGTTTCAGTTAGTCAAACGCACCTGACTGATTCAACAGTCACTTCAGTGAGTTTAACTGATGAATCAGAGGAAAAATGCCAGATTTCCTTCACTTATTGTTTCAGAGACATTTTTTATTGATTCATCAGTCATTTTTTTTCGCTGTTTACTCAGCGGTTTATTTTTGACTGATGGATTAGCAACATGTAAAAATTGCCGTCAAGCAACGTTTAAAAATGGCCGTTAAACAACATGTATCAAGTGATATAACAACTAATAAACTAATAAAACCAACACAGATACTTTCTAAAATGTGTTTCGTGTTACAGAACGCCATTTTATGCAGTAATAGGAACACACAGCCTTTCATTCCGTTTTTAAGTCTTTCATTGGTTTTCATGTAATTGCCACAGCGCTATGTTTGAATATAATGTGATGAAGAGAGGGCACTTATATACTATTCGTTTTAACGACCCTAACGGTACCAATTAAACCAAAAAATAAAAGTCAGAACATACAATTTAAATTTTCACGATTTCGCGGAGACACTATGAGTCCCATATTTTCCTCTCATTTCGATTTGACGTGGTAGCGCAGATGGTAAGGTAATGGCAGTGTTGACGAGTTTGTGAGTACAATACCGGCCACCTCCGAAATTTTTTTACTTTTTTAATTTACGGTAAATTGCGCGATATAAATAGTAAATTATCGTAAATACGTTTATTTTACGTAATTATTTGGTTATATTAAATAAAACAATATTAAATTCGCCATTGTAGTCAGCCGTCACTTATTCAATCAGTGAAATAATTTCAGTTACTAATTAAATCAGTGAAAATTTTCCACTGAAACAATTAGTAGTTTTCCACTGATTCTGAGTGGAGCCATTTTCACTGATTGGAGTAGCAGAACCTCAGTGCGAATCAGTGGTTTCCCACTGATTCGAATTTTAAGTGTAAAACGGTTGCATATTTAGGAAACAACCAAACACGTCACACATGGGGCGTTTCTTTAAAGGTTTTATTCAAAAAGTTAGACGAAACGACGAATTGCACATAAGAAAAAAAATTTGCAGCACACGTCGTATCCAATCAAACGCAAGTCCCATTCCAGAGCCTTGGGCAGCCAATCAGCGAATGGGTACGCACACATCATAGGAACCGCCACTCCGTTTCATTTCTGAATGCTTATAGGTTATTCACGGTAAAGTGAACACTTTTGAAAGCCCTTTCATTTGGAATAATAATCAATAAATATTTTTTCATTTTAGCGTTAGACGTCAACTTCCTAGTGCGATGGAATATACACAGTGTTTCTGACCTACATAGCAATATTTATTTAAAAAGGTGGTCAAAGGATGAAAAAACGGCTGAAACGAAAATGTAACTATGTAACCTGTACCTGTTCTGTGGGAGTGCTTCGTGCTGGACATTCTACCAGCACCTATAAACGTGCTGCTCATCAAATAATCCAGCAGTTGACATGTGCACGAAATAGCGTTAAAGTCGAAGACAATACTTGTGAGTGCTCTTTGTTAACATAAAAATTATTTCCCTGTCATACGCTTTGTATTACGTGATACGTGATAGTGATTGTGATACGTGATAGTTCTTGTGAGACTTGCAAATAAAATAAACGAAAAAAAAATTTGAAGAAAATTGAACAAGGTTCGTACGTTAACTCGTTTTAAAGTACGCAAAACAGAATGGTCGATGCCAATAATTCGACGAATCAGTACAAGATTGTGCGTGATCAGGCAGAACAAACAAACAGTAATATTCATCTATTGTACAATGAGGTCGAATACGCGAAGCGACTATGTTATCCTGCCAATGTAAAAGTCACAGAACCATCGCAGGGAATGCCAGCGCAGACCCTTGTCGAACTTAAGTATTCTGTCACAAAAGTATTCTGTCACCCACACTTTTTTTAACTTTTGGATTGCCGCCCCTTCATTCCTGGACACGTCTCTACGAATGCATACTCCATATTTGATCAAGACTAGATATTAATTAAGTCGTGGCGAGTTCGAGGTGAAGAAAAAATAAAACAAGCAGGTGAGAAGAGACGGGTGAGCAGGGACGGTTCCGCAGTACTCTTGGTTTGTTGGTAGATATGCCGAAACAAACGACTGCAAACACGAACAGTGGTAATACCACGCGGAAGATTTGTTGTGATGCTGAAATATCTGCCGAGATAATTGGAGTCAATGTTGAACTAATGTAGGGATTTCGTGTGATATTAGAATGACTGACTGAATAGTGGTTTCTGGCCAGATCTTGACAAATTCGCTGAATACACTCCGTGTACTTTAGAACTAGTATTTGAGAGACTATTCTTGGTACGCTATGCCAATAAGTGACCATTAAGTATTATTCCGAGGTAGAGATATCAGAGCCGCTAGTATTTTGCCGATAGGTCAGCTTTCAGAAGAAGCGAAGTAATCACGCAATAAAGGTAGTAAGGAATATCGGGGAATTGTTTGCAAGAAAAACTTTCAGAGTTGAAACTAGCATGGATTTATTTAATTCATAGACTGCTCATAATAACGGATCCATTAATTTCAAGTCGCGCGCCTCCTGAGGCTAAACATTCGGAAACGATGACAGCAGAGGTTGTGCAATTGCTTAAAGAACCGTCCATACATTATACATCATCATATCGTTCTGACAGCACTGATTCGGAATTAGTAACAACATCACTGTTCCTTGTTTTAAAACAAGATGTACGCACATTACTGTGACAATTCTACGGTTTTATTGTTTGTTTTTTTACATTTTGCATGTAGCAAATCGTGTATTATGAACCCGTGTGTAAGGTTCTAGCCTAAGTAGCCTATAATTTTATGCGTAACATATCGCCCCGAGCATAAATGTGTATGTACAGTTTCTAATATTTATCAATTGAGTGAAGATATGTTTTTCTGTTTGTGTGTAAATATTATGCGTTAGCACGTGCGTGTTATAAATAATATCACATAAAGCGTACATCAGATGCAAATTTGTTTAAGTTACTAATTAACGTGAAAAGACCTCCAACACCTACCTGCAGTTCAACCAGAGTATAAAGTTCCATTAGATTGCGCAAATGTTACACTGTGCGATTTAGGGAAAGTCGTTCAGTGTCTTGACGTTGAATTAAAAGTGTTAGGCAAACATTTGTGAACAATGAAATTATTTGTTTTGCTTTCGGCTTTTTTAAACGCATATGTAATAATTTCACAGGTTCACTTGACCGACGCATGAATAAAGGGACAAGGGCCACAGCAATGTTATGCCTTGTCTCAATTTAAAGAATACTCTGTCGGGAGAGCACTCTTTCGCACAACCTGGCGAGAGCACTGCTTCGCGCTCTCTCGTGCTCTCGCTATCGGAATTGAGACAACCACTCTCTCGTTTCACAAATAATTATAGCAATACCAGAATAATAATTAGCGCATAAAATACTATTATTTTTGTTTTATATTTTACCGCTATGTTACAGCAAAGTGACAAAAAAAACGAGGCTTAATTAGAAATCCGTATTTATATTTTTATAAATACATGTTGTGTATGTCATTTCGCTGTTTAAAACAGTTGAAATTATTCACTTACAATTAAAATGCAACGTGGTTTTGGCCCAGAAAGCTATTATAATTTTATTCAAACACGGAAATAATTTAAACAATTATGGCACATGCAAAAGAGCGCCAGCGAGTATAAAACTTCATGCTCTCGCACTTTCGCGTTCTCTCCGACGAATTGAGACGACCAGAGAGCGTTCTCTCTGACGTCATAATTACGTCGTCGCGAGAGCGAAAGCACAAGACCGTGCTCTCTGGGCCAATTGAGACACGGCCTTAATATTACATATGGTGGAAGGATACACAATGCACGTGTACGTACAAGTAGATCGTGAGCAGGGCTTCCAAAAGTGCTCAGTTTATCGCGAACTGCAGTCTATAAACGCACAGAAATTAAATGGCGTTGCGGTCCCGTAGCATAGGCGCATACATTCGCTGAAGCTGGCTGTGCGATGTTCCGAGAACGGGTCTCGTGTCCGATTAGTTAAGCTTAAGTGCGTACTGCGGAGACGCAACATATTTACACGATTTTCGTCGTATGTGGCTTTTCAAAGGTTTTATCTAAATTTCTGGCAGGAAAAACATTACACTTTCTTTGCAGTGTAAAATATTCGCTGCCTCTTATTCTGGGAGCACTGATACAAGATAAAAAATAAAATATTCTTACTTACCTTGCATCAGTGCTCCGAAAATAATAAAGCCAGAGGATATCTAACAAGGCACGAAGGTGTCCGAAATTATCATTTATGTCCTCTGCGAAAAATTTCGAAAAATATTCTCTGAAGAAACAACTTGTGACAAAAATTAGATGATATACGGCTTTCGTGCACCTTTCTCCTCATTGGCAGCGCTTACGGCTAACGAGTATGCTACTATAGTCAATTCTCTGTTACTTCCAACTTTTCTAAAGCCCTGCTAAAGTGCTACTTCCGGGATATTCCTCCGCCTCATGCAAACAAAGCTTAACTAAGTCTAGAAAATTACACCAAAGGGACCACGTACCGCATTCGTGCGTACGCGGTGTAATGATAATTCGCATACGGACTATTGCTTATTGAGCATCACCATCACACCTGTTCTCTCACTGTTCTTATTCATATTAATTATAAATGAAATGTCATAATTTATAGCTAAATATATAAATAAAAGTTCAATTTTACAACCAAACATGTCATACATGGGACGATTTTTCAAAGCTTTGATTCAAAAAGTATGAAGAAACCACGAATAGAATATAGGCGCTGATTGGCGAACGGCATTCGGCCATGTTGATGACCAATGACGCCATTTTGCTGGCGTGTGCGGCTGGAGTTCGTGACGTGAAATTTTAGCATGACTATCATTTTATAGTACACCACCAGCCCAGCATCGCTTCGCTCAGGTTTTATGAAGTTATTGAAATACACACCTGTATATGCGACTACCTGCGTGACTACCTGGACTATCCGTGACTACCTGCGACTACCCGTAAATACGGGCGACTTTTTTTAAATTAACATAGCCTATGTCCATCTGGAAGAATGGACAAAACCTGTAGTTTTGGCAGAGATTACTTAGAGAGCAGCCAAGTAGCTCATTTTTCTCCGACTTGGTTCACAAATTTTGAAATTTTTCAAGGAACTTTTTTTTTTTAAATTTACAATAGCCTATGTCTATCTGGAAGAATGTAGCTTTCTAACAGTGAAATAATTATAAGAATCAGCCTTGTTGTTTTGTTAGCGCATACTTAGAAAGCAGCCAAGTAGCTCATTTTTCTCCGACTTGGTTCACAAATGTTGAAATTTCCCTATGATTTTTTTTTATTAAACATAACCTATGATCATGTCGAAGAATGTAGCTTCCTAACACTGAAAGAATTATGATAATCGGTATTGTAGTTTCCGAGATTAGCCATTACATATAGGCCTAAACAAACAAACAAACTCACATTACATCCTTATTATATTGGTATAGATTGAAAACGATAAAGATATGTTTCACATCCATGTAATACATACTTTAAAATTTCTGTCGGAATTTTTCGCCTACTGTTTGTTATACATTTCCGAAGGAAAGATGGGTTTATGCAATCACCTGGTTGTCTATCTGGAATATATGACCCCCTCCCCCCCTCTCAAACTTTTAAACCCGGTAACCGAATTTAACCAAACTAAGTACACATATAGTATTTAAAGATGACATCAGACATTTATAGTTTTCGACCGCACCAGGAACTTATTTTCAAAATGGCGGAAATCTTGAACTTTAGGCCACTATGTTATATCTCGGGAACCAACTATCTCTCTTCGCTTGACCTATTTCAATTAAGAAGGAATAAAGCTCGACGGAATTGAAGAAACTCTTCGTTGTGTTGAGTTTTCGCGCACATGTGGAATAGTTATTTGTTTTTGCGATTAATGAGTCATTATATTTCCAATATTCAATTGAAACCAACTTCAATCTACGCAACTGCAATTAATTTTATTACTGAAATAACATTTTTAATTTTTATTCCGACATGCGTTATCTTATAGTCAATATTATTTAAGCCACGACTGCTGTTCATTGTAATAATGTTATTGTTCCGTGAGCTAAACTCACATTTTAATATCTGTGGATTTTTTAAAAAAATAAGCAACGCGGCAGACTATAAGTTCAGGATTGAAAATACACGTCAGCCATTCAAGATTTCGAATTCACGTTCGAGTGCCCAGTGGTAAAAACAAGAAGTCAGCGTTGCCATCCTGGTTTGTTGAATCGAGAAGCAACTCACATGGGTGACATGCTAGGATTCGGATCTGCGCTAATGTGTCTGGGGTTCTGCAAGCAAAAAGATACGGTTGGCTGGTGAAGGCACCGGAAGAGGACGAAAAAAAACGGAGTCACAGAAAGCAGCTGAGATCGTGCGAAGCGGGCGGTTGATATAAGTTTCATCGATACATTAGGTATTAAATCAGTGGCTCGCCCTTATTGATATACTTTCGGATTGATCCTTTTTGCAGAAATTCTTCGTTTTCGCGCCATAATTTCGAATTCATAGACAACGTACGATTATAGAAAATGTACGAATATTTTACGAGTTGTTTAACATTTTTGTGCGGAATTTTAAGAGTGTGTTATCTGCTTGTTTTAAAAAGTCAGGAACATATTTATATTTTATCAGTAAGTTCCTACCTTTTTCGCAAGCATGAAACAACACGCAGTGAAAATTATATACCAAAGCATTCAACAACTGGCAAATTTTAAATTTTCTATAATCAAACAATTGGAATGATGCCTCTGAATCTCAAATTATGACACGTAAACGAAGAATTTCTGCACAACAGGTTAAACCGAGCCTTAAAGCTGAATGGAACCTCGCCCAGCGGTTATCTCATGTAACAGACGTGTCTCGAATGTTTTCCAAGAGCCGGTACTGATCTAGTTGGTACATTTAATTTGAAAATACCTAGCAAACAGTATCTAAATCGTCTGCCCAACTCGTATTCAAACGCATGTATGCTGGAAAAATTTGGTAATTCATAACCCAACAAGGTTGGTAACCCCTAATTATTTGTATGTTGGGGGTGGATAGCATATACAATATCCTTACGGTCTTGATGACCGCGGTTAAAAGGAAGTCTTTACCTCCACTTTTAACGGCTTCTGCTGTCCGTACTTTTCAAGATGGACCGTGGGTTGTTACGTTATAAGTTTTCTGTTTACCTCCAAAAATAACCTGCCGAGATTTGTCCTCGTTTTCATATATTGAAACCAATAAACGTGTTTTTGTGCTTGGCATTACAGGCAGCAGCTGTTTGCGAGACTACAAGCGGAAATTAGTCTCGACGAGGAACGAGGCCTCATACAGGTGAGTATAGGCTATTCACGGTAAAGTGAGCACTTTTTAAGGCACTCCCAACAGGCGTTAAACACTAGTATATATATCTTATCGGAGTTTCAGACGTTAACTTTTGAGAGCGCAGAAAAGTATACACTGTATTTATTAGTCGCATTGCAATGTTTATATTACGAAGCGGCGGAAAGATAAAAACAGGTTGACAGGGAAAAGTTAGCAAGGCTATTAAAAGTGCTCACTTTACCGTGAATGGCCTACAACTTCATTCACTGGACACTATTTTCTGCCATGCGTATGCGTACAATGGACACGATCAAAGCCACTTCCCGTGCAACATACTGGACATGCTGACTGAAAGGCTTACACATGAACTAGTCTCCATGGTAAGTTTGTGGCTGTTCCATGTACAGAAAACTTCATGTCTGAAAGTAAACACTAAATTCCTTTGATAGAGCTTCACAGACAATTATTACAGCTTGTTGTTGGGTAAATTGTCTGGCGATGTCAGCATATTGTGATTACCACGGCTTCCAATTTATTATGTCAAGCCACTTTATGTATCTTATTTCGTTTCGTACCAACTATGACCTCTTGGAATCTTCACCGTAAAATACATTATATTATTTTAGTTCAGCAATGCTTTCGTTGTTATTTTCTGGTTTTCAAATAGAAAAATAAGTATCAAAAATTAAAATCTGAAAATGCCGATTCCCTTTAAATTTACCCCCAAGATTTTAACATTGGTAAATGATAACGCACTTAAATTTATGGCTTTGGAAAATTTTGACACTGAATGACTATAAACCTCAGCAACTTGATTTGAAGTAAGTTCCTGAAGCAAATAGTTTCGTCGAAAGCTTGTTTTGAAGGGCAACAGAAAATTCGATCCAGAACAGACCGCTATTCTAGTTATTCCGTCCGGCATACTTTCTGAAACTGGCCCAACAGTTTAAATTTCGTAACGGCACCTGGTTGATAACGTATCACGGACGCTTAATTATTCAAGTCGCTTTTGAAGCGCCACTTTATATAGGGGCCTACACGCTAGTTTCGTCGTCAAATTAACAGCGAGATAGTTAATGTGCCCAGTTATATTTTTTAAAGTAAAACTAACAAATAATCAAATTTTAACGTATCTTGCTTGACAGTCCTACCTTACACTCGTTTCAATTTTACTCGTGAGACTGTTTGTTATTCAGGTCTCAGGAGCTCATTTGTTGGTGTATGTTAAAATTTCGCATGGATGCTAATTCTACGTTCATATTTGTTTTCATTTTTATTAGCACTGGTGCTAGCACGCATTTCTCCTTTATAAAGTTATTCGATTTGTCAATTTTACACAGATGCACATACGACTAATACTCAGAAAAAATATTTTATTTTGATTACTGTTTGATTGCCTGTAACTTAGGTAGACGCAAAAACAATATCTGAAATTGTAAACGACATATTTTCCGCAGTATTTATAACTCTGCCTGCCACATGATTGGTTAAGTGGGGCGGAAAAATGCAGTTTGTAACTGCCATACAAACCGTGCCAGATAAATACCTAGCTTGTGTGAGGAACCGCATTGCGACAACTGGAATGCGGGACTCTTATAGCATTCTACGAAACGCGCACCACTTTGAGCACTCCGCGAAGTGAGGAGAGGAACCGCTGCCCCTGATCACAAACGAGTTCGCACGCCGGAGAACTGCGACCTACTAAAACTCGCGCGCCTCATACCGAACTTCGCGCCACCGGCTCCAAGTAGACCGTCCCGCCTCACGGAGAGAGCGCCTTCGCGGAGGTGCTGCGCTCTCACGGCTAGTGCTGGAAATGCTAGCAGCTGGAGTTATCCAACCTCGGCTTGTTTTTTTTATTAGTAATTTAGTAAAATTTGACCATTCAAAAAATCGTAAAGGTGTACTTCGGGGGGGGGGGAAGGGCAGGGGGACTTCTATACGACTTCCGGGTTGCCTATTTTCGTTTGGTAGTAAACAGTAAACCTCCTTGTCAAGAATATCTGCTTTTGTGCAAGCGAAAACGCAATTTTTGTTATGTTATTGTACGCTCAGCCCCTGTCACTCTTGTCAAATTTTTGTTTTCAACTGTATTTGACAATAAAATTTGAAGATACAGTACGGGCATCAACGTTTTCCTTCCAACAAATTTTGTCATACGAAGTTTAATGTGATTGAAAATGTGTCACATTATCAAATTTTCTTTTACTGGGAGAATGTACTACCTAATTAAAATTATTTTCATAGTGAGATATTGCTTTTGTTTTTCCATGCAGTCCATTAAAGGACGAAATGTACAGAATGTTGTAATTTATGTTCACTTTAATACCAAATTCAAATTTTATTTTCAGAGATGTTTCCTGCACAATGAAAGGTAATGCCTCGGAGTTCGTAATAATATGTCCAATATTCCCCTAAAAAAGCATTAATGCCCACACAGTTTCTACATAAATTATTTATAATTATGTTCATAACCTACTTTGTTTCCAGCAATTGTTTGTTATTTTTAAGTTTTGTGACGTCCGTTTTGTCGTACATGATTCTGAATGGCTGAGACCGTCAAACATGAAAGAACTGTTAAAACACATCCAATCTTCAAATATTTGATCGAAACTGGAGCCATCCAACTCTCTCAAACAAATATGGCGGCATTTATGACGTAACAATTATATCATTACAACCAACTTTAGGTATTTGACCAAACTTATTGGAAGCAGTTTGATGGTAAAATTTGAGTGTGACAGGGGCTTAAGGAGGTCTGAACACACTGTATCCCAGCCAGCATGCAAAAATGGCACATCTAATGTCGTCGTAGTTCTGCCATCTGCTGTAGCGCTGTCTGGAAAATTCAGAATCCTTGTTACGAGAAACTTAACTCATTTATTTTCAATTTAATGCTAAAACCGCATATTTTCAAAGTATGAATTATGAATTCGTATCTCGCATATGTCTAGATATCATTCCATCAGTTATTTGTTTCCGTAGTTTCGATTTACTTTTAAAACTTCATTATTTCAATGGTGGCGGGAACTCACATTTGTTACTTATCCCGCGCATTCGCATTGCAACAACAAAGCGAATTCTCCACAAAATGTGATACTTGTGATTTTATTTGTCTTTAAGCTGAATGTGAAAGCAAATACAGTAAACGTTTTAATTTAATAGTTAAAATGCCCAAAATTGTGTGGCCCCTGGGTGCAAAACAAATGACCAGGCAAAGTCAGAACAGAAAGTCGTGGTATTTCAAATGCCAAGTGATGACAAAATTCATTAAGTGTAATTTATTTTCAGTAGCATTCCAAGCGGACTAAGGCGTATAAAGAGGCCCAAAGTGGCAAATTAAAAAATTAAACTAATATAAAATATGAAGTAATTATTGTCATTCTCCGGCGAGCTTGTTTGATGTTATGTTTATTCCTATACCTAATCACGACACGAAAATGCCAAAGAGAAACATTTCAGAGAGTTTTGTTTAGGCAGTTTTTATGCAGGTTGTAGTGGCCAGAGGAGAGCCGCACACGAAATTACATGTTAAGATACGATGCACTATGGATTTTGAGTGCTTGCAAAACAACATGCTGACCTACTGAGGGTGCAGCGTATATAAGACCAGGAATGCTGTCCCCCCTCCCCTAGGATTCATGCCGACACCAGAAGCACGACTATGTTAGTTGTTGGAGCTGGCAATGTGAACATCAAGATGTAGAGGCTTGGAGGAGCTTCCAGGTCCTCTTCTGTGAAATTGGTGAGCATACCCCATGCTAGCGGTTAGGGCGCAAGTCATACTTCGAGACCCCGTCAATCCTCCTTAAGAATAATTATTAATAATTTACAAGGCTAGGGACTTGAGATTATTCCTGTATTGCTACTTAATGGCACTGAGCTGCTTGTGCGTAAGTGTTATTGAATATTGTGTATTTAGTATTCAGTGTAACACATTGTATCTATCTTAATTGCAGTTATATGCATTCATGTTAATAAAGTGTTTTTATGAGCCCCGGTTTGTTAATGATTTTATAAGCTACGACCCATTCTCATGTGTAGATTATCCCCTTCCCTTGTGTTGGAAATACCTTAGTTAAATAACTTGGTTCAGTTATCAGAGATAAAGTTGGAAAGGGGAGACATTGCACTGGTGGAGGCACAGTTTAATTGCCACCTCTTTGCAGCCAAGCTCCACCTGTTCCCAGGTCATCTCATCATCGTTTCACTACGTGTTTTCATAAGCTTTTTATAGTTTGAACATAATCAAAGTATGCCACCTTCCCCCGTCTGTACCAGACAGCCCCGCCCACCCACACTGACAGCCGTTAGTTTCCTACACCCAGGACACGCACTGTAAGCGAACCAGTGTATGGTAGGTCAGTTCGCCACGTGCACCCATCAGATGCTTGTGTAGTCCGCTTTGCCAGGCCAGCCTTGTCGGCCTCCCCGCCCCATCTAGCGCTGCTTTTGCTTTTAATTAATGCATGTATTAGTTTTTTGTGCATGTGGGGCTCTATTCCTGTAATTGCAAGGTTCTCTCCACTTGTATTGAGCATGTTTTTAGGAGAGTTCCTCTATCTCTTATCCTTGTAGCAATAAGTGATTTTAAGCTTCCCAAATGTGAGCGGCACCTAATACTCTGACTCCACACATTCTCGCTCTCAAATCACGCTGAGCACACCACATTACATCCTTATCGAGTAACCCCCGACCTTATTGTTTCACGCCCAAGCGCAGAAACAAGGGAAGCATGTCGGAGGAATCGAACCGACATTGCGAGTCCATACCCTGGAACACTATCACTATGAATAATTTCGGGCAGTTTAAGGGCTTACTGGATGCAGGGGACTTTAATTGTAAGGCACATTAATGTTTTATTCACAGTCCTTAGTAATGTACCAAGAGAGCAGTGCAATTAGCTGCACATTAATATATAGTACAGTAATATAGCAAGTCTGTTATGCTAGAGTAAAATATTGGTACTTTACGGAGTTCATGGGAACCTATTTGTATACCTATTATAATGATTTCCCTACCATGATTGCACTAGTGTAGAAGTACTATGAATAAATGTTTCAGTAGACTGAGAACTTAAGCACATTATTGCAGAGTGCATTTCAAGGGCAATAAGAAATTAACGTCATGATATGAATGAACTTTGTAACGAAACTTACACGTGCCCCCCCTTAGACAATTCGAAAAACTTGGGTATTATATATATATATAACTGTAGGATATCTGGCTCAGGTTATGAAAATTTATCATAAAGTACGCGTGTGTTGTGTGAGTAAATTAAGATAATAGCATAAGGTATTACATTGGGAACTCTACTGCCGTTCATTAATTTTGTTTTATTTTGCCATCAAGGTTGGGATAATGAAGTAGCATACTGTTAACATAAATTAAATAGAGGGAGCTGTATAGGTGATTTTATAAGCATTCCTAAGATAAGGTATAGAGTTACGTATGGAGTGAACGGCGAAGTGTAGGACGAGTAAACCACATCGTAACATATATTAATTCCTCCTCAACTAATTATATATGGATTCATGGCCGACCTTTTGTGATTCTATGGCTTACTTTGATAAGTGATGGCGGCCATGTTGGTTCGTTGTGAGAAAAAGGGGAAACAAAATTAATTGTGCAGTAATGGAGCATTACACTGCAGTGCATATCGCGCATAAAAAAAAAGAGATAACTAACACACAAGTGTATGCGCCAGAGTGCATTCCACCCTCCCGGATGGTGCACACACACCACATTCCAGGGTCTGCCTCACCACCGCCTCCCCCCATTGTGACACTTGATAAATGCCGCACCTTGCATTGACACACAGAAGCGAGTGCGCGCTGCACCTCCTTCCCATGTCAGCAAACATCATTTGTACTGCCATGCCTCGTTTCAATTCATTTATCACATTTTAATAATTTACATTTCCATCTTACATTCTCAGCAACTTTCCCTTTAAATCTTTGTATTGACAAATTACCAATGGTCTTTATATATTAATTTTTATATATCAGATTAATCAATATTTTTCCAGGTACCTTATCTTACGTGATAATAACTCTGTGTGCATCGCTCGTACTTTCGTTTTCACATGTAAAGCTCATACAGTCCATGTTCATTTCTTTCCACGAATCACTTATCAGTGTTCCATAATTATATTCAGTTTAATACAGTGACAGTTCATGTAAATAATCCGTGTTGCAGATATAAAATTTTTCCACAGCATAACCCCCCCCCCCCCCCACCACCAATTCAAACCGTTGTATTTCATTAGTAATTATAAGTTATATATATATATATAAACTTCATCTTATTCCCCAGTCTTACCATTTAGCTCGATGGCACACTGCCCTTGATTATGACACGAACAAGGTTGGAATGGACCCTGCAATGAAATGCATCGCTGCAGCTATCTGTTTTAGCCCCAACAGAATGGATACTTGCCCCCGAGCTCATCCCTTTGATACTCCCTTTGTTTCGCGTGAGACACGGCATTCTGGGCTTTGGATAGGAGAAGGATCCGACCAGGCACTTTTCCCCACTTTTTGCCCCACTGGCCTTGAAGGAGCTTCAGGCAGCGGGGGTGTTTTCATCTTTTTACTGTGGGGTTCGTACATACGACACAGTAATGTCCCCTTGGCAGTGTACCCGAGTGCATTGGCCATTTATGACCATGGTGAGGGTAAGCCATGAGTGCAGTTTTCCTTGTTCTGTATTGTACTTCTGTGTTAGCATGTAGAAAAAATTGTTTTCCCATGTTACTCATTAACATGAACCCCTCTCATTTTCTCAGCTTTCCCATATTTGTATCATCTACATCTCCATATGCACAGCCATTATGTTCCATTTCATTGCAAACTGTTACTTTATGTTTAATTATTTATATTGATTTAATTTAATATTAATAAGTATTATCATCCCATATAACATGATATTTTACATCTCTAATGTCGCACACACAGAGGGTCATTACTTGGTACTATAGGTTCGCAGATTTGGTTTTACATATCGTATAACATCGGCGGCACACACTCCTTTCAATGGACGGCTAAGTATGTTTGACTTCACAGTCATTCCGACCTTTGATATTCCCTATATGACAGTCTGCAAATGCTTGGTGACTTCCACTTGGTTCTTTAATACGTCACAGAATGTTTTCTCAGATTATGTCTCTAAGTTTCAGACACCCCAGAAGCAAACCCGGCCTCCGAGCTATGGTCCCGTGACAGCCAGCAGTGTCCACAGCGTGTGTTGATGGCCGCAATCCTGCTGCTCGCTGACCATTCGAGCATCTGTCTTCTGTCTGCTTCTAGTAGCAGGGATCCAGGCTTACCAACTCCTCGTCTCGCCTCTCGTCATTCCCATCGCAGCACGACAATGTCCTTTGTGCCGGCCACCAAGGTTGGCTGCACTGAGAAGGGGTGGAGCTGCTCTGTGCAGGCGCCTGGCGTTGCCAGGGCAGAGGGCCGGTGCAAGTTGAGCTGCCTTCAAGGAGTGGGGTAACTTTCCCTGCCCGCTCCGCCAACACCGCCATCGTAACTTTGTGCCTATCTTTTTTCACAGCTGGACCCTCCCTGCTGGTGCCTCACCAACGTGCTGGCATTGTTACGTCATGGCAGAACTGGCCATTCTCCTACCGGCATTCCGCTGCCATACATGCTAATTGTTTACTTATTTCAGATGTTACCTGGATTACGAATTGTTTGCACTTCAGTTAATACGTCACTTTTACTACACACAATTTGCTTTTAATTTCCCTTTTATGTGACGTCTAAGCTGACTCTTACAGCTTTATTTTGTTAATACATCCCAAATATTTAAAACTTACACCAAAAGGTCTGGACTAATTGATATAATTGGTTTACTTTCTACAATGGCATTCACATTCTGCCTAGTGTGTGCAGACAATGTGGTATACATTTACCCCTGTATATTATTATGTTCTACTCTATTCCTGCCTAAGAGGCTTTCACACAACAGACAGAAGCATAAGGAATATTACCTGCTGCAGAATAGTTTGTAACATCCATGAAAATAGGATTTTAATGCATACAATTAACTGATATTATTCTTCCTCTTCTTATTGCTACACATATTGTCATGCAAGAGTTAATGTAATATTTTTCACATTTCACTTTTATGATTTCAACTGCCTTTGTAAATTTAATAATTTTTATTAATTTTATTTTTCTTAACACGTACGATTTTTTAAAACTTAGATGTATGGTGGCAATAATATTTATGTGTAATTTGGATATGCTAGTTCATTTTTCATTGTGTATTTATTATATATAATTAATATTTATGTTTGGTGTGATCTCAATTTTGTAAGTATTTTTACTTTTTATTGTATTATATCTCAGTCCTGAGATCACGTAATGTTTGGTTTTTCTTCACTTAGGTCGTTAGAAGTGGTTTGTGTGGGTGGTTTGAAAAGTTTTGATCGCCATTGACCCGCAGGTTGAAATCCTGATTGTTGATTGGCTGGCACTATAGCCCCCCTTAACCTAGCGTCAGCCACCAGAGACTAACACTCTCTTCGCTAGCAGCCTCCAACAACGTCAGATGTAGGGCAGGACCTCCCGTCTGAAGTGGATGGAGAGGTAGGACTTTAAATTAGTTTTAGGGTGTGTAGACATGTCCCTGAACCAACTTTTAAGTAAATTTGTAACCAGCAATGGAGCTTGTGTCAATGGTCGCCCATTCGCGATTTTAAGTGGTCAGGAGTTAGATAGTTTTGACACGTCATCTATGTACGTGTAGAGCAGAGCTCCACGTATCTCCACCTTAATCCTGCTACGCCAAACCCTGCAAGAGTACCCTACCTTCAATTCGCTTAGTGATTAAAATATAAGTCCTACAAAAAGATCTGACTTTTCATCTGGAGCTAATTTTATTTACAGTTTGATTCAGCTTGATGTCCATTAGCATCAGTCCGCAAGCGACGCCATCTTGACTTTTATAAGTACGTAAATTTCTAGCACACATGCGCCCACTGCAAAACCTGTGATAATAGTCGTTTCTACCAGAGCTAGACTGTTTAGTGAGAGCACAATTTTTTTTAACGAAATATTTATTACAGAGAACAGTTTAATTAATCTTATTTTGAAACCAGTATATTCATACTCTGACAAGCTATGTCACGTAACTGTAAAAGGGTTCAAGTAGGCTAGGCATGGCCAATTTTAGCGTTGTTATGATAGTATGTTGTCTTTATAGCTTTTCTCATATTGTCATCATGGTTTTTAATTATTTCAGGTTTAAACAATTACAATACAAAAGGAAATGAAAAGTAAAATTAATTAAATATATTCAAAGGGTGTATCTGTTTTTTCGTTTTCTCTACTGTAGTGTCAAGGTGTCAAGTTAACCTATTTCTTACCTAGGGTCTTGCATACGTGTTTACTAGAGTTTTCAATTATATGCCTTATTTTGATATACATACATAAATGGTGTATGTGCCAAATGACTGTTAGTGAGTAAGGATTCAAATTTATTATCTATGATGTTTTCAAGACATGACATAGTCTTCCTTTGTGACAAAATAAAAGTAAAGTCCAAATTCATTAATTATGCACATTATAATGCAGATATGTGCCAAGACTATGCTCTAATCTGAGGTACACTAACACATCAAAAATAATGCTTTAAAGCAAAATGTGTCAGTTCTTGCAAAATGCTTATTAATTTATATTATAAAGATGGTTTATACTATTTTGGACCTAATACATAATACTTTTCCTCAGCTCAAGTAACTTTTTTCCCCCTACAATTTATTTTGAGTATTGTTGGCACTGACTATAGATGTATTCAACAAATTAAGTTTAATTACAGCAAATAAAACTAATAATTTTGACATTTTAACGGTCTGTGCAAATTTTTATTTTGTGTGAGACATATAAACTATTCATATTTCTATGCAACAAAATAAAGTATTTTGACATTGCAAATTTCTTGACAATTTTACTATCTGTGTTTGCTAATTGTAGTGTAAATATGTTATTTGGCACCCTTTAAGTTATTTTGTGTGAAATACAAATTATATGTTAGTTGTGAATGTGTGTAGCAAAGTGCCTTCATAAGTACCCTACTGTTCAAACCACAAACCAAAACAATATGAATTGTAGAATAGGGTTCTCTACAGCCTTTCACTGCACGTTATATCGTGTATTTAATACGTTGTATTAGGATGATTACTGCAAAAATAGTTTATGAAAATCATTAATGCTGCCTGTGGCATACATTGATTGCTCCTGATGTGATTATGATCCAAAGCACGTTTCCTCCAATGAGTCGCAAGTGTGTGTGTGTGTGTGTGTGTGTGTGTGTGTGTGTGTGTGTGTGTGTGTGTGTGTATATATATATATATATATATATATATATATATATATATATATATATATATATAACTGTAATAAACTACCAGTTTAATTTATCTTTTGCTCAAGCTATGTAATATAGATTGGAAGATAATTTGGTATATTATTAAATCTACAATTGACATTATTACTTCCTTTTCTTGGAACTTCATAGTTATGTTATGGGAAAAGGTGGTGTTGTTGGGTCTTGGAGATGGTGAGGGGAAGAGGGGAGAAGGCTCCCAGTGGCCTCTTAATTTCATAGATCTTCATATTGCACGCATGCCCTATCACATTTGTGAATGAAATTACTAATTACAACACTGCTTTCTCTTCAATTAAAAAAAAAAGTGAAATCAAATACTGCAAATCTTGTAAATTATTTTTGGGATATTATCGATGTGCTGTATTAAAACCGTACGTATTGACAAAGAAACAATGCTCTGGGAAAGTCGACTTAATAACATAAATTGTGATTTCCACAATTCAGAGCTAAGTTATATTCGCTATAACTCTCGTTGCGCCATGTTATTCACATAATTAAGTATTATGTTAAACTACGATTGCAAATAATTCGTTTCCCATAACACAGAGCATTCGTTCTTGCCAGGATTATGTTTTCCCGTGAATAATTTATGAAAATAGGTAGGCATTAAATGCCACTGAATGCTGAAGCAGCACACACTAGCAGCTTGCATCCTATTAAAACAAAATAATTTTCAGTAGATTGAAAACAATGTTTTTTGGAGGAATCCATAGGAGAAATACAATTTCTAAAATGACTTATATGTACATTAGCACTTAGCACCAGTGACGACTCCCTCAATTGACTTCCCAGCGATTATAGTTGTATTTTATTACGAACTCTATTATTATTTCGCTTCGTCTGTATATTACAACTATAACTAACATAAACAACACAATGCCTTGTTATGGCAACATCTTCTACAAGACATGTAGCACTACAGTGACTATCTTGCGAACTATGGCGACATTAACTAGCCAGGTGTATCAGACAAGTATTCAGACCTCCCCAGGGTGTCCACTCAATTTCTGTTTCAAAATTCCCTGACTTCTGTAGGTTTTACAGACAGAAAGTTTTTTTTTTTTTTTTTTTTTTTTACCAATCATTTTGGCTTTATTTCAGCTTACAACAAAATTTACCATATAAATGTTTTATACGATTATTGTATAATGCGATGAGAACAGTAAACGTGTTACATTGGTGCAGCAGCCATAATAATAGAATTCTACAGTCAGTAATCTAGTTTTACCAAATAATGCAGTAATGCTGTTTGGTGAACAAAACTCCCTCAAGTCAAAAACTCATGTACACAATGTTAGGTTTTACAATGGATGTGGCGTAAAAGAGTTTGCAATACAGTTTTATCCCAAATAAATTGTACGATTCAAACATTTCTTATTTTTATCACAACTAACATAATATGTTAGTTATGATGAATGCATTTTTTTTTCTTTTTTTTAGAAAACTGCATAAAATATTACACTTGCTATCTCTGTGATTTAAAAGAAAAATTCATAAAAATTTGATTTTACCCTGAAGTTGGTCTTTATGAAGCTAAAAATATAGTGTGAAAACATTTCGAAATACAGATTTGGGCATGAGAATCTAATATAAAATCATCAACAAATATATAATGACTGCTACTAAATAATAAAAAAAATGGACAATGAACATGTTTACATTCTTTAAATTTCGTTAATATCTACTGGATACATGCAGAGTTAATTTATATTTTCCAACACGTCTGGTTAAAATAAAAATAAGGTCAACTCCATATCAAAATTCAAATATGAATGTTAGCAACTTCACAAATACCGTATTTTGTTGTGTATAGGCAGCACCTGTAGTTTTGATGAAAAATTAGGGATAATTAATATTTCAGGTATAGGTCACACCGAATCTTTGTATTCCTGTAAATTTTTTTTTTTTTTAAATGTTGTGTGATGTGTGTGGGCCCTGGTGTGTTTTATGTGGGGAGAAGTCCCTCCGACTGGGTGGTACCTTTGGGCTTAAATGAATAATAGGGGCGAAGAGAGTGTAGGCTGCTGGGTGATGAAGTCCAATGATAGAAGGGGGCGTGCTTACCTTTGGACTTTAGAATGTTATTAAGTCACAATTCTGTACAAACATAATAAACTCCGATTTAATTTCTCCCCTACAAATCATTAATATCAGAAAATCTGTGTTATGTTACAATGTTTACGAATATACATTGTGTGATAATTACTATTCCACAGATGGTAACGTGACTTGAGAAAGCAAGATCATGGCAACATGTTACACAAAATGGCATCTTATCAATGTGCCCTTGTAGAGCCACGGCAGGCATGCAAACTATGTAAGATATCTTTCTCTTGTACAGCAGGAAAATTATTTTCTCATGTACATCATCTATGGCCTAGCTTCAGGGACAGATTTAAGAGCGGCGGAGGGGGTGTCCCCCCCCCCCCCAAGAACCTGTAAAGATGAGTTTCGTTAGTGCATTTCATAAGGAAAATGTACCAAGATAAAACATTACGTTTATACACATAAATATTGGGAAACAAGTCACCATATACGCATATGCGCATACACAAGGATGATACATATAAACATGTTTAATACACACATTTATACATACAATCACATATTTAGTCCTATATTCATTTTTTGGCATCGACATTATGTCTGGGAGTTCTGAATAAAAATGCTCTGTTACTGAGTTCGGCCATAAAATAGCGATGTTAAGGCACAAAAACTCCTAAAAATGTGCTTGGGCACAATTGTGTGTGTGTATGAATGCACGCATGAAGAATTCACTCTAAATATTTTAAACACAGCAGATAGGACCACCATAGATATGCCGCATTTAAATATTTCAATGATATTGAAATTGACATTAACTACTTACGGCTGAGACTATCTCCCTTTGTTGTATTCCATGATTTATTGCTGACTTAGCATGTAAGAAGTAAACTTAAAGTTATTGTTAAAATGCTTTGCTATTTTCCATATCGTGTCTTACAGACATAAGCATAAATTCCTATATACTAACGCATTTCTGTCACATTCACATTAGTGAAAATTCACTGTGGATTAATTTAAGTATTTGCTTAATTTGGTTTAGATTATAACTTAAAATTCAGTTCACTTAAAACGCCTTGAGCGAAAAAACATCTTGTTTTATATGCGAAAGAAAAATTTAAGAAGTTACATTGTTGCGAAACGATAGCAAATAAGGATGGATGATCTGCCCGCTTTTCTGGGTTCAAAATGTAACCAATTTAAATAAAAGTATTTTATTCTGCATTAACAGAAGGCATAAAATTTTCAAGTTTTTGTGATGTTTACAAAGCCACTTTTTACCCCCACTCTCAAGCTTCATTTTATGTAAGTGAGGGTCGTTTTTGCTAGAGTAAAGCGTTGGCTACTAGATTGAAAATCTAGTTCCTGTATTTTTTCTGCGGCAAGGGAAAAATGAGTGTCTTCCACAGTTTTGTAGTGAAGCAGTTGAGGAGTGCGACAGCGTGCTGTATCCTAACATTAAAAATTATCTGTGTACATTGTCTTGCTTGCCTGCAAGTGTTGCTAGTCCTTAGTGTACTTTTCTCACTTTGTGAAGAATTAAAACTTGGCTCCGGTCACATTGTGGGCAGAAACATCTCAATGGCATTGCATTAATGCACATACATAGAGATATTTCAATAGACAAAGAGAGGGGTAGAAAGTCGTTTTGCACAAGGTACTACTCGTCGAAAATCCTCGTTTGTGGTGTGATAGAGCATAAGTGGCTGCCTTTTGAATGCCAAGAGATGATGTAATGGAAAAAAAAATTAAAAGAATTTTAAAGTTTGGTCTCAGGATATGTATAAGTAAAATGAAATAATAGAGGTGACTGTGCAGGAAAATAAATTTTCTGCTGAAGTACACATTTTTAGAGATGTCTTAATATTGACCAATATTTGTCAACTATGTAATTTTCTTCATTTTAAATTTACTATTTAGTAAGAGAAAGTCGGGGGTATTTTAAGCTTCATTATACCATTTTTTGCAGATGTGACAATTGTTACTAATACTACAAAGAATGTATATCCAGCCACAGAATTACTTCAAGATAACTTCTATGTGATGTCAGCATAACATGAATACCAGAAGAATTCGTGTGACAACGTAAGATGTTCGAAGAAAATATTTTAAAAGTCCTTGGTATGTGCTGTATTAGTATATAACTGTACGAAGTAAGATTTATGAAATGTTTGTATATGTCTTAAAGTCATTCCTTTTTATAAGTCTTTTATAAGTATAAATTTTAAGTGATAGTATTATTTGAGCTCAATATTTATATTGCAAATGATGATAATGCCCATCACGTTTAAGTATTTCTGTATATAAGGTATTTGCAATCGGATTGGCCAACATTTATACAATGTAAGCAAAGTAAGTTAAAATAAAACTCATTTTTCTTCCTTATATCGTGGCTTATAGTTTTACGATGCAGTTAATTATAATACTGAAAAGTGAGAAATTTTAAGAGTGTTCGTAATACAATCACACCAAAATGTTTTCATTTTCTATGTTTTGATGGCTTTTTTCTTTGAATTGTATTGTGCTGTAATTTGTGATTGGAACTGCATTTGAAGTTATTAACAACAATATTTTAATGACTATATGAAATGAAGAAAAAATTGTTGAAAAAGTTCCTTATATAATAAATAAGTATTTGCCGATAACCACACAAAAGTAACCAGGCAAATGCAATTTATCTACGACTGGATGAAATGCAATTAGAATTATTACCTCCAAAGTTTAGTGCATCACAAGACAAAACCCCCCCGCCCCAAACTAAGATGAATGCTTAAATCCGCCACTGCCTAGCTCCAACATATCTACATCTTTCACTTGCGTGGGATGAAGGTTATTTTGTTTATGAATGTGTATGAACAAATAACCGCACTAGTGTAAAATTGTGTGTGTGTGTGTGCGCATGTGTGCATTTTTTTTTTTTTTTTTTTTTTTTTATGAATCAATAAATGTCTTCTCTTCCCTTCCTTCCTTTAAGAGTTAAAATATTAAAATGTGCTGTATGTTGACAAATCTCTACACATTTTGGGAAAAAAAATTCAAAACATTTTTTTATATCAATATCTCGTGTATAAGCCGCACCCAACATTTTGACATCACGGAGCCATGTTGTAATTTAGAAATGCCATTTGACGCGTCTCTGGATCATAAGCTGGACCATCAAGGAGGAAAATTGGTGATGTGGAAAGGATGCAAAAATTACCACCATATAGTCCAGGGGGTGCCAGCATCTCCATAGAGAGCACGAGTTCAGTTCGGGTGTGTGGTCGACGGCCTGAACAGTGTTCTCTTTGATGCCCGACGTCTCAATCTTATAGTTGTAGAAGTTGTGACAGTTATCCCAAAATTCATATACAATGCCTCGTCTAGTGGGCATTATCAGGGCTATTCCCATACGCCCAAGCTCACTCCCGGACTGTTATAGGCTGCCTTAGGCCTTGTGAAAATATTCGAACGAGTTACGCAGTCAAGAAGTGACCGAAGAAATTAACATAGTCCAACAATTCATGACATGAATATTTACTTCCTTATATCTTCAATAGAAGCACTTACAACTTGCCCAGCTAAAGTGGGGCACACACTGATGTGGAAAAGGCGGCAAAATGTCTACGTGAAAATTATATGGTGATCACGTCCCGGCCATGTACAAATGGATTGTGTTGTGGAACGGTGCACTCCCCGAGATAGGAATAAACAAGAGATTTCAGTTAATTAAGTTAAACTTATTGTAAGTTACATGATTATTATCGAGGCGATAGAGTGCCCTGGGAGGGCACACGTGCCGTGTGCCCTCCCATGGCACTCTACCATTCCACGCGGTAACCAAGATGCGACTACTGAAACATGGCGGCGGGCTGCCTCCTTCCCGGCAAAAAACTCTTGCGCCGTATCACGTGATTACAAATTACATGGCCCTAAATGAGTATGAAACACTTAAAACCTTACATGACAAATCACACTTGAATAATGAGAAATAAAGAAATATAAAAATATATACTTAACCATAATGCGTAATACACCCTCAACTTGGTGCCTTACGCAGCAGTGACGAGTTACCAAGTGTGGTTTATGTCCAGTTCGCCATAAGGCATTTAAGGTATGGGCCTTCTCCCATCAATTTTTTCAAAATTTAACTTATTGTGCGAGTATGATTGAAATGGTCACGAGTCAACATAATAAATTACAGTGCTTCGTATGGGCGCATACGAGCCTAGATATCCCACAACACAACAAGTAAGATAGTTATTCAGTCAGTATTAATTTTATACTACAAGGAGACAAACAACTGCACTTTGAGGATTTGCCATGTTCGTCGGCCAAACGACCTTGAGAAACGAGTCCACAGCTGCTCTCTGACTTTACGATATTGTCAACCGAACCATATCTGGCACCCTGGTTAATTATCTCCACCGAGATTCCAAAACCGTATTTACCGCTCCTCACCTGACCAATATCCTTATTGACCAACACATTGCCACTAGTTGCCAGCCTTCTGCGCATTAGACATACGGCAAATGACTTGCACGAATGTATGGCAGTTTAAACCACCGTTCCGACACCTTGATTAACGTCAAATTTCGTCCAACCTTGGTGCAAATCCTCATCTTAAAATCCGAACAATTTTTCTCGCAAGTTTCCTGCATTTTTCGTGGAGTTACACACGAGGGGAACAGCTGAGAATCCGCCGTCGGTTGACCCCTGCTCACGCCATGCAGGACCGCTGCATTCCCACGATACTTCCATGCAATGCAAACACGCTGTCGTGCTTCCTCATAACTTGCTTCCACGTACTGCACTTGCATGCTCGTGTGGTAGTATTGTCAAACCACCATGGCTGCCTAGATGCAGTACGATGCGCCGGCACCACTGTGTCTGCAGTGTCTGTGTCAAAACCCACTGGATGTGGTAGATAGATTCGAAATAGATACCCAGTTTGAAAGTGCGATCGAAAGACCAACCCGGCAAGCAACCGCAGAGAAGAGCAAGTGACAGAACATTCGGACACTATCTACGAAATCCAAAATTCACCTCCGTTACAATTGTGCAGAAGATTGTTATGCACAGAATCGGGAACCACACCGAGCACATGTGCACAGTGCCATATCCATGAGCACCATGAATGCATGAGTCCCACACCACAACCAGATTGTGGTTTATTTGTGACGAGTGCGTTGGACAGTTGAAATCGACCGTGCCCACAAACATTTCCACCGACTTACTTATGGGCAACCAGCCCGGTGATTCAGTGTGCCAAACAGAAGACAGCATGGGAAACAATATGCAAGCAGATGGAGATTTCATCACCACGGTAAACACGGTATGTCACGTCGAGAGTGAAGTATAGATGATAAGGGAGCACAAGCCATGGCAGTACACTGCAAGGTCGAGGATATCTGCAACCACACGTCACCTGCAGGTGGGGCCCCTTGACAGCTGTCAATCAAAGGGCACCGCATAACCAGTGCTCGCAACCACTGCCAACCCTACCCCTGTCACCTCTACCACTCCCATCTATGACGCCTTACCTACCAACCCACACTGGTATTTCCACAACAAATGCCCAGCATATTTCCCATGTTTTTTCCAGCACCGATACCTCTAACATCTGTTCCCACTAATAGCTATGGACCGCAAACTGGATCCAGCTGGCAACTGGAGATGGAACTGCAACAAGAAGCAAAACAAGACAGAAGCAGCCCGGACACCACCTGTAACCAGAAATGAACACCGACAAAATTTCAACACCTACCGACATTTACTGGCATAGCAAGCGTAGACCCCAGAGCTTTCTTAAAGGAGTGTACGTTCACGTCTGCAAAGCTACAAGGTGGATGAAGATGAGTGGGCCAGTTGCATCGCCGGCCAATTGCAAGGAGAAGCATGGCAATGGTGGGGCACTGTCAACCACTACGGCATGCAGTGGGAGGTGTTCTTGCAAGCTTTTCAGTGCCAATACGGAAGTGTGTTTACATCCCTACAAGTGCAAAGCAAGTTACTCTGGCAGGAGCAACAGCCTGGTGAACAACTACCAATGTTCATTATGCAAAAGTCACATCTGATCAAGCAATTCCACCCGCAACTACCAGATCGAGAGGCACTGGAAATCATTGCTGAAACTGCCTTACCGGAGTACAGAGCCGCCCTACTATCTTTCTTAAACAGCAATATGGAGGAGGTTCTTAAAGCTGCTATCATTCTGGAACGAAACCGTAACTCATCATGACGTGAGAACGGGACTGCTTGATGGTGGCATGAGCAAAATGGGAGTGATAACATGCAACGGGACTAACATTTTATAGTGTGGATGAATATCTAAACTACAAAAATCAAGAAATTAATGCACATGTCTTTGTACACATTTCCTGTTCCAGTTTTTCTTGTTTCCTTTTTATTCTGTTTCAGCAAAATGATGGCGCCCCACACCATGTTGGAGGAGGATTGGTCAAATTATTACGAAAAGATGTGATGCGTGTACGTGCATTCTGACATATATACATGTGTGTGTGTGTGTTTACTATGTCCAGGGTATAAACTTTGTATACTGTACTGTATTTTCGACTTGTTCAATATCTTTGAACAGCTATGTATTGAAAAAAAATCTTACAGATGCAATAAAACAAAACAAATAGATGAATATATAAATAGTGGCCAGTGGTACTGTTGCTTTTGTATATTATTGTCGTTGCACAGGATTTTTTGTTTACATATATTAATTTGTTCCCTTTATTTATATTATATTGTAAGATTCATTTTAGGCATACAAGTGATATTATTTTTGCTAGTAGCCTACCCTTTCAATTTGACCCTTTATAATAGTTTACGTGTACAGAATTCAATGCATTCAAGTTGATGGGATTGCATCCATTGTCCTTTGAAAATAACTTCCTATATATTTACATAGTAAAAAAGGGAATTATAGACATAACAAACTGGTTCAACTTGAACAACTAACTTTGAACAGTACCAACTCAAGCTCAAAAATCACCTGTATCCTGACTGACTCGAAATAAATAAATATCCAGGACAAATGCGAGAAAACTTTTCGATCACGCCAATATCATCTAATTTGCAAAATGTGCTTTGTCGTAAAAACAGTATCGACGAACTGTATTATCCTTTAGTCAATGAAATGTTTTTACAGTGATTATGTACACAATGAAAGAACAGATTTTCAGATAAAAAGATTGATGGTTAGAATTATGACCAATAATAACAATCAAGCATTATGCAAAATTATTTTTTAGAAAACTTGATATATCCTTTTCAAGTATGTATATATTTATGAAACTAGCTGGTCCTAGGACTGTTCGCGTGGACTTTAGGATTTGTTTACATATTTTTAAAATATAAAAATATAATTGAAAAAAGGCGTGAATAGTGTCAATCAAAATTTTTACATTATAATTTCTATAATGAAAACTAGAAGAATTTCTAAAGTTTGAAAAATTAATCAATACAAACTTAGAGATGTATTTTTATATTTAGATGGCAATTAATGCAGTGCCTGCGACTTCGTTCGCTTGGACTTAAGGATTTGTTTACATAAATGTTTAAAATATAAATTTCGCTTCACTTAGGTTTTATGGAATTATTAAAATACAACCCACCATCGCCTAGGTTTTATGTTCAAATAAAAATATCGCTTCGTTCAGGTTTTATGGAGTTATTGAAATACATACCTACATAATTAGTTTGAAAGATTGTTACTTTATTATTGAAAAATAGTTTTATTGTTGTGTTAATGTCGGTTGTTAGATAATATGTTATTTTACTACTTTTTTTTTCTTTCAAAAACTAATGTAGCTTTTTCTATGATGCGTATTATATCAATCATCATTAAAAAAATCTATTGTTGTTTCAATAATGCCTTTTGACAATAATCCTGTTGCAAATAAATAAAAATGAAACACAAAGAAAATCGTCAGAAAATATTAATTTACTTCGTAACCATTTGAGATATCAACATGAAATAAAGAGCAAATTTTCAATAGAAATAAATGTATCATCTCAGAAAATTTTGTCAAAATTGATGTAGCCATTTCGGAGCCTATTCTAGACAAACATCCAGACAGACCGACCGACAAAGATTTTAAAACAGTTTAGGCTTCAACCAGGTTTAGATTGCATTTTACACCACCGCCTTTTCTATAATTGCCGAAGCTCAGAGCGGGGATGTGCTCGGGCCCTTATACCACCCAGGCGGTTGCAGCATTTTCATCTCTCTTCGGGCTAGAGGAAGTTTCCCTCCCCAGACCGCAGAGAACACACAGCCCACAGGTCAGGACGCCCTGCATGTCCCGGCACAATCCAGACAGCCCGCCAGTTATACCAGCGAAGCCGTGGGGCATTTTTCAATTTTAGTTATTAGTATATATTGTATTTTATCTTAGGAAATATATGAAACACACAAGCAGAATTTACAAGTTAAATTAAGATGATAATGTTTTCTGTTACATAAAAATTAAAGTCAACACTGCATGTTGATGATACTTTTAAATCCTTTAAAGAAAGGTAGCGCAGAAACCATTTGGTTGTATAGAACCTTGTAAATTTCACAATATCGTCAAACACAACATCTGCATTCTCAGTGTCGCTATCAGCTTCTGCCTTACTATTTGCAGTAACCAAGCAAAACCTAGGAAATTCGGGTGAGTCACAATATTTTGGAATGTACCTAGGATACACGAGTGGAACACAAGGGCCCAGCAAGAACTTAGAACATGTGAACATTGTGGCCCAGGTACCTGGTGTTGTTAAGGTTTACAGCAAGTATATACACTAAAAGCGTAAGATAACTAACATAGGATGAATACTGTGTTGTTCAAAAAGGCAAAATGGCTACTGTGGTTCATCCTTAAAAGATAGACATATGCTGTAGTGAACTTTTTTTGTAGAGCTTTTAGAGATATATAATTCCATAATTCGCTAATTTGGCATATCTCTTATGGTTTAGTGAGTGTAAGGCGTCTAAGCTTCCTAAAAGTGACTTTTTCCTACTTGATTAGAAAACGTTAACATTTCTCTACAATCCTTACATTAAATAATAATGTATTATATTGACGCTGTCGGGTGAGACACAAGACAAATGATAACACAAATTACTTACGACGGCACCAGCGATGTTTCCCAGTTACCGTACTGTTAAGACACAGGGTTCTCAGGGATGCTGTGAGTTCTGTGTGTCCATCTCACCCGAGCATACTTACGATACACTTTGCAATACTAAATATTTTATCACTGAAAAATGGGGGTGAGGACACTGTCACTACAAATAAAAGATTGGAACACTGTGAAGCTTACTTATTTTACTGCTCATACAAATAACGTGGCAAGCAATTTAATGATGATAAACTCGGATAGGTCTAGCTAACTCTGTTTGGGTGCTCCTCAGCCTGCAATTACTCTAGCGCACTCCTATGTAGATGACTTCACCGTGGTATTAGAAAAAACAATCTTCACAAGGGAAGGAGGTCGACAGCGCTAGGATGAACTGACGATTTTCCCTGAAGATAGGACACGGAGAATTACAAGATGAATCAATACATGACCACGTGTGATTATTTGGCATCACTAGCACGGACTCGCCGAGGCTCACCCTCCAGAATGTGGTCAGTGTGGTGACTGCTATACACATAGCTGGCTAGGACGGAAATAATATCACCATACAAAAATTTCAGTTACACAAATAGCAATGAAACAAGATGGGGCACGATATGAGTAGTCAAAATAAACATGTACATGCGTGAAAGCAAGCTTAGATAGCATGGATGCTGCTGGATAAAGTTTGTAGCAGACCACGTGGTGCAGGTGAAATTGCAATATTTCCCAGTAAAATGGCAAACTGACCAGACAAATTGGTATTTCGTTTGAAAATAATATTTCCCTAACAATTAAAAAATTTACAGGCTTGTAGCATGCCTGATGATGGAAAAAGCAAACACGAAAATGACAGCGTGGTCATACATACAAAGCATCAATTTACATGGAAATTACATAGAACCCTGAAATAAATTATGGCACACATGATGTTTCACAAATAAGCCCTGAAAACACATTGATCGCACAGATATATACTTGGCGATATCTGACTGCGTGGCCATACATGATGTGGCTGTAAAATGATTAAACATGAAAAAATACCCTCAAAAAAAAAATATATATATATATATATAATATATATATATATATATATATATATATATATATATATATATATATATATATATATATATATATATATATATATATATATATATACACACATACACACACACACACACACAAAAAAAATTAAAACCCTTAAAATTGCACACAGCAATAATACAGAAATTACAATGAAACGCCTCTAGCATAGGTGGATGGTGTCTGATTCAAGTTGCGCAGGTCGCATGACCTCTCCGATATCTTTCCTCCCTTTCTCCTCGTTTGTGATTCAAAAAGTCGCAAGGGCACAAATTATTATTTAAGCAGAAGCATAATGCTGGGGAAATGTCTGGCTAACGTACACAAAGCAAAGGTTGACCAGTATACTAAATTGCAACTATGGTAATCTACACCAGTGCTCAAAACATATAGTGCATACGTGACAGCATCTTACCTCACCAGTTCTCCTACACAGACTGCCCAGAGGCAGTGTCGCGCGGACCTACCATGGTTGCCTACGGGGTTCACACGAGCGTAAGTGCTATGCACGCCGAGTAAAATATTTTATATTTAAAAGTAAAAGGAACTTTAGAAATTAAAATATGAATTGACATTGTACATTTTAATTTGTAATTTCTTGCCTTATTTTAGTGTCTTTTGTTACAGCATTCTGGCCGGAGTAGAACCTGTCTTAATCTCCGCACAGCGCGCAGTTTGAATTTATAACCATGTACGGTGCAACACTTTATGAACATGTAAATATTAAACGTAAAAACACTATTAACCTGGAATAAAAGAAAACATATTTAATACTTCAAAAATGCAATATTCCGTTATGGGGAGCACCGTCATGGTCTTAATACTTGCTGGCTGTTAGCCGGCGTCAATATACCTGAACCTTCAAGAAAATCTCTAAATGAAGGCGAAAACTGCATCAAAACCCATCAAGTAGTTTAGAAGCCTTATCCGAATACACAGACACACGCGGCCAGGCGACTTTGTTTTATTATACTACGTATAGATTAATAAAAACAGAGAGAAAATAGCTGTGTTGGTAATGCCTAGTAAGAAATAGTTCTTATGCAAAATATTATTATACTGAGCATGCACAAATGTGGTGTGCCAATCCCTTTGATGTAATTTTCTAGACTCGATTAAGCTTTGTTTGCATAAGGCGGAGGAATATCCTGGAAGTAACACTTTATCAGGGCTTCAGACAGGTCAGAAGTAACCATGAATGAACTATATACAAGTATCTAGTGTAATGATGGATTTTTACTGTAAGCAATTTGATGTTGTTACAACTGTATTGGTTTTAAACCAGTAATGAATTGTTTTTGTATTTATAATTGTTCAACAATATTTTTTAATGTGTTTTTTTTAAATCATTTACTTATTTAACATTGAATTCCAACACTATAGGTACATTGCAGAAGTGTGTAGTCACATGTAACAATAAAGGAATTGAAGTGAATTGAATTGTTATGCATACTTGGCAACTTTTCAAAATGGAAATGAGTACAACATTTTCAAAATACAAATTTTAGCACAAATTACACGCAATTATAATATTAGTAAGAAATCTGAAAAATTACACACAGCAATACTGATTTTTATAAGAAATCCGAGATTTCCTACATTTTAGATTCCTTAAAAAAATATCCCATCAAGGAATGAAATAAGGTTTAAAAATTAGTTCACAGTAAAATATCAAAACACGCACACCTAACACAATCACACATCGGAAAAAGAATAAATTTTCTCCTCTTACCTCAAAAATTTCATAATTCAGCTCTTAGACATATGTTCACATTTTAAAACTGAAACATTTAGGTCTGTTCACACTTTAAAAAAATATGTACATACACTAGAAAAAACAGTTGCAGCTTTTATTTAAAACATTTGAATTTATTAAATTCTTGTTGAGAGTTTGTGCAGTGGCACATGCTTTACTCGCTTCAAAAATTTGTCATTAAAATTTTGCTCATAGCACTTTCCCCCTGATGGCTTTCAATTAACAAGAGACATGTTTTCAAGAATTTTAGTTGACTATTGGGAGCGGAACTGAGTTCGGTTCTTCTTTACAAGGCTGAAAACTCTCTCACATTCAGCATTGCTATGAGGCAGAGTTAGAATGGACTGTATGACACTGAACACCCTGTCTAATTTTGGTTTCCCACAAGTATCTAAAATATGAGATACTTTGACCCATTTATGAAAGATTGAATCTTCTGTCTTGGCAATAGAAGAGATACCTTCAACCTGAAGTACAGAAAACTGGCTTGAAGCTCATCTAAGGCCTGATCTTTAGTTCCATTCTCACACACAGGTAAAATAAATGGGAACCTTTCCACAAAGAAACTGACATAACTAGAACTTTCAATATTTTCAAGTTCTGCAACACTAGCTTTCTTTAAAACCTCATTTTTTCATAGAAATTTATGAATTATGTAATCACATGAGGTTACAAAGTACTTCCTCACTGATGAGTAAAATACCTTCTTATCAGCTTCTTTCAGTGAACTAACAATCTGTGAGGTTGGGTTGCCAATCAACAAATCTGTGTCCAGTCGCTGATTTTCAACAGAATGATACTTGATTTCAAGCAATGCACCACTTTTCATAGTACTTGATTGAACTAATCTTAACATCAATTTCTTCAACAAACCATGCAACATTTTATCCAATTTATGAACTAGTGGAGAAGATGACTGCAAAATGGTTTTAAACTTATCAAATAATGGAATGACACTAAGTAAAAATAAACAGAAGGCCTTATTGACAGGAGATGACAGTCATGAATAGCATTTCTTTACGAGTTGCATTATGCATTGCACATACTGCAGGCTTTGACACCCTTGTACTCTCAGAATTCAAACCAATTTCTTACCAGATCCAGCTGAAGAGAACTCGCTATCATTAGTTGACTTTCTTTTATTTGAGGCACCTCTTGTCTTTTCAGTGGTACACTTTTCAGGTTTACTACTCAATTTCTGAATATTCTTTTTGTGTTCCAAGCTGCAACTTGCTTCGACATAAAGTTTTTTTTTTGGCATCATATAAGAAGACAGGCTTGAAGAATGTGGTTTCTGCACACTCAGTTGGTCTTTGGAAAAACTTTATCAAGGGGTCCGGTCCCATTCTTCAACAAGCCTCTTCAAACATTTGCCAAGGGACAACCATCTGGTACACACACGTCTTAGAATATTCTGTGATTCTTCGCCATGTAAAGCTTGAAATTTTTTCAGATTGTCTTTGGGTTTCGAAATCTTTTCCAGGTAATAAATATGTCTACTAATAGTTCGTCAATGTTAACTGGTAGGCACGCAGTGCCTTTTTCTGCTGCCAAATCAATTAAATGACATACACAACCCACAGCGACGAGTCCCTTCTGTTTCTCTATCAAAACAATCACTGCGCCATTTTTATTGCCAATCATAACTGCCACATTGTCTGAAGAAAATCCTATCATATGACTTGGAGGAACATTCAAAGATTCCAATTCACTGACAAGTATATTTCCAATATTTCTACCAGTTGCATAACCCTGTAATTCTGGTAGCGAGAGAACAGTTGTCACAATATTTTCTACACCTTTGTCAAAATACGTTACCACAATAGGATATATTTTCGAATCGGTATCATTTGTTCCATCTGTTGCCATGGAATATGGTCCACTCTGTAAATGTAGAATGTCTTCTCTCGTTGCCCGAGCCATTTCTGCACGACCGCTGCAGTCTTTGTTCTTCTGCAAGCATATTTTTTTACTATTTCCGAATCAGGAAACATTCTGCGAAACAGTGGTGCTGCATAATCAGATACACTAAGCGGAATGTTGTGCTCGACCAAGAATGATGTGACCAAACACACTGCTTTAATAACGTTATGAACTCCTGACTCGGCACAACCAAAAAAACTGTTTATTTTTACAGTTAGCTTCAACATTTTTCGCATAGGTTGTATGTTTGCTGGACTTCACGTGGTTTGATATGTCATTTTTACTGTCATGGGAAATATTTAAGTCACATCTGCAAATGCTACAGAACACAAACTTATTGCCCCTTTCAGACTTAATAATGAACAGAAATTCTTTGTTATAATCTTCTCGAAAAGACTGCCAATACGGTTTTTTTCCCGCACAACTCATTTCGGTATTACGATTTCATGTACCATTAAAAAACAAAATTTACACGCACACACACGGAACAGAGTACACTTTTTGTTATTGTCGCTCGAAGACTTCCGTAGATGCCGACGATCAAACAAACCACAACACGCTCTCCATTTTAACTAACTACATCATGGGAACAACAAAGCCAAACAAGACCGAAGGAACCCGACTGCTGATCATACCGCTACTCGTGAAAAACAGTCTGTGTATGGCTGCATGAAATCCAACACGCAAAAATATAATCATTTTAATGGCAATTGAGAACAAAAGTTATTATTTTGTGGACTAGTGAATTTATGTTTAAGTACTGCACATGGTTTGATGGTGGATATGCAAACTCGTACATGATAAAAAAAAATCACTTTCGTTTAACAGATAATTTGAAAACCGTAACAAAGTCACACTGCTGTACACTCGTAAAAGACCTCCCATGTTCTTACATTTTACGGACAAATTGTACAAGTTGGCAAGTATGGATGTGTTTCTTGTTAACCTGTGTTATTTGATCAGCAGGCTAAGTTTGTTTCTATTAATATTGTTGTGAAATTGAGTTTAAATGCACAAAATAAAATTACATATTTTAAAATAAAGTTATCTTTCTTCGGAACTCTTGTCTTTTTGTTACTTACGTATTTAAGCGGAATACCTCTCTACCTGTCTTAAGTGTATTAAGGCATGTCAAGTCCTGTGGTATGGTAAGCCAATTTTAAAATTGTAAAATTTCATTGTAATTTTAAATTTACATATATGTGTGACAGTCTCACAGTTATTTCAGAATTATTGTACGGTTGACTATGCCTACCTTAAAATTACGTATATGATTGATAGTCATATTTAGGTATGAGTAACGTCATTTCTTGCTGAAGCATGTGTGTACAATGCTAATATTCACTAATAATGCAACATCACACCTTTCACATTTTGGGGATTACAGATTCAATCACTGTTCTAGGTAACAAAAATTTGTACAGTCCACCTGATCTGTATGAACACATAATGTACAGACAAGTGTGATATTACTAACCTATACAAATAAATAAAATAGAAGTATCTGTGATTTTTCAAATTTTCCACTTTTAATAATTTTTTCACATAGGATAATCAATTACTAAGCCGTATCTAATGTTAGATTTTTTCATGTCCGTCTGTATGACAAGATTTAACTCAAAAACCACTGACCATATTGACTTGAAATTTACATAGTCTATAGATAATAACCCCCCCGGACCAACTTAGTCTTTGTTCCATCGCGATATCTCAAACAGTTCCGAAGATATGATGGTAATCAGGGATGTACATAGGTATACAACAGGATTACTGCATAAAATAACATTGTTAAAACAAGAGTTTCGTGATTTCTACTTCTTTTTTGTCGATGGGCTATCCTTTCCTTCCCAAGAGCTGCAGTGGCAGTGGCTATAGCGATTCAAAGTGGGACCTTAGTGGCTCAGTGAATAGAGCAATTTCAAGTGGGGACGCAGTTGCTTCTTGGATAGAACTATATCAAGTGAGGCTGCAGTGGCTCCGTGGATAGAGAAATTCAAATGGGGCCGCAGTGGCTCAGTGGATAGAAATATATTTAAAAATTAATCAACTCCATAAAACCTGAGCGAAGCGATGGCAGGCAGCTTTAGCTTTTTATTATAGCGAAATAATTACATGTACATAAAAATGTCAAGAGACTTTTGTGAAGAATTTAATTAGCTACTAAATTATAATAATACATTTTTGCCATAACTGTTTTAGTTTAGCAAGAAATGTAAATTTTTTACAGTTATTTTGAAATTTACCTTTAAACGTCTGTAATATAAAACATTTTCAAAATAAATCAATGCCCAGCGAAGCAGGCATACAGCTACATTTTTCTAAATGTTATAGATTTGATAAAGCCTGTTGTGTTGGAGTGAACAGTAAAATATGGTTTATGAGTTATGTTAATTTTTTTTTAAATCTTGATTAGCATTTCCACAACAAATGCTTAGAAGTAGTGTTACACATTGTGCATTTTATTTACTTCATACTAGTCGATTATTTACACAAACCGGAATCAAGTATATTTTGGAACAGTGACTGCATGTAATGTTGGTGACAACTTAAGTACCCCGAGTAAATGCACAGGCCAATGGCAATAATTCCCATATTTTTCACATACAAAAACCCAAGGGCACCCCACAAGGGACTGAATCCAGTTCACCATGGATGGAGGGTACATCATCACATGGCATCCATAATCACTCAGAAAATATCTTATGGCAAAATCTATATGATGAATTTTCATTTTCTATTTACCACTATTTTTTACATGAAAACAGAAACTAGGCCAGTTTTTTATTAATTACTAGCTGATCTCGACGAACGTTGTTCTGCCTCTTTCACATTCTATTTTGCCTTCTCAATGCATCCTCTCTATTACATCTGGTACTTCGACCAATGTTTGACCGTGCTATCACTGGCATTTTTTCTTTTAGATCAACAAACATTTCCTGCAAGTATAAGCAAAATCGGCCCATAAATATAGAGGTTAGACTCCAGTGCCACCTATCGGAGTAAAACATAACTAAAAACATTACTCGCCCCCTCAATAACATATGGTGTGAATATGGTCTCAATTGGTCCAAGTGGTTTGTCAGTGATGATGCCGTTTAGTCATGCACAAAGGATTTGATATATACAGATTAAATGACATACACAAAAAACAGCATGATCAAAAAGTAATCAAAACTAATAAAATGTCACAAAATAATCTTCAATATCTACCTACTGTGTATTTACTTCAGTGTTACGCTACGAGATATTGCTGGAAAAATATTAACAATGATATTCCCAGAATTCAAATAATTAGGCACAGACTGTATCAGCCTGCAATGGTGTTTGGTAACAATTACAACGAATGTTGACTTTCTTATGACTCCTATAAAGCTATAATGTTAGTTCAAGTTTTTATTTTGGATGTTTTGTAGGATGGTTGAAAGTACATTAATTTTATTCTTGATGCTAAAAATAAAAAAGTACTGCTCTAAACAACATTTGTTCAAAAACCAGGTGCTAGGTCTATGAAAAACTTCTAAAAAGTGTGTGGCTCCTTTCAAATACTGCCAGCCACTCAACTTGAAATTATCTTTATTATACACTGAAAAATTCCACACAGTGTATGCACACAAGCAAACATTAGGAACACATTCACTTCACAAATAATAAACAGTCACTGTGGCTCAACATCCCTGTCATTCAAACTTCTCTGGATGAGCCACCATCTCACTTTTTATACACTTCTCAGCAGCTGCCAGCAGAAGCCTGTCTGGCAGTAAATTATAGCTGATGTAGACCGGCTTGTTCAGCTTCTTTGCCAGTCTGATTGCCATGCTTGACGACGCTGTATCCGATGTTGCACCCAAAATCTTGGTCGCCAGTGGTAACGCATCATACACAGTCTTCAAAGCTAGTGAGCAGTCCTTGAACTCTGGATTCAACGCAGCACCAACCCAAACAAACAAGCTGCCATCAAGCTTTGTGACTCGGACGGCTATGTCATTGCCATCATCGCGAAATGTATGGATGGAAATTTGTGGAGTTGTGTACTCTATGGAGGCAGTGTCATCCAACGAGGAGTGATGAGAATTCTTCCATGGTCCACCTGAAACGGTTGGCAAGAACACCTATGATAATATTGAAGCAGCCCATATTTCCTCGGGATTTATATTTGGCATTCTTGCCACCAATTATACAATTAAAGTAAATGCTCTCATAACTCAACATCCATCAAATTGAAAAACATTTCAATTCCATAAACTAGAAAGGGCATCAAATACATGGCAAACTGTAGAAAACATACCACGTAGTTACAAATTACAAATATGCATCAGTGCTACACTACATATTTAAAAATTCCAAGGTTACAATTGTAATTGGGCCTACATTTATGAAGATTTTTTCCTTGAAAAATATATTCCTTTATATTTAAAAAATAAAACCAAACGTACTTGAAGTCCTTTTGCTTCAAGTATATTTTTATTAATGTATAATAGTGTTATACTGATATATATATATATATATTTAATTATTAACACAAATAAAATTTTACGTACCAGTTACTAACTATTGGGCCATGATGGGCGGGCAGTTAGACTGCTCGCCTCCCACCAAGGCGAACCTGATTCAATCCCCGCCCGGGTCACTAGCAGATTTTCGCAAGTGGGAATCGTGCCGGACAATGTCGCTGGTCGGCGGATTTTCTCTGGGATCTCTCGTTTCCCCCGCTCTTGCATTCTGGTGCTGCTCCATTCTCACCACCTTTCACCCTCATCAACTCTCAAGACCTTGGTGTTAAGAGTTGCTCAAATCTCTCAACTCAAACAACTAACTTCTGAAACTGGAGTGAAAAGTTTATGAATACTTCAGTTATGAACACAATTGTACTATTAAAAAAATGTCTTCCTAAAATACAATGTATTCTTAAGGATAGGGTAGAATAAATAGAATGATTTCAACAAGACAGAAAAATGTGAGTGATAGTATAGCTGACTTACTATTTAATAATAGTATTAGTACTTAGTGTAGTGTTACATTTCATCAGATATTTTTTGAATATCATGCAGACAGGTTGTAACAGACTCTCGTAGTTCTCAGTAAACACCAACAAACTAGCTCAGCGTGAGTTGGAGACCTTGACTACATAATAACAAAAGTTTGTTGATACCAGGATTGCCAATAAATAAAATAAGTTAAATGTTTACTGGAGATTTATTGTTATCTCGGCAAAACAAACTATTGACACTCGCATCTGTAAAAAAAAAAAAAAAAAAAAAAAAAAAAAAAAAAAAAAAACACCCTTCATAAAACAAAACTTCTCACTTTGCTAAAGTTTAGACGGGTCACTGACAGATCTCACATTTCAACAAAACCTCGGAAAGGTTAGAACACGGGGCCGATGTTGGCTTGCACCATTTTACTACTGTCTGGCGACAGGTAAACAACTGCTACCTAGACCGGGTTTCCCAGGAATTCTCCAGTCTCACCCCTGCTCCACCTTCCCCACCGCCAGGGCCGCTCATTCCTGTCACGCACAATACATATGAGTATCAGTAACGTGTATCAGCGCCAAACAGTTAACAATGTATATGGAGTGGAGTGATTTGAGCTGCTCTTAACATAATGGTCTGGAGAGTAAGTGAGTGGAGAGATTTGGACAGCTCTCAAGGCAATGAGGGTGAAATGAGGTAAGGAACAGTGCTAAAATGCCAGGGCTGGGGAAATTGGAGATCCCTGAGAAAACCCACAGACCGGTGGCATCGTCCAGCATGATTCCCACATGCGAAAATCCTGGAGCAACTCTCCTGGGAAATTGGATTCAGTTCCCCTATGTGGGAGGCAAGCAGTCTAACCATATAATTTAAAAAATTGTGATTATGCATCCAGCGCAGGTCGGTTCTGGCTGACTGTATTTGGTGGACTAAAGAAGTTAATGGTTATGGCTCAAGCTGGTTTGAACATGTACACATAATGTCCACCCATGCCTGTCCATTATGCCTGTGCACAGTGTAGACGTTATTTGCGTATTCTTCTGCCACTGTATTTTCTGTAGTTAAAGTAGTTGTGGAGTGGAATGAAGAATCCATAATTTCTTTTGACATTCACAGAAGTAGGGAAATAATATGGAATCTAAAACATCCATCGCATTTCCACAAAATGAAGATGAATGAAATACCTATAGGAAGAAATAGCAGCACGTCAGCAGATCAGTATTGTGATGGAATGGAATCATAGACTCTGGAAAGTATCACTGCAACATGATAAGGTTACAAGATATGTTATGTGGCAAGGTTACTAACAAGTATGCACCTTTACAGAGCACATAAGTCCCATGACACTTGTAGTTAAGGTGAAAACAGCTTGGAGCTCCCTGTTGTGACTTTAAATGGGTAAATCGGGGATATTGTGATACACCTGAAAAAATGGCGCTAATGTGATACAACCAAAAAAATTGCACAAGTTTATTGAGAAAAATTAAAAAAAAAAAAAAAATTTCCCTGGGAAATATAATCAACAATTGTCGGCCATATTGAAGGAACAAATATATATATATATATATAATCTTTAACAGAAAAAACTTTTCTGCATTGATAGAAAACTTTTGTTATAAAAACCTTATTTATTGAACAATTAACTTTTTGTAAACTGCTCCTTATTAAGGATTAATTTTCAACCTTTTTACTTTTTAAGACCTTGAAAACACTTATTGTACTGTCATATATACGCCCTCGAACTTGGGGTGCTAAGACGATACAGCCAAGGGGCTATTCTGGAGATAGAGAGAGAGAGAAAACGTGGGCTATGTAAATTATTTAATTTTGTGTCTTTTTAGGTTTGTTCTGTTTGAAGCCCAAGCAACCTGAAGTCTTAAAAAACAAACTGATTTAGAGGCTATACCTACTGAATATACATACTAATCCTCCAGGACATAAGCTTGCATTGGGTGAAGAGGATAAGAAAATCCTATCCGAACATTTAAAAACTTTGGTAAAGAATGGTTTTGCACTAAGTAAAGAAGAGGTGTTGGACATATCACAACTCTGTGTGGAGCAGAATTAATTGCAAGTTCCATTCAAAAACAACCTTCCTGGACACTATTGGCATAAAGGATTTTGTGAAAAACCGAAATTAAGTTTGAAAAAAATGGAGCCTTTGAAAAAAAGCGGAAACTAAATACCAGTGATCCTTTTATAATTTACGATTTTTATGATTTATTTGAGGAAAAACTTAAGGAACTTGGGATTGAACACAATCCAAGCCACATATTTAACCTAGACGAAACATCTTTTTGTGCAGATCCTTCGCGGATTAAATTACTATCACGATTAGGGCAGAAAGCTCATCAATTGCAAGAAGGAGCTGGCAGGGAAAACACCTCAGTTCTGGAATGTTGCAATGTAGCTGGCAAAGTCTTGCCTCCATTAATAGCGTTTCAAGGGGCCAACTTGTGGTCAACATGTAAAGGTGCAAATGACATGCCTGGCACGTTCTACATCTTCTGTGTTTCACCAGTATTTTCTTAAGTTTTGTCAAGAGGTGAAGGAATGACCACTTCTAATTTTCGATGGTCATTTGACTCATCTGGATGTTGACACAGCTGTCTATGCTAGAAATAACCAAATTGAAATAATCAAGTTACCTGCTCATATGACATGTGTTGCAGCCCTTAGACACTGCATGTTTCAAGTACACTTTTAAGTACACTTGGGATCTAAACACCCTTAAGTGGTTCTGAAGTAACCAAAGGAAACTTACTAAGAGTGAATTTGTGGATATGCTCTGCAGCATTTGGTCCAAGAGTATAACTTCCGAAAATGTCAAATCATAATTCAGAGCAGTTGGGCTGTATCCCTTTGATCAAAACAAGTATCCATTCTCCCACTTGGATCCTGAAAAGCTTTCAAAATACAAAGCTGAGAAACAGAAACTACTAGACACATTGGGCAGTAAATCCCCTACATATGGACAAGACGTAGGCATATCGGTTTCAAATGACGCTTTTGGACCTTCAACTTCCAAACAGCCACACCCAGACTTATCTAATGCATCTTTATTGGCAGTTCCATCTAATTCACGATAGTGACTAACATTTTGATGCTTCAGCCAACTGTCATACATACATACACTCGCAATTAGGCTACCGCCCGGTGGCGAGCTCTCTCAACTCTCCTTCACCCAACCAACTCCTTTTCCACTCCCTTCCTGAATTTACCAACCCCTCTCACAGATACCAATTCCTCCCTCAACACATTCCACTCCCTCAAAGACCTCACAAGCATGGACTGCCTACCCCGCTCCATTCTCCTCCACACCCTCTGAAGCTTCTCACTGTTGTTTTCTCATCCTCTAAACATCCCCATATTTAGCTTGCAGTGTAGCCCTCCCCATCCTCCCTCTTCATTCACCACCCTGTACATCCTGACTAACCGTTCAACTTTCCTCCTGTCCTTCAATGAGCTCCACCCCATTTCATTCATCATCACTGATGACCTATAGTTCCCTTCTTCCTCATCATCCTGCCCTTGCCTTCTCCACCTACCCTTCACCCAACTTGCTGCCTTTCTCTGCACCTTTTCCAGTTCTCGCACCTCCACCTCCACATACAGGTCCCATACTGCTGCAGTATATTCTAACATTGGCCGTACCATTGTGCCATTCGCCTTCACCTTCACCTTACAGCTGACTCCATTCAGCACCCTTCCCAGCATACCCAGAGCCCTTCTTCCCTTTGCTACCACCCTCTCTACCTGTTTTTTCCACCTGAGGTCTCCCTGCAGTACAATCCCTAGATACTTATATTCTGCTGCTTCTTCTATCTTGTGTCCCTCCCATCTGTACATGTCCCTGCTTATCATCTTCTTCCTTGTGAACCTCACTACCTTAGTTTTTCTTACATCATTTATCTTCATTTTATTTTTTCTGGTCCACAACCATATCTTATCAATGTCCGCCTGCAAATTTCCTCCCCCCTCTCCCACCTCAGCATATACAACACAATCATCTGCAAACAATCTGATTTTTCCTCTAATCCCAAAAACCCATGTCATTTACCATTATGGTAAATAACAAAGGACCCAGCACGCTTCCCTGTGGTATCCCTGACGTAAAATCCTCTTCCTCCGATATTGCCTCCCCCACTTTCACCCTCTGCCTTCGCCCCCTGAGAAAGTCCCCTATCCATTCCACTACCTTCCTGTCTGGTATCAGCACCTCCACTTTCCTCATCAATGTTCCATGGGGCACCTTATCGAATGCCTTCTCAAAATCTATGAAGCAGGCATCCACCTGCTTCCCCTCATAAACTACCTGCACCAGATCCTCTAATAACCCAGCCAGCCGAGTCTCACATGAGTAACCCCTCCTGAAACCATGCTGGGACTCCTCCAACCAATTCGTATTGTTCATTACCCTCACCATATACTGCACCACCAGCCTCTCCATTACTTTTCCTGTACTTGATGTGAGACTCACCGGTCTGTAGCTGCCAGACCTCCCAGAATCCTCTCCTTGCTTGTGTATAGGTACCACCATAGCATCCTTCCAATCTTGTGGTAACTTACCCTCTCCTAAGGACTTTTTAAACAGCACTTCTAAATATTTCACCAACTCCTTGCCACCAAACTTTAGTGCTGCGTTTTCTATCCCATCTGATCCCCCCTGCCTTACTGCTCTCCAAACCCCTAATTACCTTTTCTATCCCCCACTCCATCTTAAACTCATTATACACCCCCCGAACCCTGTTTGTCCCCCTATTCCAACCCTCCTTTGCCTCAAACACTGACAAGTACTGTCCTTGCAACATCTCCGATTTTTCTTGGTCATTTGTCGCGTGCCTACCATCCCTTCCTGTTAGCAGAGGGATCCCTTCCTCTCCTCCCCTTAACCGCCTAACATACCTAAACAATTTCCCCCTTTCCTTTTCCTTCTTCCACCATGTTCCCCAGAAATACATTCTTCGCCTGTTTGATCTTCCTTTCAAGCTCCCTACCCATTTGTTTCATCAATTCTTTAGATCTTATCATCCCTTCATTTCTCCACTTGGCATGTCATTTTCTGCACTTCTTCTTCATTTTCAAAATCTCCTGTCCATAATATGTGGGATATCCCCCAGTCCGTAACCTTTTCATTGGCACAAATTTCTCCAACATAACCTCCATTAATCTTCTAAACTCCCTCCACCACCCCTCTACACCCTCCTCCATAGACCATTTTTTAAACCTGTCTCTCAGGAAGATTTCTGCCCCCTTCTTGTCTCCTCTCCCATACTGCCACACCAACCTTTCTGCCATTTGCACTTCTCTCATTCTGCCAACCCCAATTTCTACAACCGGAATATGATGGTCGCTTATACCATCCAATACTATTGCACCAACTACAGCATTCCTAGGTCTGACCAACACCACATCCAGCACTGACCCAACACCCTCCTCATTCCATCTCGTAGGTGTTTCTACTATCTGGACTAATCCTCTGTTGACTAACTGTGCTGCCATTCTCTGCATTATGCTACCCATTCCTTCTGCACCCTCTACCCATTTCATCCCTGGCATATTCAAATCCCCTGCTACAACAACCCACTGCCTGTCCTTTAGTCTATCGACCCTCTCCTTGATCATCTCAATTGCCTGCCATCCCTGTTCTGGTGGTCTTTACGCTGCCAGCAAAGTAATACTCCTATTTCTACTACCACTCAATTTAATTTTCATTACCTCGACATCCTCACTAACCCATTCTACCGCCCCTTTTAGCCCTTTCCTTACACACACCATTATTCCTCCTGCTCTTCCATCCCTGTCTCTTCTGAAGATGGTGAACTTATCCTGCCTACACTCTATGTCCAGTACTTCCTCAGTCAACCAAGTCTCCACAGCTACCACTATATCCGCCCCATATCCTTCAACCTTTCCCCAGAAGCCCTCCAGCTTGTTGTACACACTCCTACAGTTCACCACCATTATCTTTATACTAGTACTCTGCTTTACCATCCTACATTGCTTACCTCCTATCTCCACCCATGCGGCCTCATCAATGCTATCCACTCCATTTCTCGCCCCTTCTGTTTCCTTGCTTCTAACAGATTGTTATTTCAACAACTGCAGCTCTGCCCTGACCCTCTCCATGCAGCCAGCTACTTCTCTACCTAGCAGATCATCTAGAATCCTCTTTCCCTGTTCGGTCAGGTGAATCTGGTCCCTCCCTACACTTTCCCAGCCTATCCATTCAGCCACATGCACGCCTCTTCGAGACTTAGACATTCCCATAGGCTCACAACCTTCAACTCCAGTGATGAACAGTAGGATAAGTTCACTTAAAAAAAAAAAAAAAAAAAAACTAGGAAACGTTTGGATGTAAAGGCAACAGTTAAAACTAATGAAGAACGGATAAAAGCTGCTAAGAAAAAGAAAGAACAGGAAGGTGAAACAAGAACACAAAAAGAAAAGTGACATAAAAAAACTAAAAATAAGAAACAAGGTGAAGGTGCCAAAAAATACCAAGCTGAGAGTTCTAATAATGAGACTATTATTGAAAAAAGGCAGAGAAAGATGAGCGTAGGCCTAAGAAAACACAAGAAATGAAACAGAAGTAGTCCAAGAAAATGAATCTGTAGTCAGACACAGATTCAGAAGTTTTAAGCGAAGTCGAATTTCCTGATGATGACCGTGATAAGTTTGAACTTGACTGTGTCAGAGATGAGCTATTGAGAGAAATTGAGATGGAGGAGCAGTCGGATGTAGAATTTGAAGAACAATTACGAAACTATGAAAAAACTGAGCCCCAGCCAGAAGAGTACAAACCCAAGATCAATGATTGGGTTGTAGTTCAATTTCAATTGAAGAAGAATGAATTCCATTTTGTTGGACAAGTTACTGGGGTCATAGATGGTGAGCCACAAGTAAAATTTACTACAATTAAATAAAAATGTGAAGACACCAAAATATTTTACTGGAAGGAGCCAGAGGATATTTCACTTGTTGATAGAGATTATGTGTTAGAACAACTGGCAGAACCAGACCCTGGACGGAGAGGAAAGCTGATTTTTCGCTCTTCATTCAGTAACTACAATATACAATAAACATAAGTCTCATAAATTGGACTGTAAATAACTATTAATAACTTAGTTTTTTATTATGACTCATTCAAATACCTGAGTGATTTTAGGAAGTCTTATAAACTAAGTGAAGATTAATGGGTTAAGCAACAGTTCCAAAATTTATTTTTCATACTTTATACTAAAGAGCTCTTCCAAGGAATTTTTTTTTTTCATTTCAGGTATGTTCAAAGAAAATTTTTCTGTTAATTTTTAGTAGACTATGTTTTACTTGTTTGTTATAAAGGATGTATTTTTTCAGTTTGCTGTAACATCTCAAACATATTCCTGTATCTTCCAAATGGTTAGAGCAAAAAAATAAAATATAAAAAAAAATAGTGGTTATACACTGGATTCTGGGCTAAATCACTTTACCCCCCTGTGCGTATCATATTAGCCTCATTTGGCAGAGCTAATTTGAGAGACAAGTTCTTATTTTGTTTCTTACACAAGATAAATCATAATTATCTTACAACCACCATAAATAGTTTAAGGATTACAATCTATATATTTCATTATTATTTATATTCGCATCCCTCAAATGGTTTTTGAATTATAATTAAAAGTTTGTAATTTTGTATCATAATAGCCCCGATTGACTATTACAAATAGTTCGTCTGTCCCATACAACTGGAAGCATGATGAGTTCAAAGCTGTAAGTATCCATTTTGATTATTTATTTTCAAAAAATCTAGTACGTTAAAAATTGATAAGGTTCACTGTGTGCTTTTACACTATACGTGGATTACTTGGGTGCTTTTTGTACCATTTTGGCTCTTTCTGTGCAGTATACTACATGTCACGTATCTGCAAGACTGGATGACAGTAAATAACAGACCTGCTGTACAGGTCACTATCTCTTGGAGGGGGGCATGGAGGAGCAGGTAACCTGCGGACACAACACTGGAATTCTTCTTGTACAGTAGATCTATGTGGTTTAAATAGTGAAAACAGAGAGAAAACTGTTATACTCTCGTAGACAATACTGGATGACTTTAAAAATATGAAGGGGTGAGCAAAAAGCGCTCCTCATAGACAAATATTTCTGTTACTCTTCACATAGTAATGCAGGCACTAATATGGTAGGTTACACCACTACCCCTCACTCTTTGTCTAATGGATACCGGGAATGGTCAGTGATGTGCCACTTTCTTGTGACATCGCTTAAGTTCACAGATTTCGGGACCACACTGTGCACATTATATGTATACCTGGCTGTTCGACTATGGCTTAAATTTTTCTCTAAAATAGCCTATGTTCTTACATTTGAAAATATCTTTCTAAGCAATATTATATCGTAATGTACTGGGCTCTGGCAACAAACAGCAGCAAAATATCTCTGCTTCAAAAGAAAGCCATTCATCTCTCAGTATATATACACATCATTAATGTTTATCACCAAAAACCGTAATATTTTCCCTAAAAATGATTTAATTCATTCTCACAACACAGGATTTGCCCAGAATCTTCACATACCACTAAATAACCTGAAACTTTTCCAGAAGAGGGCTTACTATTCATGTATCTCTTTATCTAATAAATTAACATCTCCTCTAAAATATAATTAGTCTTAAAGGAGCATTCATTCTATTCATTAGAAGTAATCTTTAAAATGGAATGGAACTAAGTGTGTAATGCCATTTTTTTGTATAGAATTATATGTTATCACACTTGTATGGTTTTGTTAAATAATTGTAGCCTTGTAGGCTTGTATGACTATTTTATATTATTGTGTAATTATGTATGTGTGTATATATAGAGTCCATTCACAATTGCAAAAGAACTTATGAAAATCAACCTTTGAAAAAAAAAAAAAAAAACATGTCAACCTGTTTTTCCAATAACCTGTATTCCACAAATATATAACACTGTGATTAACTTTAGAGTACTGTATTATTGAATATATGAAACTTTACCTTAATATCTTCTATAACTTGTAATAGTTATTCCTTTTTAAATATGAATTAACAACAGCGAAAGCAGCAACGTGTTGGCAAAGGCCGGTAAGAAATAGTTCAGAGTTAAAATATTATTTTAACCTAGTTTTTTAGTATACTATTTGTAAATTAAACGGTGCCTATTGAAATATTTAGCCCCGATGGCAACATATTTCATTTTTTCAGTTTAAAATAACAGCGGAAAATATTGCAAGTAGGTTGTAATGGTACGGTGTTGTTTTATTGAGAGAGGGTAACTTTGAAGCAACTGTCTGCTGAGCTAGGCTTGTCACTCTCACTCTCTCTCTGTCTTTGTCTCTTTCACACTCTGGAAGTTTCACTCTGCTAGTACGTGGTTAAACTGTACATGTTTTCAATTGTAGTATATTTTAAAATTAATTACCGCAAAATAATGATTTTTGAATTTGTAATTTACAAATGAAAAGAGATTTTAATATTTGAATACATTGAGATATGATGGTAGGGCAGAAACAAAGTAAAGTTGGCAAACGTGGCGAGCCATGACATGGCGTGTTGCTGTTTTACCAAATGGAGCGTAAATTATACTTACTCCGAAAAATACTTCAAATTACATCACGTTTGTATAAATTGTGTTTTTTAAACCTACGTAAGCAAGTTACAAGGTTGTGATAAATCTGTGTTTCCTCTGCAATAATAAATATACTGTTATGGTGTGTTTCGTTTACATCGGAGGAAGAGGAGGTTACGTCAGGGGTACCACAGAGTAACGTGCTGGGTCCTTTGTTATTTATCATAATGGTAAATGACATGGGTTTGGGGATTAGGAGAAAAATCAGACTGTTTGCAGACGATTGTGTTGTATATGCTGAGGTGGGAGAGGGGGGCAGAAATTTGCAGGCGGACGTTAATAAGATATGGTTGTGGACCAGAAAAAATAAAATGAAGATAAATGTAAGAAAAACTAAAGTAGTGAGGTTCACAAGGAAGATGATAAGCAGGGACATGTACAGATGTGAGGGACAAGAGATAGAAGAAGCAGCAGAATATAATTTTCTCCTGGGATTGTACTGCAGGGTGACCTCAGGTGGAAAAAACAGGTAGAGAGGGTGGTTGCAAAGGGAAAAAGGGCTCTGGGTATGCTGGGAAGGGTTCTGAATGGAGTCAGCTATGAGGTGAAGGAGAAGGCGTATGGCACAATAGTACGGCCAATGTTAGAATATGCTGCAGCAGTATGGGACCCGTATGTGGAGGTGGAGGTGCGAGAACTGGAAAAAGTGAAGAGAAAGGCAGCAAGATGGGTGAAGGGTAGGTGGAGAAGGCAGCGGCAAGATGGTGAGGAAGAAGGGAACTATAGGCCATCAGTGATGATGAAAGAAATGGGGTGGAGCTCATTGAAGGACAGGAGGAAAGTTGAACGGTTAGTCAGGATGTACAGGGTGGTGAATGAAGAGGGAGGATGGGGAGGGCTACACTGCAAGCTAAGTAAGGGGGTGTTTAGAGGAAGAGGAAACAACAGTGAGAAGCTTCAGAGGGTGTGGAGGAGAATGGAGCGGGGTAGGCAGTCCATGCTTGTGAGGTCTGTGAGGGAGTGGAATGTGTTGAGGGAGGAATTGGTATCTGTGAGAGGGGTTGGTAAATTTAGGAAGGGAGTGGAAAAGGAGTTGGTTGGGTGAAGGAGAGTTGAGAGAGCTCACCACCGGGCAGTAGCCTAATTGCGAGTGTATGTAAATGTAATGTGCGGGTGAATGTTTTCTTTTTTGTTTACAGCTGCGTGTGAAATAGCGTGGTGTGGCTGTGTGGTGATCATTACGCTGGATCTGTGTGTGTGCGTGATTTCAAATATTTGATGTGAACTATTTATACGTTGTAAACGTGAAGTGGTTTTATGACAAAGTAATTTATTTACATCCTTGTCTGTTTATTTATCACAACGTTGTACCTTTGCCCTGGGTATTTGACACACAGTTGTGCAACGTGATTTACCACCAATCCCAACAAAATAACCAAGCCCAGCCCCAATAAATTTCTATAAACCTAATACACAGTAAGTTGCAATACATAGAAATATGAGCAGTATAAAAGTTTGTTAGACTTATTTGGGTGCATGTTCACCACTATATTTTAAGTTTGTATGATAAAAAATGAGTGACACAAGTTGCGTGCTTGATTTTAATGTCTCTTTTTTGTTGGACTGGCTATTCCTTCGTTATTCTAATTAAGGTTGTCCTTTTAAAGAAATATCCCAACACATATCAATAACAAAAAGTTAAATACTATAGTTCATTACCCCGCAGTTGTAACAGTGTTTAACACAGTCGCTGCAAAATATTAACGTGCATTACTTGTAATGTGCTATGCCGTGGAAAACCAATATGTTAGTGTAACGTGACCGTAAGAACTATTGTTAATTCACACATTTTAAAAATGTCAGAAAGCTGACCTAAAAAATGTTGTAGGCCTAAACTGTGAATATTCGTACGAAATGGTTTTTGAAATAGACCTAAGACAGAATTCTTTGAAAAGCTGTTAACAGTACACTACACATTTGACAGGTATAAAAGTAGAAGTCGCATTTCAATGTTTATTTTTAGGTGTACTGAAAATATACGAACACATGTACACACACAATGGTAAGTAAACATTGATTTTGACAGATGCTACATGACAATTTTTGTTTACATTTGGCGGAAGGATATGAAACGGGCCTGCAAGTAAATATTTAGCAGGGCTCCGAGAAAGTCGCTTCCAATGGGATATTTGTATTGTATGCTACTGTTTGTACACCTTTGTTGACATGCTCTACACCCTTGACCCATTAAGGGTTTGACTTAGGGTTTTATAGAGTTTCGAGAGTTCAGGATTGCTAGATTTTGATTTTAGGAATTTTCTTTTAGAGTGTTTAGTAGATCAAGGTGTTTATATGAGTAAACTGGCTGTGGGTATCAAGTGTTTTCTGCAGCAACAGTCTGTTAAGACTTGCACCAATACTGAGAAATATTATAAGGTTTTAACATTATTTATTTATTTATTTTGCACTCTGGAGTATATAATATATACAAACAAGATAAAACAATATATAAATTAGATAATCACACTTCACAAAGCCATTATGTTCACATTCGATCCCTTCCGATTTCTAGAACATGTAACTTAACGTTAAACCAAATACATATAACAAACTTGGCACTGGTCAGCTCACTCTCTCAACCAGCATAAACAATTGGGAGGTGACTCTTAGGATTACTGCAACATATACGCTCGTCTAGCAATTAAAAATTATTTCTGTTTTCACATTTAGCACAGCTAATGTGTCTAAATACGTGCCACTCCTCTATCATAACAACCTGTTGGATTAATTAGAGTGATTTATGACCAAGACCTTCACACATCAGGAGCAAAATACCACTCTCCAAAAGATAAGTACCACCTTCTTTGGCCAGTCCTTCCTAGTTATTTGCCACCGAGGTTTAAGTAAAATTTTCATACAACATTGAGGACAAATCATTCTTGGGAACATATAACCATGTGGGGCTCAAAATTGTAAAATTGTTTCCAAAACAAATTACATCAACTCACTTTAGAAATGGAAAAGAGTTAAAACTTCAAATTCAATACAAATTTATTTAAAATTTTACTCAAAGAAAGCAAACACCTCACATTTAAACTTTAAAATTTTATAAGTGCCGGGCTTTGAATATATTATTCATAATTTAACTTACAAAACAAAGAGATGATGTGATGTCTCCCAGAAGTGGCCTGCAGTCCAGCCGAGAAAATTAACGGTTGGATCTGATGGTAAGAACAGACCGCGATTAACCACGAACGATAGTATTTAAAGTGCTCACCACTGTGACCTCTGACACCCGGCGGTCATCATCGGTATGCATGGCACAGTGCACAGTTAAGCAACCAAGCCACGAGGACGGCTTGTTGTTACTCGGCGAGAACTGCTGTGGAGCCATCACCCTGGGAGAGACCGTGTAATGAATCAAAGTCCAGGAATCATTGCGGACATGCGCAATCTATCTGGAGCGGTGTTATACAACATGCACCAACAGTGTTATTTTTCTTGGCTGATGCAACCTTTCAATAAGATTGCCTGATTCTCAAAACTTTCCAGAATGTAGTCCAACATAAGATCTTTACAGTTTAACTGTTAATACAGCTCCTTAAAACTTGAACATAGCCTCAGACTCTGAACAATAAACATGTTTTAAACACAGTACAACAGTTAGGTTTAAGTTTTACACTGTAGTAAATAAAATTCCTGAGCCATGTAATAATTAATGATATGGTGACATTACTACTAACTGGACTTTGATTTGAATTGCTACATTGTACAATTAAATCTTGATAGTTGGGATGGTTCTCACAAGGGGATTGTAATACGTTCTGTGGGAGTAGTGCAAAAAATATATGTTTCGTACCACGAGGTGTTCCCAGACTTTGTTTACATGTATCGTCACAATATATTCATTACACAATGAGTTATCAGCAATAAATTACCAAGGTGGTTTAGCCACCACTTACAACGGTTAGTAATGTCACTGACGTACAGTTAATAAGTTTAATGGGCTGTACATAGTTTGGTTTTAGCGAAGAAATTATATTCAGTGTAGGTAGTGAATTGTACTGTGTAGTATCACATTTTACTGAAGTGAAGTTAGCTTTGAATCCCAGCTTCGAAAAGTACGGCACGTGAGTCATCCAGAGACAGCCAACATAACAACACAAACTCAGAGTCATGCAGCACGTAACACAGTGATTTGCGCGGCACAACAGTCATCAAGTTTCTGCTATGAGGGTTGCATTTGTAATGCTAACAGGGACAATATGACATTGCATCTTCAGAGGCTTATAAACCAGAAATTAGACTTCCTTTGTTGATATGACCCACCACTCTTTATTGCCAAGACAGAGAAGTGTAAAGTAATATTAAAAAGTCTCGTATAACTAACACCATTTTTTTTTACAAGTCTTAAAAAATTGTACTTTGTTCACACAGGTAATCCAAAGTCGCATGTTCAGAGGCTTATAAAAATTAATTACACTTAGCAGTTTGATACCACCTACCACACTTCATTCCCAAGACATAGTAGTACAAAGTAATATTAAAAGGTCCAGGGAAACCCATATCCAACCCACACCAGTAGTTTATAAATGAACAATGTGCCATATGTATGATTGTGTCTGCCTATAATTAAAATTCAAAATGTAATTTTCGTATATTATCTGGATAAAACTTGTAGTGATTACATATGTGCATATCAGATTCATTTCTCATTGTGTACATGTGGCACATTACTTGTTTATAAACTAACTGTGTGAACAAAGTCCGATTTTTAAAGACTTGTAAAAAAAATGGCGATGCTTATACTAGACTTTTTAATATTACTTTACACTTCTCTGTCTAGGCAATACAGTGTGGTGGGTCATTATCAACGTAGGAGTCTAGTTTCTGTTTTATAAGCCTCTGACGACACGACTGCATATCACTCCAAATGCAACCCTCATAGCAGAAACTTGATGGCTGTTGTACAGCTGTTGCACCATGTGCATCGCTGTGTCGTGCGCAGCATGACTCAGAGTTTATGTTGTTATGTTGGCTATCTCTGGATGACTCATGTGCCATACTTTTCGAAGCTGGGATTCAAAGCTAACTTCACTTCAGTTTAAAGTGTAGCCAAATAACATGCACAGAGCCAGAACCCTCAGCGCCAGCAGGGAAATAAAAACCCAGAACATTATTCAAGGCACTCCTGCAGTTTTTTGTAGGTACTGAATGTAAAAAGGCTTGAATCTGCGAGACTTGGATTTTCAAGTACGGGAAAAGTAATGGAGAGGCTGGTGGTGCAATATGTGGTGAGGGTTATGAAAAATAGGAATTGGTTAGGAGTCCCAGCATGGTTTCAGGAGGGGATACACATGATAGACTCAGCTCACTGGGTTATTAGAGGATCTGGTGCAGGTAGTTTATGGGGGGAAGCAGGTGGATGTCTGCTTCATAGAATTTGAGAAGTCATTTGATAAGGTGCTCCATGGGACATTGATGAGGAAAGTGGAGACGCTGATATCGGACAGGAGGGTAGTGGAATGGATAGGGGACTTCCTCAAGGGGCGAAGGCCGAGTGTGAAAGTGGGGGAGGCAATATCGGAGGAAGAGGGGGTTACGTCAGGGGTACCACAGGGAAGTGTGCTGGGTACTTTGTTATTTATCATAATTGTAAAAGACATGGGTTTGGGGATCAGCAGAAAAATCAGATTGTTTGCAGACAATTGTGTTGTATATGCTGAGGTGGGAGAGGGGGGACAGAAATTTGCAGGCGGACATTGATAAGATATGGTTGTGGACCAGAAAAAATAAAATGAAGATAAATGCAAGAAAAACTAAGGTAGTGAGGTTCACAAGGAAGAAGATGATAAGCAGGGACATGTACAGATGGGAGGGACAAGAGATAGAAGAAGCAGCAGAATTTAAGTATCTAGGGATTGTACTGCAGGGAGACCTCAGAAGGAAAAAAACAGGTAGAGAGGGTGGTTTGCAAAGGGAAGAAGGGCTCTGGGTATGCTGGGAAGGGTGCTGAATGGAGTCAGCTGTGAGGTGAAGGAGAAGGCGGTATGGCACAATGGTACGGCCAATGTTAGAATATACTGCACCAGTATGGGACCCGTATGTGGAGGTGGAGGTGCGAAAACTGGAAAATGTGCAGAGAAAGGCAGCAAGATGGATGAAGGGTAGGTGGAGAAGGCAGGTGCAAGATGGTGAGGAAGAAGGGAGCTATAGGCCATCAGTGATGATGAAAGGAATAGGGTGGAGATCATTGAAGGACAGGAGGTAAGTTGAATGGCTAGTCAGGATGTAAGGGTGGTGAATGAAGAGGGAGGATGGGTAGGGCTACACTGCAAGCTAATTAAAGGGGTGTTTAGAGGAAGAGGAAATAACAGTGAGAAGCTTCAGAGGGTGTGGAGGAGAACGGAGCCGAGTAGGCAGTCCATGCTTGTGAAGTCTGTGAGGGAGTGGAATGTGTTGAGGAAGGATTTGGTATCTGTGAGAGGGGTTGGTAAGTTCAGGAAGGGTGTGGAAAAGGAGTTGGTTGGGTGAAGGAGAGGTCAGAGAGTTCGCACTGGACGGTAGCCTAATTGCAAGTGTATATATGTATATGTATGTAGGATCAGAGGTGTGTGCCAACGGGCAACAGCACATAGTCACAAACTCCTCTTGTGATTAACATACGGCAAAGTTTAAGTTATCTTAGGTATTCGTGTATTGTTTTATGTGATACGGTGCAATAAGAAAGGTGATGGTAATTGCACAAAAGGACATGAAACAAGTGTAAATAAGTGGTTTTGCCAATAATGTATTCAATAGTGTTGAACAAGACAAGCCTTGTAAAGGCCAAATAATACATTTTTATACCGCTAGGACATTGTGTTCAAAACAGCCCTGATTCCTTCTAATTACACCAGGCATGCTAGTTTACTGTGTACAGCATGTAATGTGATGTCATCGACACAATGTTCTTTATGTCATAACTTTCTTACTATCTGTATCTTGTAGCACACAAGTAATTTTTTTGACATGTTGAATCATTTCAAATTATTTTACATGTTTATTTACGTTTTTTCACACATTGTTTACTTGTGTTTACGAGTTGTTTACTAGGTTAAGATGATGTATATGTGCAGTTACTGTGTGTTTACAGAGTAATTTTCTTTATTTTATCTAGCTTTAAATGTTTCTTGTTGTTTTGTAATGGTTAAAAACACTGAGCAATTCAGCACATTTATTTATGTTAGATGTGAGGTTATGTTAACCTTGATCTCCACGACGAGAAAATGTAACATTTACTTTTTTTCAATTTTTCTTTGTAATTTTTAATAGTGCTATTTTTGGAGGATTTAAATAATCTGTTGTACATTAAAAATATTTTTGGCCGCGATTATTAATTGTTTGTTTATAGTCATGTAATATTTATGATGTATTTTATTTTTAAAATTTAATGTATAAAATGAAGTTATAAATGTAATTTTACACATCACCGTACGTTCGCAACATTAAATCGGCATTTCTGAAGCCAGAGATGTTGTGACTGACATCACACTTGTAGACAAATGTCACGGAAACGCCGTGCAAAACAGCTGTTTTTTTTTTTGAATGCGTGCTTATCTGCGCATCACAATCTCAGGAAGATCTATTTCAGAAGTCTTTCTCAGATTGGTTGTGCAGATATGCCACGAATTCTGAAAGATTGTTGCTGGTTTTACCGGTAATTACTCTCTCATGGTTCTGGCTTTAAAGAGTGTGGATGCACAAGAGGTGTACTCCACAAAATATGATTTTAACTGCGTAAAATAAGTTTCAATGCTACGAAAGTTGTTGAATATTGTAATATAAAATGCAGTTTAGCACCAGACATGAAAAGAAGAGGCCTGAGCAGCCAGTACATGTGAAATATGAATGAAAGCCACCCTGAACGTCCTGCAATAATACTGGGAGTGGTATACCCAGAAACGTCTAGAATAATTGCTGTCTGAAATAAAGTTTAACTGTTTACGGATAAGGTTGTGATTCGTTATGTGATATTATTTTTTTTCCTTCCAAGAGACTTGTATTTTTAAGTGTGTATAATATTTACTGAGTTATTCAATCTACATTGTGATTTTAATACAAACTTTAAAAAGCAACAGTTTTCACCCAAAGTGTACTCTGAGATCAATAAGTTTGCTATGTGCAATACTGTTGAGCAGTCCTGGTGCATTTTTTGTGCTTGAAATGTTTGAGACAAGGAATACTTTTTAGAATTTTGCAGTTTACATGTGTATCTGTTAATAAGCATTACGGCAACAGCAGGCAATTTTTAAGATAAATTAAGAGGGTTCAATTTACACTATTTTAATTTTGAAAACTTTGAAAGTAATTTTTTTACAGAATTTGAATAGAAAAATAATTTAAGATAAATACATAATTAAATAGTCAAACTTTAATTTTGGAGTGCTGTTTCACAATAGCAATTCCCTAAAAAACACTTTATCTTATGTCATTGAATTTAACGATTATTTTCTTTTCACATTGGTTTGCATATGAGTTTGAATATAATTATCAAACACTCATTAATACTTCAGTACCTACACAACCTCAATGTTCAGTTCCTGCCACCACTGTACCAGCTGCTGCCCACAGTCCCACGAAAGGTGGGGCAGCCTTCTATCAGACAGTACATGGTATCCATACAATGTTCACTGTGTGTGTAAGCCCAAATATTCTTACTTTCGCATGAATCTACCCAACGTAAAGGTGTCAAATATTTACAGTAGGACTACTGATGACTTGGTTGTTGCACAAGTCAGTCATTCCACACTGAGAACTTCATGCTGTGGCGCTCAAGTAATTTCGTACGAGTTTGTACACCCACTGTCTACAATACAAACCTCTCCCTCTCTCTCGCAACACACAACACACAATAAAAACTGAAATAACTACCAATCCTTTTCAATTAACGTTCTTTAAGACATAACTTTCATACTATCGGTATCTTGCAGTACAAAAGTAATTTTTTTGACACATCTAAATATAATTTTATCCGTTTATTTTACCAGTGGGCAACATATTACCCGTAACTACCAACATACGGCATTAAAAGGCAATAAAATTCTTATTTTTGTCTAAAATTGCAATAACAATACTACACTTCCATATACACATTTAAAAACGTTACCTATCGTATTCATAAAATCATTTTGCTTAACGACTTTGAGGTTACTTTTCAATATGATACAATGAAAAAATGCCTGGCCTTATGTTTAAACCTGTACAGCCAATGAATACCTCAATAATCCGAGTCAATACACGTTTCTATGGGTACAACGCAAAATTTGCACCAAAATGGAAGTTTCAAAATATATGCAAATAATATTAAGGGTCAATTTGAGAATGTAGACGAGAAAAAAAAACGTGGAGAAGCGATACCAGCGCTCCTAGCAGTTTGTGCTGTTGGTACGATGATAAGCTGTGAATTGAATGGGTAGTTGGAGTATTTAGGATGCCTTTTAATTAAAGTTTTTACGCTTGCGTGATTATTTATTATGGCAAGAAAGATTAATATAGTTTTTGGATGAAATTATTAAAACGTTGCAAACTGCAGCAAGTCCTTTCTTAGATTTCCAAGGGACAAAAGACGGTAAGTACACGAGCTGTAGTAGATACCTTTTCCCATAGTCAGTGTGTTATTATTGCAAATACCGATCACACAATACCTTCATTTGCTTAAATACTCTTTCGTCATTTCGTAGGTGCAAGCAATGAGTGCAGAAATGTAACAAAGCATATTTAGATGTAATAAAGAAAAAAGGTACTGGCTGTTTATACACGCGAACAGTGTGTTCCAACTATTTCAGAAAATAGGATTTTCGCAACCCCAATTCGCAGTCACCAGGACAACAACACAGTAAGTTAATTATCACAGCTGCTATTTCTAATCTTGTACACAGAAGAGTTGTTCGAAGTTTACATACATATACATACACTCGCAATTAGGCTACCGCCCGGTGGCGAGCTCTCTCAACTCTCCTTCACCCAACCAACTCCTTTTCCACTCTCTTCCTGAATTTACCAACCCCAGTGGCCAGGGCAACCAAAGAGCTGCGTGGCGGTGAAATCGTCATAGGTAGGGCGACAGAGGCAACTGCAGGGCTGATATCCCCACAGGGAAGCGTACTGGACACCCGAGCCACAACAACCCCAGCAACACAACCAGCAGCAGTAGAGATGGTGGATGATGGCCACAGGGACGAGAGGAAAGAGACTGGCTTGCATAACCTCTCATCAGGACCGCCACTTCCTCCCCCATCGCTTGTGTCTGGAGTGCGGCAACATCAGCAAAGCACCCGAAGAATGAGACAGAACAGCAGTGGGAACATTGAAAAGAACATCGAGAAGAGCAGCAGTAGGAGCATTGGAAAGAGTATCACGAATATAATCAGCAGGAGCAGCAGCAATAGTAGGATCATCGGCAGGAGTAGCAGTAGTAGCAGTGACAGCAGGAGGAGGATCAGCAGCTGTGGAAAAGAGTAGTCTGCAGGGAGGGAATCGACCCATCCACGACGATCCAAGCGAGTTCGGCGCTTGGCCAGCATGGCATGTGTGGGTTGCGGTAGAAGCAAACCCCATGTACATCCGCATACGGTAAAGCAGCACCAGCATAGGAGTATCAGAAGGAGCCAAGAAACAGCACATCAGACAGCACAGAGCGGCATGGGCCATACAACTTACTGTTTCACTGACTCCTGAAAGCACCAAAAGCCTGCTCTGTCTGATGGTGTGGTGGAGCTCTGGGAAACTGCAGGGTGCAAATGGCCACCAGAGAGAGGGGAGTTTGGCGTGAAACAAGCACTCCCATATGCTCTTATGATCATTTTTCCCGCCGCAGTCAGTTATTGCATTAGCGCACGCCAAGGGCAAAACGAAAAACTGAGAGTACTTTGGTTCAGGCTGCAGGGAACAGTGAGTAACTTTCCCGGTGACCCAAATCGCTTAACTCCAAATCGGCCGTTTAACCTATTTCTCATAAGAGGGAACTCTTGCAGGCAAAAATATAACGGTCTGGCATTGCATTCCTGTGAAGACACAGCCATCAGATGATAGTACCATTGGAGGGAACGTGGGGGCAGGCTGTAAAACAGCATAACACATGTATCTAGGTTGGTGTGTGTATAAGAGTAGCGATGATGTAAGGTGTTTCAAAAGGTTAGATTATATTCCCCATTCATTGTGCCAAGATGCAACTTGTATGGTCACTAGTGTTAATATGAATTCTTTTGTAGGCATCAAGAATGAAGCTGAACTTAGTTTGTTTTATCATTCAGCTGCATCTCATAGATGAATACCATAGGTGTAACTTCAAGGAAAACGCATGTTCACAGGACGTTACTTTATGCAACCTATGCCCTGTGAATGACAAAATGCAGTAATCTCACCAATACCAGACTTGGGCGAAGTTTTTAAGATAATAAATGCACAGGGTTTTAAATCATGATTATGTCACATATTTCATACAGTGTTCATCTCGCATATTCATGTTTATATAAAAAAATTCGTAAGGGAGGCGGCATCCCCATGACATCACAAAACAGGTTAATTTAGCATTTAGAACCATGGGAATGTCGCTAATATGTGTATTGTAATTAATAGGAATTAAGAGGGTATATAGAAGTGTTATATAACCTTTATGAAAGAGTAAGGGCAAAAAGCATAATAAACTAGCATGAATCTGAACGCACCCTCAGCTTTCGCCTGCCCAAAACTGAGCGTCATTCGGAGTCTGACCTCCGCACCAACCAACAAGCTGATCGGGAACCGTGCTCTTCAGTGCATCCCCTCGGTATAGCAACTTTTAGACATTAATAATTAATATATTAATAGTGTAACTTCTGGAACCTCTTTGCTTTTATTCTAATTCCGAGGAGCCAACCAACAGCTAATTTTACCATAAGAATTTAAGCGCGCAATATGCATGTTTTGAAAGCAGCTTCGTATATCGGCAGGCCGAGCCTGCATAATATAGTTTGGTAGAGTACAAGATCATTGTATTCAGTAAGATGCAATAAAAAAGTGTGTGTGATAAATTCCCGCCTTTTATTGTAGGTAATTTAAGACACTGCATTCTTAAGGCCGAAGTTTAACCCCAGTGCATTGTGTTGAGTATTATGGGTCCTGCTCTCCATAGGCAGAGTAGAGTCAGTGTTTGTCAACAGCTGTGTAAGGGGGCCTCTACCTTACACTTGTATAGTGGTAGAAATTAATATTTTAACATCAGTGCCGGTAAGTGCACGACGAACACCGCAACCAGCATGACAGCAACCTCCAGGAATCCCCATGGCCGTGAATGACTGGAATAGGCGTGATGTATGAAGTGTATACTTAGGTTTTATTTACATTTGTTTCTGTGGCCATACAGTGTTTGTTTTTATTAATTTCATCCTTTTCGGTGGTAATGGATGTTCATAATTTTCCAGGTCGTTTTCCAATTACATATTATTTGCTGTCATGTGACCATGTGGTCCGAAACAAACCGCACCGTGGCACTATTATGAGGTCTGTGCTATCACGTTTTGCATTCTCGTATTATGTATATCGTCAGTGCGGTACATAGCTTATGTGTTTAATATTTATTTTAACGGTTTATGTACTATTTTAATGGTATCTAGTCATTTTAATTCAGTGAAGATATTGATGTGCGCAACAAACCAAAATGTAAACAAACCATGCAGCCACATGGTAAGACTCCACACAAGTGGAATATTGTATTTATAATTTGCAGTGTCTTTTTATTGCGTGTGATTGCCTTGTTTTCTTGTTATAAATTGTTTCTAAAATGGAACAGTACGAACCAGTACAAATACTGGACATAATCTGTGTTTTGTGTTACGTCCGCTGTAAGCCATGAACACGACAATTTAACGTAACACCCATGTGCCAATATGCGGCCAAATAAAATAAGTACCTTTTTTTTAATTTAAATTCCTCTGAAGTGTTGTGTTAATAGGTTTTGTGTATTAAAATAATAGGGTGAAAATTGAATTACCTAGTTGAGGTTAGGTTGCCTTATGCAGTAGGGTTAAGTTTATGTTTACATATATTTATATTTTATTTTTTAAAATTTTCAAATGTGACTTCACATTAATGTTTTAATTGTTTCGTATTCATCTAAGGCCACGTTCACCCACTCCATCTTGCTTGTTTGTGTTTTCATAAAAATTTATCACATGTCATGGTAGCTGGAGTTTTTGCTGGGAAGGCGGCAGCCCTCCCTCATATTAGTCAGTCGCCTCTTGGTTACCGCTTGAGAGGGTCATCTCAAGTGCCCTCCCCGGGCACCTCACCGCTTCGATACCAATCATGTAGCTTTCAATAGTTTTCATATAAATAACTGGAACCTGTGGTTTGTTTAGCCTGGGGAGTACACCGTTCCACAGCCTGGCCAATTTGTATATTGCCGGGATGTAATTACCGTAAAATTCATGTAGGCATTTTGCCACCGTCTCCAGTATCAGTGTGTACCCCACATTAGCGGGGCAATATTGTAAGTGCTTCTGTTTGAAGGTTTAAAAGAGTAAATGTACATGTCATGTGAAGTTCCGGACTGTGATTATTTCTTTGGTCACTACTTGACCGCATAAATCGTACGTAATATATATTCACAATGTGTAAGGCGGACTATAACAGACCAAGAGTGAGCATTGGCGTATGGGAATAGCTATAATAATTCCCACTAGACGAGGCACTTGTAATGGATACTGGCATAACTTTTACAATTCCTTCAACTACAAGATTGTGACGTCAGACATGAAGGGGAGTCCCCTTCAGGCCATCGACCACAAGCTCGAACTGAACTCGTGCACTCTGCTGAGTCGCTGGCGCTCCCCGGACACCATGGTAGTATCTATTGAAACCTTTCCACATAATTTATTTTCCTCCTTGATGGTCCAGCCTAAATATCGAGAGACGTCAAGTGGCTTGCCCAAGTATAGCATTCCAAATGACGCCCTTGTCGATATGACAACACTTCATATGGACAACAGGTACCTGGTGGAGCTACATTCCACGAGCAAAGCACCCAGTAAACTAGCACGGTTGGCTTTGATGTTGCAGGCATATGATTTCATTATACAGCACATACCGGAGATAATGTTCCTGACGTCCGCATATCCCATGTGTCCGTTTGTTTCATCGCAGATGCATCAACCACACAGCAACACACGACCAATCGACATTAGGTCGTGGTCTCAATCGGTGTAAGTCGACAAGAATGGCATTACACTTTTCTTGCTGACCTGTAACTTGTGACCGCGGGTCATAATATTTAACATTCACTACAAGAGGTAACTCTCATGATTAATGGATATGTGATCTAAACGAATGTGTCCCGTGAGACATTGACCATTAGATGCAACAGCGTTTGGAGGGAACAATAGGGATTAGCGGCACAGCTTATTCTCATTACTTTCCTATGTGCGCGATGTCGATGGGCCTTGTGTCCGAAACCGGAGTGCGACGTGGCTCCAAGTTGTTTCAAAAGACAGGGTATCAAATTCCCGCAGGAAGTATGAAGTGGAGAGCGGTTCCCTAGCAGCATTAATAAAAGGAGCATTTTTAAAGCTAAATACACTGTGATTACACCATAACTCGCTAGGGAAACTGCCCACTCCAGCATAGACAGTCGATGAAATTCCATAGAAAACAGGGTGTTGCTCTGTCCTTAGTTACGAAATCCGTGTGTCGTCACATCCATACGCATTACTGAAATTAATTAATATAACGACACACATTGATTATAACATGTTAATTGTAAGAGTGTACATGTAATGATCTATCGAGAATCAGCCACCTGAGACTTCATTTCATTTCATATCACCCTTCAAGTGCGGTGACATTATCATGACGTCACATTCTTAGCCATATTGGGAGCTCTGCCGTTCCCCGTGTGTCACCAATGTGTTTTAGTTTAACAATCTTAATTATGTACGACATCAATTACACTTATCATGTTATACGTTAAGTTCAGTTTTTTTTCATGTTTTCATTTTGACGCCGGAATCGCCAGATGTGCGGCGAAACCGACGCCATGTTGTTAGTCAGATGTCAGCACTCCGGACAACCAGCAGGGCACGTGGTAAACACAGAAATTCAATATAGGCTGCATTTGAATTCATATCCATAGTTAACACAATTCAGGAACCTTTTAGTACTTTTATTTAGTCGAGGGGAGGACTCCCTGCATCCTGACGTAACATTCCAGGACTTCACGTGCGGGATGCATTTTACGTAATTAATCTAAGGACCACACCTTATTTCCCAGTGGTAGCGACCGCCGACAGGTCCAGAGTGCCAGGTCCGCTTAACTAAGGTACACATTAAAAAGTGCAATAACATTCTGTTGTACCTTTATGGTAATAAAACAGTCATATCATAATTATACGTGTTTTTATTGCATTTAAGTCTCCTGAGTTCATCGGGTATTGCGCCCTAATAGCAGCATTCAAATTTGCAAGTGCATTTCTGTGTGTTTTGCATTTACAGGGCCTGCCTCCCTTAAGCAGGGTAACTTCAGTGTTAATAGAGGCGTGCGAAGTGGCCGACAGAGGCTTCGCCCACAGGCAATATTTTACCGTTTCATAATATAACAGACAAATTCACTCAGATCTCCTCATATTGACCACATATCCAGAGTCGCTGTAGGCGATTGGCCGTACGACCCCATCAAGAACCGTTCTCTATACCAAATGTGACGTCGGGCACATTATCCGTTCCTGTATCCCACCTGCTCTCAGGCAGGACACGGACAAACTACCAGCACCTCTGGAGGTGTAGTATCTCACGGGAAAGGATAATCAGCTGATTGATGTGCTTTCCCGGGCGCCCAGCACAAGTGTTGTTGTACAGAACGAAACAGAATGGGATGACCCCCTTCCCCTGGTCAGGCAAGGAACGGTACAAGAGATCAGCGGGCAACAGATGAATACTGAGAATAGCAATGTTTTGATTAGTGAATTTTTCCGTGCAGTAGTACAGGAACAGCAAAGATGTCAGTTTTTCTAGGAGAGGAAGGAAATGTGCGCCCAACAAAATGTAAACAACTGGCATGTTATGGACGGCCGGATTGAAACATGCTCGCCAATTGTAGTTAAAAATGGAGGTTGAATGTTCCCACAAGAGCGACTGAGCGAGTGTTAGCCTATGTATATAGCGGCAACGTGGTGGGACGTCCCGGCTGTGAACATACAGTAAGGAACATGACTAAGCATTAATTTTGGCCCGGACTGTCACGTGCAACACACTAGTTAACTAAGCACTGAATTCCATGCAATCTATTCAAGATTAGACGGTCAGATGGGAGGCAACAACAACAGCCCAGTACCCCCCAGAAACAGTTTACCTAGATCTCATGGGGCCTTATCGTAGAACAGCCAAAGGGAAGTGCTTTATAGTGGTGGTAACAAACAGTTTCTACCTGGTGTGTGGAGTCATACCCCATCAGTTGCGCAAGAACCGGCAATATTGTGTAACGACTTTTTCCCCAGGTGTATGTACCCATAAAACGTTTTGACAGACAACACATCAAAGTTCACAGGAATCAAGTGGGCAGATTTGTGTGAAAAGTGGGAGAGAAGCATTTGAACTCCGCCTGCGAGTAGGGGAACAACACGGCACATGGGCAAGCCACCTGCGCACCACTCTGGACACGAAACAACATCGAAAGACCGCTGCCACCGGAAAAATGCCAGCAGATATCCTGCTGGGGCATAAAATTCAACTGCCAGGTGAGACGCAGTGCCCACAAGTCGGGCGCTGCAGCTAAACCCCAGTAGTGAGACGCAGCAGAGTAGACTTCGATGACGAATTCAAGACGTTCTGTATCATCAGCAACAGTACATGGAAAAATGGCTGCCGACTACCCCACGGCCACCACTGCTTGTCAGTGCAGGACAGCAAGTTTACGTATGGGCTCATCTGCAATCCACCTCCCACAAGGACTTTTGCGCAGGGTTTTTGGCAAAGTGGATTGGGTCGCACCAGGTCCTAGGAATACACAAACCAACAACTTATACAGTCCGGATGGGGAAAAGAAGAGTCTGAGTACATCGGGACGACCTACGGCTAGCAGGAGACCACGTCGCCAAGGAGGTCGTGCCCGATATCCCACGATGGAAATGCTCCTGTCGAGTTCCTGGAAATTGGCAGATAGGAAATAAGTGGTGAGGCACCTCTCCCAATAGCGCCTCCAGATGATCCACCAGGTAGAGCAGAAATCGGCGACCCACCCCTGGCGAACCTGAAGGGCGTTGTAGTTGTCGAACGGAGGGGGTGGGGGGTAGTGAAATGGAAGTTGCGACAGCACCTCCAGCAGGTGAGCCACCAGCTAAGGCAGAAAGCCTGGTGTCGCACGGCGCAACCGCACCTTGCAGGGAGGTTTCGACAGCTGGCCCAGAAGTGTTTGACAGTGCGGCAACAGTGAGTGCTCTCGTCACGCCATCAGTGCAATCAACAGCGCCAGCATTTCCAGTGGAGCAACAGCAAGGGGATGCCACGACGCACGACATCATAACGCCAAGCATCGAGGAGAGAGGAACAATTTTGAGGACACCTGAAACAGGTGACTACCCGGGTCCCCCTGCTACAACATAGACAGTGCCAGGGAGGCCCATGTGTACGAGCACCATAAGGGAAGAACGAGCAAATCTAACAAGCAGCAAGGAAGAGCTTATTCGGCTAGGGAGTCACATGTGTCTGGCCGTCGAACCCTAGCGGCTGTCTGTCCAGGTCGTTCCTGGCGATGGCGTCATGCAAGCAAGAGTGACAGCGGAGAAAAAAAAGCTTTAACGATGGGGACAGCAGCATCGTGTCGGCCAGCTCGTTCGGCCCCCTCCGAACACAGCTCTATGGGGGCATTCGTACATGGTACGACCCAGGATGCAGGCAAGGAGATATTTGTGCTGACAGTAACTGCGCCAGGCCTGCGAACAGTCTCCATTGCAGTGGAGTAACAGGAATGTTCTGTTTTTTTTTTGGGGGGGGGGGGGGTGGTTGACGTGTGCCACGACTCCTGCCTCATAGACCGTTTGCCCGGACTCACACCGAAGCCCATACTACGAACAACAAGCCACAGTGTAAATTTAGTGTGAGCGATGTGCCTTAGTTCATAGTGCAACAGGAGGGTAAAGAGCAAGTTAGTGCACACTGTTTATGGTGCAGAAAAGTGCAAAAGTAAGGCGAAGTTTCAAAAGGGCTTAATACAGGTACTGGGACTGGGGGTAACGGAATACACAATAACTTATGCCCTAATATAAACCCTATTGTAATTAAAGCAATAAAAGCAGAGTTCCAATGTTTTGTATCTCCACCTCATTTGTTTAAATTGTTCACATCGTTCATTGCAAGGGAGTTGTGTTTTATTTACTCGTTTGAAACGTCTTGTTAGATTGTTATGTTCCATTTCGAGCACGTAAGGTTTTATTTATGCAGGTGAGAAACTTGTTTTGTGGACGGTAGAAAATAGTGCCCGCTTAGCACGCTCACTGCCCCTCCCCCTTCAGGTAGATAAAACATCAAGCTGGTCAGTGAGAGTAACATCTGAGACTCGCTAGTGCAAGGCTGGGTCGTGTGCGTCCGGCAGCATTCACATTTGTAACTAATTATCTTAACTACAATAGACTTTCATGTACATCGGAACTGTTTTTTTTTTCTTTTTAGCTGCCAGAATGCTTGCCCTTTCCCCCTGTGGTTTTGCATCACCCAGGGAGTCTTAATAACTACTATAATCCTTATTGACCACGTGTGTGTCTTTTATCTGTATAGCCCCGCTGGCAGGCCGAGCCCAGCACAAGTGTAAGTTTTCTCTGATGAGAAGTTAAATAAAAGGCACTGAGCTACGTGTGAAACAGGAATCCAACGTGTTCTCATTTGTCTGACCGTAAGTTTTTTCAGTGTATGAGCCCTTAGAATACCTGCCATTTACTATGCAAGCTTTCAGTGTTTAAATGTCTTTTATTGTTATTGCAAGTTCGTCGTATTTTTTTGGGCATGTGGCCTAGCCGACTGGCCACCCGACAGTGCCGGTACATATCACGTAATAACACGTATCACCCACCAAGAGGTTGCAGATGGGAAATTTAGTATATCTTCGTAAGTATATAAAGGAAGGCATCAATGGAACAGTGTGGATTTCTAAGTCCTCAGTCGTCGGCCATGCGGCCCGGAGACAGAAGAGTCAGCTCTGCCAACATTGACACTGCTGGGACAGTGCCTGGTGCCCTGGGTTACAAAATACATATCCTAACCTCAACCTATGGTGCACACCAATTTCCCTTAACCCGTTCATGGTCCAGCCACATGGCGTCACAAAATCACTGGCATTAGTCTAGTAAATAATGTCTGGCGCCCCGGATAACCTAATCCAAAACAACCTCAACTGTCAACATTTAATATTCACCACTCCTTAAAACTAACGTAAATCTTCATCACATCCACATGACACCATGTCAAAGTGGCTACCCGAACGTGTGGCAGACCTCGCCATACTTCGGATGCTTTGAAGCCACGTCAAAGTGTTGCCCGAATTTGTTGCTTATCTCTCCAGAATTCTCATCAAAATTCGCTTCCCGCAAATTTTTTTGCAAAACTCAATCTTCCAGGCGGTAAGTAAGAGAGTGTATTCCCTGCAACCATTTCAAAAGTTGCAGAGTGGATGGTGTGACCCAGCAACAGCCAAAAGTCCCCATGTAGTCTTTCGAGACGGTTTCCCTCGATAATGGAGCCATATCTGAAATCACACACAGGAAATAATTTCATCTTGGTGGTTAGTAACTCCTTTTTAAGATGGACTGACGCATGAGCCTGGTTTCAAGTGCGCACAAAAGCACTATTGCACGTCTCGATGGGGGTACCCAAAGAACATCATAACGGTTAGTGGGACCTAGTTTACAGGTCGCCTGTGAAGGTATCTGTGTACGTGGTGGCAAGTAGTGCATTTAACAACCGCTAAGGTATTTGTGAAAAGGGATTACGTGCAAGTTTTTAATGATACACTTTGCCATAGCTATATAAAAAGAATTCAAACCTATTACCTGGCATGGTGAAATTATCTACGTTATTCAACCATTTTAAAAGTACTGGCAGTATCAGTCTTAGTTGGAAATGCATATGAAAAATTACACTCTTAACCTTACAAAATGATCCACACTTATTTTGCGGGTATGTGAACTGGAAAGATACATTTACAACTATAGGCCTGAGAAGTCTTAATTGCAGACAAAGTTAATTATGGCATTCTCGCCTTGCGGTGGTTTTCTGCATTGAATGCGCTCTAGCGCTTAACACTGAATTAACAAACAATAGTCCCGACTGCTGGCGAAACCTAGTTTTAAATGTGCTGACTGTTAACGCGAGAGATTTCTTTACTAGGTCAGCTAAGAGAAAGCACTGTCTACACAGTGGTGAACGTGTGGGCCAGCGAATACTTCATAGCCTGGGAACTTCTTATAGCATGCCGTGCTAGCTGAGACGCTACTTGATTTACAATACAATTTTCAACATCCACCATTACCTTTCAATGTTTTTCTCAATCAGTTTGAATCACTTAAAATATATTCTTTAGTCTCTCTCTGATGCAAGCGCATTGTGGATTCTGACATTTTAATTGTTATTGCCATTAACTGAAACTGCTTTTTCCAGTAAAATTGGTACGTTTATCAATTTATAATATAGCAAACCTATTGCCATTAATTACATAATAAGAAATGTCGAACTGGCATAATTAAAATGTTCTTGGGACATTATTGAGGACACATAACTGGACCTTATATTATTCGTATTGGAAACATACAGCACAGTTGGCAAGCAAAATTTTCCATTCGTTGTTAACAGTATCAAGTGCCTCATTAGAGGCACATTAATTTTTATCATGATCTGAGTTGGCGAAAAAGAGCACTCTTTTATGGGAACAGTACAGTAAGTGATTATTTTGCTAACAGGAATGCTGAGTTTCAAATTCATTTGACCAACTTTTGACTCCAATTTTACAAATTCTCTTGTTAAGACAGACGTAGATACCACTTTAAATGGTAAAATTATTTTGGCAGACCCGAATGTAAGTGTCCAAGCTTATTTCTGTTACGATATTATTAATCACTTCTAAAATAATTCCTAACATCATTTGACTTTGCACTCGTTAACTCTCAATTATACTTTCTTGTGAATTAAAATCATGTGTTAGAGATTGAACTTGAGTTGACATAGCATTAATTTTTTTACTGAACTTGTTCTTTGATTTCTGCCACTGCGTTGACTGTGAGATTAAGATAATTGATATAAGCCTTTACATTATTTTCGATTTCACTTATATATACTGCTAACATATGTTCATCAGACAACAACCCTTGAAATTGGTGTGTGGTGTGAATATCACAGCACCATGATGCGAAGTCTCCAAGGAAGGTCAGGGATCATTTATTTCTCTTTGGCAGGGACACTTCGGAAAGGAACTGGTTTGCAATGTTTACAGAAGGTGAATTAAAATGTGCTTTAGTTTCTCGACGTTTTTGCAGACAGTCGAGTTTCGAGTGGCACAAGCACTGTGAAACCATTTGTCAATGTTGGCTGGGGTCCGAGGTTCCTGCAGCGGCATCGTTTCTTCGTATCGAATTTGCAGCATCAGCTGGCTGAAGTAAACCCCGTGGTGTGTCCTGTATAGAGGTCTTCAAGCATCGTCGCTGCAAGGCGCAGCAAAATTACCGGGATGGAGTAGGCAGCCTGGTACATCCTGGAGTTAGAACATTGGCAAGTTTTACATTTCGGGTGCTGACAGTTACTATTTTATTAATTCCTCTCCTATGCATTTATAATGCAAATTTAGAACGACCTAGTACATCGACGATTCTGTAGGGGCCTTGATATTTAAATGAAAACGCCATTCTGACAGGTGTGTGTTTTCACCCACAAAATTGTCCTACTTTTAATAGGTTCGGGTGATGTTTGCTGTCAAATATCCATTTTTGTTGTTGGGAGGCAACGAAACTAACACGTGCTTGCTCTCGTATTTGTTTGAGCCGTTCGCACCAATCGTTAGCGAGTGGGGAATACAAATGACTAATGACATGCGATGGCTGCAAGGTTTCAACCCCGTGCATATGGAAGTGAGTTGGATCGTCACTGGCACAAGAAGTTATATGTTGGGATAAATTCTTATTAACTTGCTACCTCAAACCATTGCACACTGGATTATACACAGTGGTTGGTAATTTCTTAATTTGTAATTTATGCAAGAGTTCCGAGATAAGCTCATTATTAAATGAAGTCCCTATGTCTCTGAGGATGGATTTCGAGGAACCAAATTCTAAAATAACGTCTTTTACAAAATTAGTGCAAGTAGTGGCATCAATCGTTTTTACAGGACGTGCGACTGCATATAGAGTGGCAAATTCAGTCATGACTAATACATATTTATTGCCACGGGCTGATGTCTGTAGCGGCCCTTTCTCTTCATGACCCCATGACTTTTTTTTGGGGAGGAGCGGGGGCAGGGTGGAATTGAAGTCATCTGACCTATAGGTTTCTGATTAGGCGCTTTGATTCGCTGATATGTGGGACACATATTTACATACCCTCTAACATCTTTGTTCATCATATCCCAATAATAAGCAGTTTTGATTTTTTCCAACATCTTAAACTGACCAAAATGCCCTCCGCCTAACAGGGCATCGTGGTAAGCTGTTATGATTTCAGTGACATAATATTTCGGCGCAAGTGTCAATTTATGCTCACCGGACGGAGTATGCTGCTTCATGTAAATTTAGCAGTTTCCGGAAATGGCGTAACATCTGGAAATGAGGCAATATTTGGGAGTAGCCTTGTCCGGGTCCGTTATAGCTATCTTTAATTGTTGAATGAGGGTCTTTGGCATATTCAGCTAAAAATTGTGACAACGGCTGGTCAATGAGCTGTAATAATAATAGGCAAGTGTCATCGTCGACTTTTATATATTCCTGCTCGTGAATATATTCAGGCAAATAGAAAACTTTCTCGTCAGTAATAATAAGTATACAACAATTCAATCTAGGGTCAAGACATGTGGTAGATATTTTGTGTGGATTATTTTGCTGAATAATCTCCATGTTGACATTGTATGTAGTTTTGACTATTTTTGCAATTGCCTGCATTGGCAAATATTCTTAATTAATTATTGTTTTAGCAACTCGCGCATTGTCTGTAGTGTGGGAATTTGGTTTGATCAATTGTTTAATGTCGGCCTAGTTGTTAGTTATGTATTTAGCTATCATAATTTTCGTTTCTGTGTCCTTTGTTGGGTCTTAAAATAGTGTTTCAGCTAATGCTGCATAAAATGAAGGACAATGTACAAACTGACAGTTCACCCGATGAGTTAAGGCGTTGACAGTGATGGGTACTGTGCTGGCTATCCGTACTGTAGATATACGACTAAGGGCATCTGCAAGGGTATTTAATTTGCCTTTTACGATTTTGGTATCGAAGTCGTATTCAGTTAAGGCAATGGTCATTTTCTGAATTCGTATATTATGTTCGGCCATGGACTTCAAATATCTTAAACTTGCATGGTCAGTCTCTAAACCAAATTTACGGCCGCAAAGGAACAGTCTAAAATAAATAACGAAGTATTTAATAGCCGATAATTCCCGTTCCGTCGTGGACCATTTCTGTTCGTTTAGGGATAGTTTGTTTGGTCATGGGATTTTTTTTTGTAATAGTACAGCGCCTATAACGGATTGTGACGCATCACATGTGAGTATTGTTTGCCTGCTCTCATCAAATTTCGCTAATATGGGCAGGTTACTTAGTGCTGTTTTCAACTTTTAAAATGAGAGTTGTCCTGTTTCGCCATATTTAGATGGTGTTGTCTCCTAAGTTAATTATGTTAAGGGTTCCACTATCTGGGTGTTATTAACAATATAGCGCCTTAAGTATGATGCAAGGCCTAGAAACATTCTAATTTGTTAAATATTTTTGGACTGATCCATTTGTTGTATCGTCAGTATCTTTTCCTGATCAGTTTGTTTTCCTTGGGGCTTTACATAATGCCCGAGGATTTTTAATTCGTGGTGGGAAAAATTGCATTTCTTGCTGTTCATTTTAACGTTGAATTTCCTCAATCTCTTCATAACCTTTCAGATGTTGTCTGATATTCCGCGAACGTGTTCCCGATAATAAATATATCATCTATGTATGCCAGGGTGGTATTCCAGCACAGTGGTCCTAACATGTCAACAAAGTTTTGGAAATAGTTAGGACTTGTGGCGAGGCCCATAGGCATATGACCATACTCATAAAGTCCGATTCCACCCACACTAAAAGCCAATGTATGTCAGTCTTCCTTACAGACTGGTATGGCGTAAAATCCGCTAAACATATTGATAGAAGTAATGTACTTGGAATTATGGAGCGTAGTGATAATATCTTCCATTCTGGGAATGGAATATTGTACTTTGGTTAGGGGTTGGTTCAGCAATCGAAAATTGGTAAGGAATCTAATCCCTGTCTGACATTAGGTGATAACTAGTGATAGCGCTGCATATGCTGACTCTGATGGTGTAATAATTCGCGAATCGAGCATCTGCTGTATTTGGCCTAGATCATCTTCCCGTAATTTTGGGTTTATCCGTATTTAAATCGAATTTTATTTTGTATGCATTAGTTTGGGTTAGTTCACGAATGGAACTAACGAAGCGATCACTGTTGTCTTCCAATAGCAGCTGCAATTGTGTTTTCTGATAGCGCAGTAGCTTAGGATTGATATTACCCAACAATGCGTGGTTCACATTATCATCTGTTCTAGTGATTTCATTTATATGATATTCAATGCAATTATTGTGATCATATCCAATTGAATTGGTATTTATGGGTATTTCTATTGCTTTGTCATTATTGGATGCATAAACAAACATTAAATCTTTTGTTAAATTAGTGACAATGTCATAATGTTTGATAAAGTCAACACTAAGAATCATATCAAGTTTAAATAGTCAATTAGCAAGAATTATTGAGAAAAATTATAACCATGTATACTTATGTTGACTTTTGTTTTGTATTAAGGTACGCCAATGTCCTCAGTTGCACCTACAGCAGAAAATATTTCTTTAAGTGGCATACATTTATATTTATTCACTAAAGTGGTTGCTATGCAGGAACGATAGCAGACTGTATACAGTAAAGGATTATGTGTCTTATCAGCAAGTCGCACAAGGACGTGTGGTGTTGATGATTTGACATAACCCGCTCGACTCTCGTCTTTGGTGACTAGCATGGTGTCTTTATTCAATGCTTCTAATAATGGTCAGTGGCTCAGATTGTGCTGACACCTCTCATCACCACCAACCGATTCCGTATTGTTGTTTACAGCACTGTACATTCCCGTGCGCATCAACTTGATCTTAGTTTCACCAATCACAAACTGTTGTTTAAATTTGCGAAACCGCACCAGTGTCAGTTTGAAATTGTAGTTTCTGATTGGGAAACAATGGGAAATTGTCTGCTCTATGGTTTGTGTACAAATAGAGTGCACATGTGGATACCATTTCCGAGCGTGGCCCGACTAATGCTGTCCTTGTCTCCTTGACGTCACGCTTTTGCTGTGTCACACATTCCTTCCTCGTTACCAGCTGGTTAGGGGCCGCCACTTCCTTGTGTATGCACAGGTCACGTTTCATGGTCGACTCGCGGTGTTGAAAAACGAGTGTGTCCTTGTCAGTCACCACCGCTTCCACGATGCACAGTGTCGTACGTCACGGGCGCAACAATTCGTATGTTTCCTGTCTTGGCCTTGTAGGTGTTTTCAGAATTCCTCGTAATGCACCCTGACCTGATTTTTGGGTCACAGAATATGATGCTAGATGTCCTGCCTGCATTGTTTCCGCGTATGTCTCTTGTCTCACTTTCTCTCATTTGATGTTGCTGTGGCGTTTGAAATTGTCCCCTACGGGAATTAAATGTGGCTATTTCTGAGCATGTGCAATTCAGAACTCTTTTCACAAAGAGCGCCTGGCATGCGCCTCGAGTGGGATGTGTCTTTGTGCCGAATTTTCCTGGCGTGTATCGCTCCGCCGCAGGTGTTCCTTACTTTAACTCTTGTCCTTTAAGTACCCTGCCTGACTGTTTTGCGCCTAGAACTGTTTTTGTGTACAATCATTCTGCAGATGTTGTATCTTTGTCTGTTGTGCTCTTAAGGGACCTGTCTGCCTGTATTGTGTGTAATGAAAATACACCTTTCTTTTTGATTTGTCATAGGGGGTGGTGCCTACTGCCCCCTCAAGTAGAAGCTTTTTTTGATTATTTTGTTTCGTTCTGTAGGTGTCACTAATGTTTATGTGCTCTTCTTTGTGGTAGAGGTTATTTTGTTTTTGCCCATTATTTACACGTTTGGGGAGGTGTCTGTGAAAATCTTTCCCTCCTGTTTGGATGGTGTTGAAAGATTGGTTATTACCATTGTTTTTTGTTCTAGTGTGTAATCTGCCTTTGGTACAAAGGGTCGACGCATTTGTTGTGAAATAGGGTGTCTGTATTTTTGTTGTGTGTGACGTTGATTGTAGTATATGGGTCGTTTTTGGTTCTGTATTGCCATATTCACGACTTCCTCCAACTTTATCATTTCTGCTCGTAAGGAGTCTGTGTCCGACAGTGTTTGGAGAGCTGATATTGTCTCATTATACCTGAAGAGACCAATATCAGCTCTATGAATATTGGTGGTTAAATCCTCAATGGAGACATTTTTCAGACAAACAATTTTATCTGCTATGGACAGTTCGCAGAGAGTGTCACATGATACCTACAAAATAGCTATCAGTTTGACGCCGGCAAACAGCCAGCAGATCTATTTAATTTAATTTGCGCCATTTCATTTTCTACAATAATTAAAAATTTTACTCGGCCTGCATAGCACTTCCACTTATGTGAACCCCATAGGCGGCCATGGTAGGTCTGTGCGATGCTCGTCTCTGGACAGTCTGTCGAGGTAAGACACTGTCACATATGCACTACAACTTTTATTCACTGATTTAGGTTTCCATAGTCAATTTAGTTTACCGGTTAACCTTTGCTTGCATATGTTTTTGCCAGACATTTTCTCCAGCATTAATGTTTCGCTTTATTCATTTCTTGCGCCCTTGTGGAATTTCTAACTTAATCGAGGATAAGGAGGAGAAAGATGTGACCCGCGCATCTTGAATCAGGCGCCATACACCTATGTTTATGGAGTTTCATTGTAACTTCTGCATTATTGCTACACACAATTTTAAGGGCTTTCTTATTATGTATGTATCTGAGGGTACTTTTCTTGTTTGAATATTTTACTGCGATATCACGCATAACCACTTGGCCGACCGACGCAAGTAATTGTATACGCCATCGTTGCGTTTTGAAACCATATTTATGTAACATTGAATGTGCAATATTTTCTTAAGGATTCTATGCTAATTTTATACAGGGTTCAGTGTATTTTTCACATAAATGGCTGCTTTTTGTACTTGACAAACACAGTCACATTAATGTTTGATTTTACCGCCATCAGGCATGTTACAAGCCTGTAACCACTACAATCGTAAAGAGGAAGATTTTCTCAGCAAGCATAATATTTTGTCTGAATTTAGTTTGCCGTTTACACGCAGAAATATTGCAATTTCACCTGTATCACGTGGTCCGCTACGAATTTCATCCAACGGCTTCCGCGCCATCTAAACTTGTTTTCACATGTGTGTGTTCGTGAATATTCATTTCGTGCCGCATCTTGTTTCACATATCATTTAAGGGGTTATGCAATTTTGCAATTAGTGTACGGTGCAATTATTCCTGTCCTAGACGGCTGTTATAGACCATCACCACACTACCCACGTGCTGGAGGGCGAGCTCCAATGAGTTTGCATTAGTGATGACGAGTAATCATACATGTTAATATGTATTATGGATTATCATTTGTAATTCACAGTGTCCTGTCTTCAGGGAAAAACTGTCAGCCTACCTAGCGGCTGTCCGCTCTTTCCCTTGTGAAGGCTGTGCGTTCATGCACCTCGGTGAGATCATCCATCTACGCGTGCGCTAAAGTAATTGTGGGCTGGGGAGCACCCAAGCAGAATTGGCTAGTCATGACCGAGATTATCATACTTTCATTGGCACGTTGTTGTGTATGCATAATAACAATAAAAGCAAGTCTACAGTGAACTTAACTATTTTATTCAGTAGTGACAGTGTCCTAGCCACATATATTTAATTGTTTATTTCCAGTGATGTTTAGTAAAAATTTTAGTATTGCCAACGTGTTTGTAAGTACACACGGGTGAGACGGACATACAGAACCTACAGCATCCCTGATAACCCAGAGTCTCAATAGTGCAGTGATTGGGAAGCACCACTGGCGCCAAAATTACCAGTAAGTATTTGTGTCATCGTTCATCTCGTCTCTCACCCGACGGCGTCAAGTTACATTGGGATTGTATTTGCGGCGATAGTACACAAGAGTTTCAATGTGTTTCTGAGCACTCTCGTATAGTTTCTATTAACCTGTAAACAAAAGTTGTTTTAAGTACTCTTCAGTTTCGGGCGTGGAGAGTGTGGTCTTTATAGTTTGGTCACAATACCTTGCCGTGTGATCTCGCCCACGTTTTTTTCTGTGTGTGTGTATGTTTATCTGCTGTATGCATAGTTGACCCTTTTAGATAGCTCTCTAAATTTTTTGCATTTGCCTTCAATCCAGTTATTGTTTTCAGCTGCCTGATTAAACTGTTCAATGAAATCTACCCATTTTTCTTTGTCGTCCCCTGAAAACGTAGCTATTTGCATGGGTGGTTGTACAATTATATTCACGTATGGGACGTTCGCCATGTTGTCTAATTGTGTTGTTTTCTTGAGAGGTGAGCTAAGGGTGAATTTTCATTAAAGCTCTCTGTTGTGTCATTGATAATGTGTACTGGTATAGGGTAATCTGATGCGCGTTCAATTTTTTGGCATGTGGGCGGTGATGGTGTCTGCAGAAGGCCGCTGTTTGTGATTTTAGTAATGAGGCTACGTGTAATGCGTGTGGAAGTGGTATCAAATTTGTCAATTAATTCAGGGTTCTCCTGTAAAATTTTCACAACGGACTCAATTAAACTAAGAAATTTATCTACGGTGTTATTGTCTCGTGTTGCCAACTTCCAGATAACTTGATTGATGCGTGTTTTATTATATTACGTGATGTGTTCAAAAACGACATGTTAGTTTTATCCATCATAAAGTGTGGTGGACTGTGCATCAGTGGAATGCGAGGCCTTAATAACTAACATAAGCTGTCTTTAATAATTATTTCCACACTGCGAACACACTTGTGGAATATTGCTCTTGCAAATATTAAAATGGTCCATAAAAGGCCGTAATTTCTCATGCATTAATTTTAACCAAGCGTACACGCACGCGCACACACTCACAATACTAGAATGTTTGCCCTGACATGCTGAAGAAACTGTAACGCGGCTGTTTGCGCCCATCCGCACTGGTGTGGCAGGAACTTGCTGAGTAGCATACACCACTTCATGGCTTTGAATGGCTGGTACAAGTTCACGCTTCTACTACTATTTAATACAGTTCTAAGTTACTGAAGGACATTGGCTTTAATACTTACTCACAGGGGGTAAAACCCTAGGTGGTGGGGATTATGAGTCAATTTGGTATTCTGATTGCAATCGGAATTAACAATGCAATGAATTGAAATGAAATTAAGAACACTTTTGCCTCCACGCTTGTTGACTTCTGAAATTACTTATTTATAACCTGAACGATATTGCCAGGAATTACAACCCCGTGGGTTGGTGGAAGTTGGTATGCGTTTCTAATAATTCCTAATCGTTAACTCTGCAGCTACAATAAGAATGCTATCTTCCACCAATTACAACTGTAATTTACTTTACTTTATGCTGTGAGTGCACTAGAGGGGAGGTTAGAAGCTTCGGCTGCCTCTACCACTTGCTGTGAACTGTCCTGAGGATGAATCAGGCCACGCAAGGAAGGGTGATAGTCGTAACCAGAAAATAGAACACTCAATATACTAAATACTATATTTATTCAACTCGCAGCTTATACATGAAATCACACAAATTGCACTCAGCATTACTTTGCCATTAACCATTATTTCTGCTCCGCAGTTACCAATTATAATTAAGAGGTCCTGATGACCTATCACAACAAACTATGATTAATGTGCTCGTGACTGTGAGGGAGTCTTAAGGTTTTATACGATGACCGTAGTGCTGCACGACCTAGTGCGCCCTACTTGGAGTATATTTACCCTGGCTTTGTCTCGTCATCTCAGTCGGGTAGACCACCTTGACAGTGGCAGAGGCTGGCATCGAAGTTGGGACTACTGGCCTAGTGGCCCTCTCTGTCTGAAGTCATCCTGTCGCCCCTTGGAATCGCTCCAGCCTTATTTAGGGATGCCTGACCTCACTTCCTTCCTTGGCAGGGGATATTTTACAAACAGCCAGGTTGGCCGGTCGAGGTCGCACCATCCTGGACTCTCACATGCCTGCCAGCCCTGACTAATGGTGACCACACCAATGTGCAACGGCTGCAGATAAAACCGACATGCAGTGGCATGGGTCTCATAGCCTACAACCTTCCAGTTGGTGCCGACGAGATGTACCTGAAGGCATGGTGGAGCATATGGGGGACTGCAGGGTCAAATGGTCCCTGACCATTTGTACCACGCAGCCAATAATCGTAACTAGAGCAAGCTGAGGTTTGACGAAAACAGCTGATAGTACACTGGTGTAGGTCGCCGAGAACAAGCAAAGTCACTTTTTTCGGGGACCTGGATTGCATATCTCACAAAGGTCGATATAATCATTTTTCTTCAAGAGGTTACTCCGGAGGGAAATTAGTTGGCGATCTGGCACGGCGTACCCGCGAAACTACGACTACCACGTCCAACATAGAGTACATTGGTAGGAGCGAGTGAGCTGCCAGCACAGCAGTGTAATAAACTTAGGGTTACCAGATGCTTTTAATGAAATGTAGAACAGACATGGTCCAAAATGTAGGACATGGCATGATAATGCAAGACATCTTGAAATGTAGAAAAATTAACAGTGAGAGGCACAAAGCAACGAAAATTCATGTCCTTTTTTATTACTTTAAATGTTATACATTGCTTGATAAAACGTAATTAAAAAAAGATATTTTGTAACGTTTCCTAAAGATGCAACATATTTATTGTGCATTAGTTATTTTCATACCAACAGTAAAATTATATAATCACTCCACGATTGCACGCTCCATTTTAAACCAATTTATCAACTTGTTTTATACTTCAACATATATTAGCTGTACATTTCTTACCATGTTTACAAATGAAACCAACGTTTTGTTGTTCAGACCACGTACGAAACCTAAGATCGAAGCTAAATTTGAATTATAACCTCTGTTTCAAGATATGGCGAAACCTCTCTTTGGTTGCATTTATACCGTATACACATTGTGTTTTCCGGAAAGAGATGCTAGACAGGCAGGCACAATGTAGATCGCACACAGCAGGGTGTCGAACAGTGTTTGTGGCACGCGGTAGCCTGTTTGGAACTAACATCGGGCTCCTAAGCAAAATATAGGGCAGTTACGATTATTCCGAAATTCCTTCCAGACACCAGACAGAAGGTTAAAATGTAGGGCATGTCCAGGAATTTCTGGAGGTCTGGTAACCCTAAATAAACTCCTACCACGTGTGCTACTTAGGCAGGCCTGTAGGTCTTTGTATAGTGCGTCGCAGCAATTATGCAACCTCTATAGGCAGGGATAGCATTGCCCTGCCTATTCTCATGTTTCATCCGTGTGACAAGTGAGTAGTAAATAGTTTCTTTTGTAGTCAAGGTAAAATGAAGTTACCTGCAGCCCCTTTTTCAACATACAAAAAACATATTTCGTGACGTCACAGAGCATGGCGTGAGCAGGGCGGAAGTGATTGTCTGCAGCATCATGGCGGCAGATGTGACGAGTTTTGTTAAGGATTCTAAAATAGCAACAAAGGATCTGAAGGGTATTTCCAAAATGAAAATATACCATTTAATTTTTATTCGGTTTAGACTTTGAAAATTTATAATTTTAGATAAAAAATACAGAGTACATATTTTATTTTGTGAAGACACCTGTAACAATCCGGCATGTTGGAAATATTGACATATAGATAATTATCCATATGAAAAATAACTTATCGAACTATATGTAACTTTGAAAAATATTGGTATATCGATGTTTTGATATTATCAAAGTTTCCGGTATTACCTAAATGTTCGGTGTTATCTAAATGTTCAGTATCAAAATGTTTGGTATCATCAAAATGTTTGGTGTCATCAAAATTTTCGGTACTATCAAAATCTTTGGTATTATTGACATTTCTGATATTACCAAAATTTATAATATTATCGATATTATCAGCTTTCCCCATATTGTTGTCATTCTTGATATTATCTAGTTGCAAAGTTAAAACATTTTGGTCACCTACAATTCAGTCTCTTTTTGTTGTATGCAAGCAAGAATACAAAATGGCATAATTATAACACAGTTATATGTTTTACATCATCACCTAGCTTATGAAACGTTCAAGTTAGCTGGGTCATTGTTTTGTTTTGGTTTTTCTCCTATCTACGCTCGTGTAAACAAATAGCGGTTCACGACCAACCGTGTCAGTTAGATGTTACCTCTGATTGTTTAGGTTCTCACACCAAGATATCAGGATAGTCTGTATCATATATTTATTGACAAACAATGGCTTCTTTTGCTTTCAGGCAATCACTAGTGTTTCTGTGCGGCCGACTGTTGCTGTACTGTATTACATAATCACATAAATGTTTTCAGTAATATCGGAAGTCGAAAGATACCAATATTTTCAACACTATTGGAATTTAATGATAGTATAAATAGTGTAATTTAGCAATAGTATAAAATATTTCGATATTATCGACAATCTCTGTATTATCAGTTATTTCAATACTATTGATTATTTCTGTATTATCAATTATTTCGGTACTATAGATAATTTTGGTATGCCGAAAATACTGAGTAACTGTTTGTAAAAATATCGATTTAGGGCTGGACCAATACCGATACATCGGCCAATTTACCCAAAATCGGTATCTGTTACAATCGGTCATGGTCCAACCAAATTGTTTCATGAACCATAATGATTTAATTATATTTTTGAACGTGTGAACTGAATTTCACCCAAGTCGGTACACATATAGTACTAAGTAAGGACACTTGACTTTTATAGTTTTCGACCACACCAGGCACTTATTTTCAAAATGGCAACCACTTTAAAATTTAGGGTGATACGTCGTATCTTTGAAACCATTCAACCGATTTGTACCAAATTTTGTATGCTGACAGCACAAAGCATAAGCATTGAATTCAGTGGCGAATACAGTTATATGTCCGCCATTTTGGAAAATAGTATCACATGAAAAATTAAACTTTTACATTACATCGCTAAAACTACTAAACCAATTTGTGCCAAATTTGGTGCGGAATTAATACTATGATAGAACAGGTAAGTAACTTAACTTTATTAGGCACTTATTCAAACAATGGCAGCTCTTGTAAATATTTTTGGTTTATATGGCATAACTACCACACTGTTTGACCAGTTTCAACCAAATTTCGTACGCTGACAGTACCTATTACAAGCAACATATATGCCAAAACAACTACTTTTGTCCACCATTTCGTAAGATAGTGCTATGTAAATTGATAGTTTTTCGTAATAACAATTGACAGATTCCTACTAAATTTTGCAAACAAGTAGTACTGCGGCAATTGATATGTACAAATATGTTAGGAACTTATTTGAAATAATGGCCATCTAGCTATATTAGTAGAGTATGCTATATCTGCGAAACCATTTAATCAATTCTAATTTAACTTTGTATGCTAGCAGTGGATATATATATATATATATATATATATATATAAAATCAAATATTTCTTCTTGGAGCATTTTTCGTTCTCCATTTTGTAAGATAGTGCCACACGAATAAATAAAGTTTTTATATCATATCTTGGAAAATAATTGTCCAATTCCTACCAAATACGGCAAACAAATAGTACTGCAGCAGGCAACGTTAATTGCTATGTTTAGGCACGTCAGACACTTACTATCAAAATGTCGGCCATAAAGCTACTCTAGTTTTGTATGTTATACAATGAACAGAGCACAATTAATTCTAATCAAACTTTGTATGCCGGCTGTATATATTACAACCATTAAATGGGTCCACACAAAATATATTTTATCCACCATTTTGTAAAATAGTATTACATGACAAATTAAAATTATCTGATATCACTGGGGAAAAAAAAAAAAAAAAAAAAACCAAACAAACAAATTTCTACCAAATTGGGCAATCTAGTAGCGCTATGGCAGGCCATGTAAACTTATACACTTTGAGAGGGTCAGACATATATTTTAAAAATGGTGTCCATATAAACCTTTTAGTAGAGCTGGACCGATACTGATACATCGGCTGATAAACCCAAAATCGATATCAGTTACAATTGGCCACGGTTCAACCATATCATTTCATCAACCCAAATGATTTAATCATCATGGAAATTACTGCACTTGGTTATCTTGCAGGACATGTTTTCACAAACAGATAATTTATTTTGTATAACTGAAAAAATATTTTCATAATTTTACTTTCACGTTTTAGTAACAGGTGATTTGAAATTAAATGGAAAATGATATGGCTTGCTTTCGAGTTTCTACAAATTTTTCTCTATAAAAGCTATACTTGGTGAAATTTGTAAAGAAAAATTTAATGCTATAATAGTCATGGTTGTACATTTTCTATCACATAAACGTCAACTGTATATTGATCTATCACTCCCACATTGTATATAGAGATTTCGTTCGCAGCATGACACAATTCATTAATCAATTAATAGCAATATTAATCTTTTTATGTACAAATCTGAATAGAATGAGCCGAATCACTATAGTGGTGTCGCTCATTCATAACCTTCATTTTATTTATAAACAAACACCTCTAATCATAAATGTTGGCAATATTAAGAAAGTAAATAGTATGCATATATAAAGCAGATGAATGCAATTAATGCACTGAACATGTGTGATGTATTTAAAAACGATGCCTTCTTTACTCATCTTCTGTGTTTTATGGTTAGGTTATTGACAAATACGGCATTTGCAACTATTGGACGAGGTTGGTGATTGTAGCTGGCTGATTACGTCGCAAAACCAATTAAGAATTCCAAGAATAGTTGCAGTTTTAGATTGTGCCCTGGAGTTTGATAAAGTGAAGGTTTTTATAAACTGACCAAAATGCTAAACTGCAATGTAAACATTGAGTGGACGAGAAAAGACGCGTGCTTAAATACTGCCGTGTCGTATCCAAAGAGATTTATAGTCTATATATCGTATAAGGAATTGTATGTAACTTTTTTGTATTTATTAAGTTGTTTTTTCACATCCTGGAGGACTTTGTGCTCATTTTAAAGTTACTCAGACACAACATAAAAAACTACAAATGAAATGATTTGCATCGGCACTATCTGTGAAATCGGCCACAAAGTATCGGTATCTGTAATATCGGCAAAATGGGGCTTGGACCGACCTCTAGTATCGATATTAAATTTTTATATTTTGTAGCCCTAATGTCACCAATAGTCTGTTCCAAAAATACACTACTGCATTCCACTCTTCCATTATTCCTTTACCATGAGCATTGGCATTATGTTTTTTCATTTACAAGTTGCAAGGGTATTCCAAAACTAGTTGAAATTGTATTCCGAAATTTTGCGCTGTTTCAACTTGTACCACTCAATAGAGCATCCTTGCCACTACTTAACAGAACTTCACCAGGGAGCAAATCCCTGGTGGTGATGGCAGTGTTTATCTAAGCGCACCTCCACACTGTGCTGCCACAAGCCACATGGCTATACACATGCCAACAGAGCTCTGTCAGATGTGACCCAATCACCACGTTAAGGCCCACCTTCCTTCTATACAATTTTCCATTCCAACAAATGTGACTGTGTGCACACCATAATGCCACAGCATAAGTCTTAATTTTTGCCATGTTGTCAGTTTTTTACTTGATTTCTAGGTGGCTTCTTCTCACACTTCTATTTTTCCAAAACAGTTTCTACTTTCTGCATGGAAAACGGTTTCCTTAAAAATTTGGATTTTGGAATCGTGTCATTTATTATTTCGGGCAACTTCCTTTTAGGAGGATCACATTTGGTAATGATGCACTTTCTACGGCGGTTTTAAGTTTTGGTATGACTTCAGATTGTATTGTTTTGTTATATTTAGAGAAGTCAAAGTCGATACCCTCGATTATTACAGGTATCGAAAAATTGAGAATAGAATGGTTAATTGTTGAAAATCCTCGTCCATAATTTTTGAGGTTATGTTACACAGCAACAGGTCTTTGGTTTTCCAAATAGGCTGAACCTGTACCGAAGTCGCATGCATTGACCGGAATTAGCCATTCAATGATGGTTCGACTACGAAAGAATTAATATAATATAGTAGAACCTCGATTATCCACGATAATGCAGGGGAAGAGATAGTCAGATAATCAACACTTGGTGTAAACGAGTCGTTTTTATCATGATGGCTGCCACGTGGCAGACGGCTATTATCAGTATTTGGCTGCCTCACTTCACTCCGATGTCAATCTGTGTGCTGTGTGGCACTGCTTTAATGGGAAAACTGCACTAGATTTCTTTTTTGCGCACTTTATGACATGATTCAGTACTACGTGTATACTGTTGCAAGAATGCTACAAACGCACGTGGAAATCTACAGCACAATATCTAAACCTGTAAATGTCAGCGTAGACAAAACACTATAAAACAAACTGGCAGTCACAGATGAAAGACCACCGCTGCACACGCGGATACTGTTGGAGATAGCACTTTGTTGAGCGTAAGTGTTGCGATCAGCGTTAGTTGATAAGCCCGGTGCAGGTCTGCAGCCAGATGTTGTTAGTAGATAAGAACCCTCATTAGCGACAAGCTCCTCCAGTTCTAGGTCTCTGACGCGGTACATGCATTGGCTTTTAGTCTGTTGCGCGATAGTTATTAGTAGTGGGAGCAAAAGGACACTGGACCAGGATCCTTAATAATACCAGAATTCCTGGTGGTATTTTTTGAATTTCTGATTTTTTTTTACCTATTTAACGGCATATTAGATAAAGAACATGTACATTTTTCATACCAGTACCATACATATTTCCTGTTCGTGACATTTTCGTTTCTGATGTAGTTGAAATTGAAAGCAATTTTTTTTTCATGTTTACATTACCAAAAATATCAGGTTCTTTTTTTCTAAAAGTAGGTAGTGTTAAATTTCCAATGTACTGAGGATTTTATTTACATAGACGTGAGGAAAATGTTAAATGATGTGTGGATGGAAATTATGCAAATTATTCATTTTGCAGTTTGCGTTCGGCAAAAATTTCACAAGGTGGGGTTAGTCGCACAACTAGTAACATGAGAAAACACTTACGTAAACACGACGAGTACAAGAAATTGCGAATAATTATGATTCAGAAGCTCTTTCGGGCACATATGCATGTAGCAGCAAGTCATCCAGTGTCCCTGCAACTTAAAATGTCTGGTAGAAGCATTTTCATTTAGTAAGGTTACTTGTATGTCAGTTTCATTACTGAATAGCATCAATATATGTGTACATATTGGTTAGCTTCATAAGTTGACCTAAAATATTGCATTGAAAAGTTGAGACCTTTTGTTTAACTCTTTAGTATAATACTGTGTCTATATTCATTTCAAATAAATCATATATTCATTAAAAATACTGATATGAACTTGTTAGGCCTAATTAGATAAGTCTGAATGTTGCATAAATATAGAAAATTAACTTCACATAGCAGACCAGAAAGTCTATCCTGTAATTGTCTTCATATTTGTGTCTGTCTAATTTGACCTATAAAACAAAATTTCAAAAGGATACATTGACTGTAGGCACATGTTGATAATTACTATATCTTAATTTACCGTATCGGAATCGAGGTGGAATCAAGTGAAAGGTTTTGCAGTTGGAATCGAGAAAAATTTTTGACATCCCTAGTTATATTGTCCCAATTATTTCTTGTGAAGCAAATGTTTCTTTTAAAGTGTTACACAGAACTCTCATTACGATATGCGGTATAATTACATTAGAAATAGCATTAAGACCATATTTGAACAAAATATGGGCAATAAAAACTATTATCTGGTTTTTATGCTTTTCAGCACATCACAAAGTATTTTAATTATCATATAAAAGACAGGCCCATACAAAATTTTCTTGGGGTCTAGGGAAAACCACAATGGTTGCCCCCCCTCTCCCACACCCACATCTTTTCCTGCCATAACATTCAGTTTTGTACAGGTGTAGTTGGTTCATATGGTCTGCTGGTATGTGTTGTCCATTGGTCTTACCAGTTGGTCAGTCTTGTCGTTTGTTATGACCATTAACAATTATACATTAATTTTGCAATTAAAATTTATAAACTACTGACATCAGCAAAAAAATAGGTGCTTGATTAACACCCCCTGTCCCTAGATATCTATTTCTTTCTCCATCTACACCTCTGTCACACATACCAGGATATAAAATTTTCACCCCCTAAGGCTTTTTACTAACATCGGGTCTCAAGACCTCTCTGTTAAGAGCTACTAAAATCTCGAATCTCTTCACTCCCAAGGCCTTTCACTTCAAGGGGCCTGGAGTAGTGCAACCAACTACCTCTTCCAGCCTTCACGCATCTGTGGGAGCGCCTGTGTAAAGAATAAACTACCAACACAAAAAAAAAAAAAAGAGGTGATAAAAAATGTGGTATTGTACACAAGCACACAGAGATCACAACACAGGCAAAGCTTCACGACCCATCACTTGGAATGTCTGCTGACTTGTCGCACACCCAGGGCACGTGTGAAGTGTTTCATGAACGAACAAGTCACAGTCCAGGCAGAATATCTGCTTGCACGTGGGACACTGATATTTCTGAAACACATTATGAAACAAATTTGTTATATTATGCTATATATGACACATAATGCAATAAAGATGACTCACAATTAGGGACATTAAAAATATTGTAAGCAACAAAATTCAAATCATATTTTATTTTTAAAATTTGGTTTTTCATAAATTTTTTGACTCCAGAATGGTATATACAACTATCCCTTGTAACAAAAAAAAGTAAACATTATGGGCTGAGTTATTTTATGGAAGCACAATGTTAATTTCAAGTAGATTTGTGCAGAAAAATCAAACAATTTATTAATTTAATATTCATTTATTTCAATAGGCAGATGTTTTCCAAATAAAATTATACACCAGAACGGAAATATGTGACCATTTCTTGTCAAAAAATTCAGCATATCAGCTTGTATAAGCCACATATTTTTACAAAAAATTACTACAAAAAGTAGGGTGCGGCTTATTTAAGAGATATAGGCATTAAAAAAAATTTTCCCCTCCAAACCATGTTCAGAAATTAGTCAATATACAGAAAATTTTAATGTTGTGATGCACGACAACCTTCGGCTGAGATGAGGTTGCAGCTGTCGATTACACTTTTGTTTGTGTCGCCAGTTACATGAGATTAGTGCTACAGAGTGCGGTATCCCTATCGCAGTATTCTGCGCAAGAAGCACAGTGAATACTGACAGTCAGGTCTCACTGGCGGACAGTCCCAGTAAGGGGGTTAGATCCTCTTGAGAACCAGTCTTCCCAACTTGGGGGATACTCTTTCCAGCACAAGTAGCACAGTGGAGAGAGCAAACACCAAGCCAACCCCAAGGGGAAGAGTATCTAGTGTCGGGGCTCTTCCATTTCGTACACCGTGGTGTACAAATAGGGTGGCCGTCCAGAATGCTTGCGGGTACTATAATAGTGCGTGGAGATTTGAGCTAATCTCCCTGTCACCTGCTATCCGTCTGATGGGCCTGATGTCTACAGGGAGAGGTACTAAGACTACGGGAAAGACACCATTGAGCTGATTTAAGCTTGTTTATTCCTCTAAGGGAAATAAACAAGGTGGCTTCGCACTACCTCCTAGCATCAACGAGAGCTTAACAGAAACTGCTACGCATTGACAGGTGACTGCGACCTGTTCCTAGGCTAATGGGGTAGGAAGATGAAGTGCTATTACAATAACTTTAACTTGGCTATGCTACTATGTTTCCCTAAAGGTGCCGGACATGTCTACGTGTCTTATCGACAGTGGCAGTAATCTTCGGTACCAGGGTGCGGTGAAGACATGCGAGGTGCAGGTAGGAGTCTTAGGCACCAAGATGTGGTGAAGACAACGTAGGTAGGAGATGAACTTCGGCACCGAGATGCGGTGAAGACCAAAGAGCCAATGATTTCTTTGCCTCTTTGGTGCGATGAAGGAACAGAACAGACTGGAGTTTAAGGGACGGGCCCCAGTATTTATGATATTCTTGGGCTCTCCTTTGGTAGGTTTTCGAGGGGGTGGCAGCTGTGAAGTGGGGTTTAATCCTTTGAGTGTATGAAATCGCCGGGCAGCACTGATCCAAGTTGCATGCGGCACGTAAAAGTGGTGCCATCCAGAGGTGCGCTGAATTACTTGGAGGATCTCGATGCATAGTCTCGGTGGCTCGGCCAGTGAACAGTATAAAACTGGCGTGGAGCATCCATCCCTTGCCTTGGGTAGATAGCATAATGTCAGCGTCTCGTGGTATGTAGAATCAAACAACTCAGTGGAAAAGTACGGCTGAGTGATGTGCACTGACGAGTAGAAGTCGTTTCAAAATTGGTGAAAAGACATCATGCGTCAACTATTATGCAATGGTGACGATTATACAATGAAACAGGATACCATATTTCGGAAATGTGACTTTTACACTACTCAAATGCATGTTTCATAAATAAAAACTAGAGATGATATCACGTATTATAAAGTAAATTTATCCATTTCAAACCTACTAACAGTTGGCACAACAAAGGTGAAAATGTATTTTTTGTATGGCAATTATAAGGGACCAAATTTATTGTTCACTGAATAGAATATTTTATCATATAAAATATTCATTATGTGAGTTTTTACTTTACTGACATTCACAATGACGTGATACTCACATGTTTGTCGTGCTCGATAAACTGGCGCTGGCAGGCAAAACAGTGGTGCGGCTTTTCGCTATCACTAGTTATCTCCTGCTCCTGGTAGCTCTCTACTGGGAAGAGGTGGTGGTAGGAGCGGGCCAGGTGGGGGGCAGATACCAGTGTCAGGCCACATGCCCGGCACTCCACTGGTAGCTCACAGTACTTGCTGCAGCACTGCGGGCATGAGTATTTCCCACAGTTCAGCTTGCTGCCCTCTCCATCTAGTACATCCATGTGGCTACAAACAGAGTGAGTATGCAGATTAGAAAGGTGTTTCATAACAATGTCTTCAAAGCTCATGGGATGAAATAATAATGATAAATATCAGAAGTATAAAATAAGTTGGTGGGTAGACACAGTATGACAGACCAGATGGCATACTGTAGATAAACTTATATACCAACATCTATCAAGAGCCACTATTGTTAAATACATTTCCCCCACTATTTCACCTATAGTTCTCTCTGACCTCATGTATCTGAAAACTCCTCGACTATTTCCGGCTACCATTACATATTTTAATGTAGATGTAGTTAATTCTTGACTGTATGACGTTTCATGGTTACCAGGAAAAAATAATCATTATTCGAATTCAGACTAATTTAAACCCACCCTCAACCCCTATATCATGCAATAATTGCATTAAAATTGTACTTGAGCTGTTTTTAAATGTCTCTCATGGCAAAATGTCACATTAAACAACAGCCCCTCATTTTACAAGATATCTTGGTTCCTAAGAATGACTTTGCAAAATAGCTATCTTAGTAAATTCAAAACTAACCAATTTTTACACCTAAAAAATTAAAAAATTTAATTAATTATTTTTTTTTATAGCTAAGTCTGTGTATCAATCTCTGGCATAAAATCTATTGATTTAATTGAATAGGCAGATGTCTTCTAAATACAGTCAACTCTCGATATCTCAGACTAATTGGAGGGGGGGGGGGGGTGTAGTGTGTCTGCGATACGGTTTGTCCGAGATACCGAGGGGACAGCAGTAACTTGCACTGTAAGCGATTGAAATTGTACTTTAATTGGGTGTAAGCCGTGCATACTGTGGCTCCTTTATGCCACGGGGCAATTTATGTACCGTGGTCTCAATAAATAAACGAGTGGGAAGCGTCAGGCAGGCAAATAAGTGATTGGATGGACAGGATTGGCCTGTTGTCAGGGGAGTGCATGAAATGTCATGTAAGCACTGCTGAGTGAAGCGGAATGGAGGAGGGATGGAAGGAACAAGGGAGAAGGTTGGTAAGCGGGAGGGGCTGGTCTGCTTGCCTGCCCAGAGGAGGGATTTGTGGTGTGGGAAATGGTGGGGTGACTCAGGCAACATTCCTCTCTCCCCGCTAGAGGCCCGTTCGCTTCGCTGCGACTCCAATTCAGTCTGGTGCTCTTGTGGAAAGTGGCCAGCTGGCTGCCGCCACTGCAGCACAGACAGGAGCGGTTCACCTCTTTATCAGCTGCCTTCAGTTTGTGATTTGCATGTTGGCTACTTCTTATCAGCAGCGAGCCGGAAGTCACGACCCGCAGTGGTACGCGCGCCCTTATCTGGAATGTGAAATGCATGCGATAAGTGAGGATAAGGCTTGGTGGCTCTACCCTCTGCCCTGACACATGGCCTAGCCACCACCTGAGCTCCCTACTTGTAGATTGACTGCGTACACTCGCTGGTGCCCAGTGAGCATGACAAGGCATATCTTGGGACAAAAATACATTAAGAGTTGTTTCCAAAATTTTTAAAAAGCCAGTAAAACTCAAACATCTGAAATAGAATAACATTTTCATGCAGTTGTATTTTAAGATATAAAATACATGATGTGTTAATAAAACTTGGCAGTCTGCAATATAACTCGTTTCAAGAATTAATAAATTCTTTAATAAATTCTGATGATGATTAACCATTATTGGTGCCACTACTGTTTTGGATGCCATATGTCAGAATATGCAAAGTTACATATAAAAACTGAAAATGACTAAAAAAGTATTCAAAACAATACCTCTCCATGACACCATAGAGTGCTGCATAATATCCGACTGAGTATTTGACAGAAATAAACAAACAAATTTAAACATACAAAACAACACTGTTCTACTGAACAGAAAATCAACCTTCACATAAAACGTACACATGTACAATTCTGTACATATAAATGTTCACAACATGGTTGAAATGATAACCACATGGGCTTATGTCATAATGAACACAAAACCTGGAAGTTACGTTTACTGTGCGGCATATTTTTTGCAGAACACTGCCTAGTACGAGTCTAAGTCAGGATAGAACACACTTTCTCTACAATTGTATGAACACGATGGAAAGGATAAGTCAAGTGGTCGGGTCATTTCAGCAGATCCCGACATTTCCGACAGAGGTTTGAAAAAACTTTCAATCGTCTTGTGGACAGTCTTTTGATGCTGCTTCCAGATGACTATTTCACGAGCCGCACGAAAATGTCTGTAATAAGGCTGGAGCTCAACATCTGAAGTTGAGTCAACAATACTGATTAGGGTATCCAGAGCTTGTCTGGCACTAGACAGTTTTGACTTGGAAAGTGGTTATAATGTCTTATCCTCGTCCGTGTCTTGCTCTGTGGTACCAGATGATAAAACAGTACTGGCGATCTCTTCCTCCATCTGTAACTGGTTCCCAGGGTCCCCTTCATAAGCCTCTAATCACTCAGCAATGTCATCTCCCATGAGGTCTGTTTCGCCTCCAGCAAGCAGTGTGCACTGATAATCACAGACTTCAAATCCTCGGAAATTGGGCTCGTTGACACTGTCATAAAGCAATTTTTTCCACCCATTAACAAGTGTGGACGTATTGACTTCTTTCCATGCAGCGGCCCAGTTGAAAATTGCAGATCTAATGCTGTAATTTTGTATGTTTTGTAGTGTTCTCTTTCCTCGCGTGTCATCCTCTTTGTCCTTTGGTACTTCCAAAACCATCACTTCATCAAGGAATTTTCGAAGTATTTTATTTTTCCATCACGGCTATGCAACTTCTCCGAATCAGGGTGGGACGGGACATTCTCAACAATCAACAAAGCCTTGACGTAATCAGTGGCAATTCCAAAAAAAATTCAGTCTGACATTTACACACTTCAGGCACAAACTGATTATGAAACCAATCATCTGTAATTGCCTATGTAAAACAAGCATTTTTTTTTTAGCTTGAATAGTGTACAGGCAGATCGTCCATTATGTCCTTCAGCTTTCGAGGCAGACATGATTTGCCCACAACAACTGATTTTAGACGATGACTGCCATCAGCATTGGCACACAGCAAAGCCGACAGCCTCTCTTTACTCAGTTTCCGCCCAGGTACACTGCCCTCATGCTTTAAAGCCTGTGTGTTTTCGGGCAGAGAAAGCCAAAACATGCCCGTTTCGTCAGCATGGTAAAGCTGTGCATGAGTCAGTCCTTCACTGTCGATTAAAGCTGGAAGTGGTTTCCTGAGTGGCTCAACACTAGCAGAATCTGCACTCAAAGCTTCTCCGAACATTCTTTTATTGACGATGCAATCTCGCTGTCAGAACCACCACAACCATATCTCGCTTGCTTTGAACTGAATGTTCATGTGTTTAGCCAGTCTGTCAGCTGCTGCCTGTAACTTTACACCACGCACTACGACCCCACATGACTTTGCTGCACGTACCATCTGTGTACAGCTTCCTCCAAGTTTGTATCGCCAGGCAACTTCCAAGCATTTTGGACTGGAAACTGTACTTTCTAAATCACACTGCACAGAAAATGCCTTAAACTACTCCTTTTGCTTTTTAATGTCCGAGACAGTATGTTTCGTAACCCCGAATTCTGCGCAAAGACTAGACACCGCAGTACCAGACTCTAGTTTTTCAATCAGTTTTAAATTCTGCGCAACACTTGACCCACATTTCCGTTTAGGTGCCATTATACACGTGGACGTCCCTTTAGTATGGCACTGATATGTTTCTCTAGTCTCTCATGACACGTGCGCTGCCACTCGCGTGACGAAGGGGTAGTAGGAGAAGGGGAGGCTGGTGCCTCGGTGTCATATGCACTTCCAAACCCGCGCGACGTAGGGGAAGTGGCGGCTCGCTGTGCTCCGTTGCAATAATCGCACATCAAAAAGCACGCTGCATACGAGATATTTTACGGCCACATTTATGATGCAGAATTCGCTAAAACTGCAATAAACATTGCATTATTATTATTATTACTATTATTATTTAAAACATTTATTTGTTCTTTCAAACAGTGTAGACAATTGAAGATTTGTAGCCATAATTCCGAGGGGGGAGGGGGGACGAGAGAAGGAAGAAGAAGGAAAAAAAGTGTAAGTACTGAACCCGAGCACAAATGGAATCTTACAGGAAAATCAGAGGATGTGGTTTTGAATGATTAATTATTAGGGGTTGACGTATGCCACATGACTGCGCAGCAAGCATGTGCACTCTACTTTTCGACTTCGCCCCATTATCAAGTGATGAAAGCACAACAGGGCAAGTCCCATGCCGGCAGACAATTAATACTGTGGCTACGTGGTTGATTCCGTACAGTTTTGGACGACTACAAACAAGTGGATAATATTGAGATTGTACTGCCCACCCACAAAACGACATTTGGCCGCCACCCCCTAAGCTGAAGTTGTTTTACCCACTGAGCCACGGACACACCAGAGTAAGAAAAGATAGTTAATAGAGATGTGCCGCAGGAGAGCAGCACCTCTGTGGCCAGTGGCGTCATCGCTGCAGAGCCTCGTGGGGAGGTGGTAATTACGTCAGCAGCCTCCAGCCAGGGCAATAAGAAATGCAAGGCGCAGCCCACTGCCCTGAAATAACCAACCCCTGCGATGGAATGCTAGCAAACCCCGCACCCCTGTGACAGCCACAAAGCTGCACTTTTGGGTATATAAGGAGAAGCAAAAACGCTCTCGCCAGTCTATGTCGGCCTGTCGACCTGTATAAGGTCAGACGGCTCTCCTGGGTCTGCAGAAGGCCCTCCAAGCTTGAAAAAGACTCTCCTCCTTCAGCTTCGGTAGCCAGAAGACAGCTCTTCCAGAAGCTCCAAAGCCTACCCCACATCCCGCAGAAAAAATCACTTGGTGAAAATCCTGACGTGTGTTGCTTGAACTGTCTGTCGTACAAGTAACTTTTGGGACTGCGCTGGATCTGTCGCAAATAAACAAGGAAACTTAGCTTAGCCTCTTTCTGGTTACCAGTGTTGGCCTCGCTGGCTGTCTACTGAGTACAAAGTCTGGTACAGTTGGTCAGGCGATATGTCTGGGAGGTACACTGGCCCTCTGGGGCAACGTCAACTTACCAGAGTGGCTGTGGTGAGGTAGTAGCGACGCTGCAGGATGGTTGGGCTGACTCCGTGGTCTTCCTGACCTTGGCAGATGTGGAGCTGCTGTATCACTCTGCCTGGTGTCGGCAATTCCACTGTGTCCCTTTCCAGCTGCCAAACTGCGGATTGGCATGCCCGAGCCTGGTGACGCTCACGGTGACCAGGGTCCGGACTACAGGATAATCTTCGTTGCCGGTCCTAGTCAGGGAGGAGTAAAACACAAAACACCCAACGGGAGAAGCCGGTACCCCGCGTGTTGAGCGGCTTGGGCCTACCCCCGTGGGGTCTCGATTACCGGAGCGACAAGGTCAGCTGCACACACCTGCTCCTGCCTACCGTCATTAAACTCCGCCTTCTTCTCCACTCTCTGAGATCTGTGTCTGACATGGAATGGCATAGAAATACAAAAAACTTGATTCCCTTGAAAGTGGCAGCAATAGATTAAGTCCTGACTAGGTGTGTCTGCCGACAATGGCTGATGATGCTCCCTGACTCCAAACAGTGCAAGCACCTGGAGGTGTGGGTCATAGACTGTCTTCCTGCCATTGCCGGCTGTGGTCCACAAAGGTAGGGCCTCCAATCCCAAACAAATACCCCTGCTCGCACCTTAGCTAGGTGCTCCGGTCAGCGATACAACTTGAGATGGCTGTTCCGCCTTGGTGGGTTATGTACCTAGTGGTATGGGCTCTACCTTTCTATACACCGAGGTAGAGAGAACGGGTGGCCGTCAAAAGATGAGGTGTATGTGGTCACTGGCATGTCCCTGAAGGGAAGCTCTAGGTTCGTAAAACAACCTCCCGGTCCCTTGCTTGCCCCTTTTAGGTCTATACTTCATGAAAGATAGATTCTACTCCTATGACAAAGAACTGTCAGATTTGTTAAAGAATTAGTGTTTATTGAAACAATAAATACTATGTGATACATGTGGTATCAGGCAGGTTGGTGCAGCGGCAGAAGTAATAACTACGCAAATAACGGGTGGAGGTGACCTGCTCCTACGACTACTTAAGATGCAAGTGAAAAGAATAAACTAATTGACGCAACTATACCTATGGGGTTGCCTAGAAGAGGCCCTAACCTTATGGGGCAACTACTATCAGCAAGTAGTGGTGGCTGTTGACCCACGAGGATCGACAACGAAAGTGTTAAGTCACTGGTCAATGTCTTCGCAGATGACATCTTCTCATTGGCGGCTATTACCAGAAGGTGTTGAAGCCTATGGACAATGGTGGCAGCAGCAACTGCTGCTTGGTGAAGAACTCGAAGCTCTTGGAGAGGACCGTGGGGGCCTAGATTCAGTAGAGAGCCCCAGCACAGAAGTGTTGAGGCGAGCTACTGGAGACGATACCTCCCAACCTCAGTCGCGCACGGCCTTATATGTGGCTTGCCCACGAGTGCACATCGGGCCGGGATGGGAGGTGTGACATCTGCCTGGAGCGAGCAGGGTGGGAGAACAACCCTCGTATGCTCGGTATATGGCCTCAAGCGCTCGGCCATCTTTGGCAACGTGGCAACACTCTGTCTGCCGGGTGCATCGAGGAGGCTGACGTGGCACACGCCCGCTTTGAATACCCTTTGTTTTATGTGTAGAAATGTTGTGTTTGAGGTGAAACTACGCTTTGTACACTCGTAAAACTCCGTGCTTGGTTCGACCCTTCCTCGAGTTTTAAGACTCTTTAGAAGAGAAAGAAGGGCAGGTCAGGAATAGTCCGGAAACCATGTGTCTTCAATGTCCCTTCCCGGGAAGGCATCCTGCTAGACATCTTGGGGTCGTTTCCTTTGGTTGTTGAAGCACGTGTGGATGAGTCATAGTCATATTTGGTATATTGGTATAAGGGGCACACTTTAATCCAAACGTATCATGACGTACTTACCCCTGAACCCCCTTCTCAGAGTCAATACTTGCACTCCACGGTAGCAGGCCGTAAATGTTGTCCCTTCTGGACAATACCAACTCTCATTTCGCTGTCAATTGCGATTAGACATTTTGAAGTTTTCTTGGTTTAAATTTGAATATTTAGGTTTGCTTTCACCTGGCATAATGTAACATTAAATAATTATTTAATAATTTTAGACCATTTTATACAGAACCGCATATCCCCCTTGTTTTCCAATAAAGCACTAATAAATATGCTGTGCTAAACGTAACCTTTTGTGAGGTAGTTATTTCACTTCCCCCTCATATATATGAATTTTATTGTTAAATTAATTGTGAATTATTTACTAGTATTTGGTGGCTCGATAATCAACAAGCGACCTCTGCAGTCTAAGCACGAGTGGGCCGAACCCCTTAGGTTTCCTGGTGCCTGAATAAGGTTTTAGTCTGTACTAGACCGGGAACTCCCTAGGTGTGTTCGGTACACTCAAGCATACCCGCAGAAACGCTCCTCATCTAGATAGTCCTTTATCTCACTCATTTACTCGGTGAGACTGCACAAGACTATACCCAGGAGAGCTTGAGCACCGGCTACTAGGTCACGAGAGCACACCATAATAAACATCGGTATGCTTAACAGCCCATTAAAGGAATTTATTGATTTGACCAAATTACCATTCAGTAATCAGATGGATAAAAAGGAGGTGAACACAACAATAGCCAGATCAGACGACTAGCCCGTCGGACACTACAATGGGAGCTAACTCGAAAAGACTATATAACTCCCGTCGAACCCCCCCGAAATCCGACGCTACTTCCTCCTCAACCCGTGGTGAAACCTGTCGAACCAATCAGGGACATCCCTTCAACTGACTAAAATTGCACATTCTTATCTGGACCTGCTGTTAGGGATCTGTTGGCCATGGCCAGATTTAGATCACATAATTTATTTAATTCCCCGGTGCCCGAGCCAGTAGTGAAAATGACACCACAGCAGGGACCCGTTAAGAAAACTCCCCCTACCACTTGCCAGATTCATACTGCATCAGGGAAGGTCCCTAACATAGTTATCCCCCCTTAACCGGTACGTAACAGCAGAGTAGTTACCACAGCAACTGACTTTGTCCCAACACGTAAGCTGACCAGATCAGCCCCATACAGGTGCCCTGGTAGCATATGCCAAACTGACTAGATTGTTCTCCAGGGCAGTAATTAGTACACCCCCTATCGTTTTCAATTATTATCTTTTATTTCTATATTTGTGACAGCTGGCATCACGTTTCTTGACTACCTTCATGGTAAGATCAAGCTCCCTGGGAAGGAGACGTTTATGATCAAGTTCACCCTGGGGTTTGACTCCCCTCCAGCCACTATCAGTCCTTCTACCGTCGGTGCCCCACTAGGTCCCCCAACATGGGCAAATCCTCGACCCACCAGGCAAAATTCTCACAAGAATCCTTAGCACTGCCGAAGGGCAAAACAGTCACACCTCGGAGGGAATCAACAACTACATCAGCCTTGCTCAATCCTCCACTTAGAACTGGACAAAGGTAGGGACACACACACCCTCCTCCTCCCCTGCCTACGAGGGTAGATAGCAAGCCGATTCAGGAACACAAGTACGCGAAGGCAGTACGGAGTAATAGAGTGCGTTAAGGTCATAAAGAACCAAACCTTGATGACTGTATTTATTCATAATTCTCAACTGTTTTTAATAAAATATTATTAATCACTTCAAAAGGCAGATGTATGCCAAATTAAACCTCCTTTGCTATGGTGCCAACATAAATATAAACATTTTGCTTGGAGGGATAAGTTTCACCATCTATGGATGATACCAAATACAGCCAATGAAACCTCATTTCCTCCCCTTTCTCGGCTGGCGAGGAGGGTGATGGTTGCCCAACAACCAGCATGGGATCTTCATGTCCATCCTCTCATGGGCAACCACATGGGGGAAGCAAGCCTATGGATGGATTGTTGCTGGGTTGCTTCAGCATGTCTTCATGCTTTCATTCCATTTTCTCATACGTTTAGATGATGTTCATTCTGAACTACCTTGCCTGTAGTTTCTAACCACTCTTACAAGATCAAAATATTTTTTTTATTCTTTAGAGTACCTATTATGGGCAACAATGTTACAACACCTGTCACTAGCAAATGCATTTCAAAACTTATTTTTATCACGAGAGTAGTGGTTTTTATGTGGGGAAATTTGACAACCTTGGGTATGGGGAGGATGGAATCAAATGCCTGCTTTAGTGGTGTCTGTTTTTTGATCTGACTTGCTTGCAAATATGTATAGCGCTCGCAAAGAGAATCACGATGTGCAGCGAACCAAACAAATGTAACAAATAATTTTTTTGAATATTCCCTTCAAACTGTCAACCTATTTAACCATAATTTTTGTGATTCCCCAAAAAAAGGGTTCCTGAGGTCACAGAATAAATAGTTGACTGTATTCTCTGGAGTTTTGGTAATAATTATAGCTGAAGTTAAGAAAAGTCATTCTTGTCATAATGGTCTATTGAAAGTATAATATTTAATCTGTTTTTTACACCAAAGTGAGAATTGGGGTGATCACAAAATATTTGTTTACATATAATAATTTCAGAATAATTTGCCTGAAGCATACGTGCTTGTCATTATTCTCATAGCTTTATTGTGGGAAAACAAACAGATACATAAAACTAACGGGACTTAGAGCACGCAACTCTGTTATGTAACAAAGGCAACACTGACCACATGCACAAAGTTATGGGTGCCTCCTTGCCCTCATAGATAGTTTGGTGTGGGAAGCCCATCTTGATGAGCGATGCTTCCAGGCAGGTGGCCGCAGGTGGGGGCTCAACATGCTGGTTCACCTGGTCCCTGTAGTGGCAGTCATCAAGAATAACACTGAATGTCCCGCCAGTTTCACGGGCCAGCAGGCGGTAAACGTGCACCTCGGCTGCCAAGCCAATCACCGAGCAACGCACACCATGCGACTTCAGGTTCTGCCAAGAAATGTTCCAACATTAATTTACTGTAATATTATATTTGTATACAAATTGGCTAAAATTAATGTCTCAGTTTTAACAACTGCTGGGTTTTCAGATCAGTTTTGTTCCCCATGCTATTACTAAAATGTTTTATTGTGTCAGTAACTTAATTTTGTTAAGAATAATCAAAAACACTTCATAATATGTGGCAAACCGGTATGGCTGCGCTAAAAGATAGACAAATTATTGGTAAGGTTGGATTTACAGAAATATGGACAGTACCTAAATATCTTACTCATATTTGACTCACTTTTTAATTACAAGCAACACAAAGATTAAAATATGAATTTCACAAAATATTTATAAATAAATACAAATGGAAGTAAAACTTTAAAGCACACTAAACATTATATTTTGTATTATTACACTGCAGATTTTTTTTTTTTAATGCTGCATTTTGAAACAGTCTAAAGAACTGAATTCTGTATGGATACAAGAGTTAAATCATGCTGTTCGAACATGCACATCAATAACTTCATGAAAATACAATTTACCTTAATTGTGACAGTTATATCCCCAGGATCACAGGTGGTCAAGCTGCCCATCAGGACAAGTACCTCACGACTTGCATGACTTGGTAGCATTTTGAGTGAGCGCAAAGCAAGCTCCAGAGCATTCTGAAGAGATGGCTCTCCACAACATGGTGTTTCAGTTGTTTTTTGTATGTTCTACAAACAGAATCACACACACATTATATATATATATATATATATATATATATATATATATATATATATATATATATATATATATATATATATATATATATATATATATATATATATGCATACATTAAATACAACACAACACAACACACACAGTAATACTAAAATAGTGCTGTACATGAAAAGCTGGATTTATAAATCACACAAAAATAGATGGACACCAACAGAAAGTTTACATTAGCTTAACTTTTTTTTCAACTTGTTTCAATACATTTTTATACATTATTTTTATGTACATCTACTTATGACACACTTTTAATTGGCCTCATACTGTTTATCAGTGGCATTAGACAACTACACAGTTGAGCACTTTCTTTTGCTCAACTACTGCACAGAACAGATTGTTTAATGATGAACTGATGAAGTAAAACACTAAAAGCCTGGCAGCAAGGGGGCATATAAAACACTAGATATTCAGTATCACAAGTACAGGATAAAATTCACAAATGCATGAAAATAACAACTCTGAGTATGTACACATTTGAATCTAAAATGAAGACCAAAAAGTCAGGGAATTGCAGGCGAGGCACGAAGAGCATATCTGCCAAATCAATTCAAAATAGTGGGGAAGGAGATGATTCAAAATTATGGCATTGCAGGACATAAAGGTTTAACATTGACGCAGATGGGTGAGACACGGAGACAATAGCGACAACACTTTACCTGCTGATTGATGGGCGCCCTCGGTGGTTCCTATGCACTGCACTTTGAGACTCAGAGTGATCTCAGGGTTGCTGTGGGTTCTGTGTGCTCGTCTAACCGGTGTGTTCTCACTGAACAACTTTACACTCGACAATACACTTAAGAAACATTGACTGGGCTGGGTATCTGACGCTACTAGAGAACATTCACATTTTACACTGTTGATGTAGGTATTTATTGACCAATCTACAGTCGATGTCAAAATGAATAGTATGATACGTCTCGAGCGTGTCTAGCCAGTTCTGGTGGGTGATTCCCCCAAGCACGTAACTCAACTTGCACACCTCAGACTGGATGATGCTCCGCGGTGCAGGAAGGCACAGCCTCTACAGAGTAAGGGGCCTACAGTCACTAGGATGGACTGCAGGTTTTACCCAGAGACAGGACATGGAGTATGAAATGAACACTAACATATTCCTTCGCAGCTAACGCCTACTCGTCGGGACTTGTCCCCGAACCACGTGTTGTGGCGACGGTCGAACATACAGAGGGTTAGTGCAAAACAACCATGTTGTACAAGGACACAAAATAATACTGGAAGAAAATAGGGCACGACATGAGATGGAAAATAAACACACAACAGGTGTGAATTTACTCTTAGATAGCGCGGATGCCGGTGGATAGGACTTGTAGTGGATCACGTGTGTGGGTACAAAAGCACATCATCTACGCGCAAATCCAGTCAATAGTTATCTCAAATGCTTGCATCTGCATTGTAAAATTATATTTGTCATAAAATAACGTACAGAAACCCTTAGACTACAAAGTGGCGGGAAAAAGTTAAGTACACAAGCTTACCGCGTGGTCAAGAACAAAGTGTGTTAAACAAGTAAAATACATGAACCCTTATTGAAAACTAAATAAAACCCTGAGAAAATGATGGTGCACAAGATGAGAATACAAATAGCCCTCATAACATGGTGATTGCGTGGATACGGGCTTGGTGGTGTCTGACAGTGTGCCCTTAATATTACACGTCGCCATAAAGCAGAAATTTCATTGAAAATCCCTGAACATGGGCGGATGGCTTCTGATACACAAGTAGCGCAGCCTCGTGGCCTCTCTGATACAACTCTCTTCTCCCTCGTTTAAATCTCAAAAGACCTTAAAGGCTGCAAATTAATAATTTAAGCGGATAGCAATATGCTGGGGCATCTGGCAAAAAGTGCGCAAGGCAAAGGAAAGATCATCCACGTCTGTCTTCAGAACCAGGTACCAAAACCCAGAAGGGTTGTCTCTAACACCCGACTTTGTACCCATACGTCAGACTACTAGGCCGACTCTCTGTAAATGCCGGGCACCACAGGAACTTAAGGTGCCTGCCTAGTCCCCCCTCCACCCCCAAAATCCCAGTGAAACTGGCTTCATGGTATTTGGCATCCTTAAGGTAAACAGAACCAAAGTCTCCTGCCAGGAGACCTATCAAATCAAATTTACCCTGTCGTTTGACTCCCCTTCATTTTTGGTAGTCACTAAGACAACAAACCTAAAACATAAGCTTTCTCCAACCTGGGAAAAACCCCAGATCCAGTCTGGCATTTAGCTGCTATTTTTATTGTATTTTGTAACAGAGTATACGTTCCACTTGGAACACACAATATCATGTGCCAAAGTGAGAAGAACGAGTCAAAACTACCGGTAGCAACATCACCTTCTTCCCTCCCCACCCCCACGCATCAGTGCAAAAAAAGTGTTGATTGTAAAAAGAATAATAAAAAGAAAACATGTTTCACAAATTAGACTATACATGAAACCACAATACAATAGTATTCAATTTCTTATACAAAAACTAACATTTCACTATGTTGGAAGTCAAGTCTGATAAACTTTGGGTATTTAAAATTGTTTGGGTACAACTAGCAAATTTTGTAAAATTGAAATACTGTACAATCTTTAAGATTATTTTGCTACTTGCTTGGAAGTTATCATCACAAATAGTGTTGTTGCCAACTTGAATTTGAACAACAAAAAACCATGTCATTTGTTGCAAATTATATAATGGAAAATAAATTATTATATTAATGCCTTTCAATGGTACTCATGACAAAAATCTATGTATAGTCCATTCCCGATTGGAAGCGACTAATGAAAATCAACCTTTGAAAAAACACTCCAGGCATAACATCTCAACCTGTTTTTTCAATAACATGTATTCCACAAATATATAACACTGTGGTTAACTTTAGAATACTGTATTATTTAATAAATGAATCTTTGCCTTAGTATCTTCTATAACTTGTAATATTTATTTATTTTTAAATATGAATTAACAACAGTGAGAGCAGCGATGTGTTGGTAACGCAGTTAAAATATTATTTTAACCTGTTTTTTTTTTTTTTAGTATACTATATATAAATTAAACGGTGCATATTGAAATATTTAGGTAGCCCCGATGGCAACATATCTCATTTTTACAGTTTAAAATAACAGCAGAAAATATTGTGAGTAGGCCGTAATGGTACAATGTTGTTTTATCGAGCGAGTGCAACTTTGAAGTAACTGTCTGCTGAACGAGTCTTGGCGCTCTCTCTGTCTTTGTCTCTTTCACACTCTGGAAGTTTCACTTCACGAGTTAATAGAAATAATTATACATGTTTTCAATTGTAGCATATTTCATACTTATTACAGCAAAATAATGATCTTTGAATTTCTAATTTACAACTGAAAAGAGATTTTAATGTTTGAATACTTATTTTAATATATTTAGATACTGTGGCGGGGCAGAAACAAAGTGAAGTTGGCAGACGTGGCGAGCCATGACATGGCGTGTTACTGTTTTTCTAAACGAAGCGTAAGTTATACTTACACCGAAAAATACTTCAAATTACCACATCACGTTTGTAGATGTTGTGTTTTTTAAACCTACCTAAGCAAGTTATGAGGTTGTGATAAATCTGTTTTTCCGAGGCAGTAATAAATATACTGTTACGGTGTGTTTCGTTAACCGCTGCGTATGAAATAGTGTGGCATGACTGTGTAGTGATAGTTACGCTGGATCTGGCTGTGTGCATGATTTCAAATATTTGTTATGAAATATTTATACGTTGTAAATGTGAACTGTTTTTATGACTAAGTTATTTATTTACATCCACGTCTGTTTATTTATCACAACGTTGTACCTTTGCCCTGGTGGGTGTTTGAAACACAGTCTTGTAACGTGATTTACCGCCAATCCCAACAAAATAACCAAGCCCAGCCCCAATAAATTTCCATAAATCTAATACACAGTAAGTAGCAATATATATAAATATGAGCTGAATAAAAGTTATGGCATGCTTATTTGTGTGCATGTTCACCGCTATATTTTAAGTTTCTATAACAAAAAATGAGCGACGCGAGTTGCGTGCTTGATTTTAATGTCGCTTTTTCGTTGGAATGGCTATTCCTTCGTTATTCGAAGTGAGTCCGTCCTTTTAAAGAAAAAACCCCAGGCATATCAATAACAAAGTTCTACAGTTCATTACCCCGCCCGCAGTTTTAACAGTGTTGAACACGGTCGCGGCAAAATATTAACGACACCCGCAGCCAATGTATAGTACATTCTCCACTGTAAGCAACTTTCTCGGAACCCTGCTAAATATCTACTTGCAGGCCCGTTTCGTATCCTTCCACCAAATGTAAACAAATATTGCCATGTGACTGCCATGTAGCATCTATCAAAATCAATGTTTACATGCCATTATGTGTGTACATGTGTTCGTATACTTTCGCTACACCTGAAAATAAACATTGAAATGTGACTTCTACTTTTATACCTGTCAAATGTGTTGTTTACTGTTTACCGCTTTTCAAAGAATTCTGTCTTAGGTCTATTTCAAAAACTATTTTGTACGAATATTCACAGTTTAGGCCTATAACATTATTTAGGTCAGCTTTATGATGTTTCAAAAATGCCTGAATTGATGATAGTTATTACGGTTATGTTACATTAACATATTTGTTTTCCACGACATAGCACATTACACGTAATGCACGTTAATATTTTGCCGCGACTGTGTTAACACTGTTACAACTGTGGGGTAATGAACTGTAGTATTTAACATTTGTTTTTGATATGTGTTGGGTTATTTCTTTAAAAGGACGGCCTCAGTTCGAATAACGAAGGAATAGCCATTCCAACGAAAAAGCGACATTAAAATCAAGCACGCAACTCGCGTTGCTCATTTTTTGTTATAGAAACTTAAAATATAGCGGTGAACATGCACACAAATAAGCATGCCATAACTTTTATTCAGCTCATATTTATATATATTGCTACTTACTGTGTATTAGATTTATGGAAATTTATTGGGGCTGGGCTTGGTTATTTTGTTGGGATTGGTGGTAAATCACGTTACAAGACTGTGTTTCAAACACCCACCAGGGCAAAGGTACAACGTTGTGATAAATAAACAGACGTGGATGTAAATAAATAACTTAGTCATAAAAACAGTTCACATTTACAACGTATAAATATTTCATAACAAATATTTGAAATCATGCACACAGCCAGATCCAGCGTAACTATCACTACACAGTCATGCCACACTATTTCATACGCAGCGGTTAACGAAACACACCGTAACAGTATATTTATTACTGCCTCGGAAAAACAGATTTATCACAACCTCATAACTTGCTTAGGTAGGTTTAAAAAACACAACATCTACAAACGTGATGTGGTAATTTGAAGTATTTTTCGGTGTAAGTATAACTTACGCTTCGTTTAGAAAAACAGTAACACGCCATGTCATGGCTCGCCACGTCTGCCAACTTCACTTTGTTTCTGCCCCGCCACAGTATCTAAATATATTAAAATAAGTATTCAAACATTAAAATCTCTTTTCAGTTGTAAATTAGAAATTCAAAGATCATTATTTTGCTGTAATAAGTATGAAATATGCTACAATTGAAAACATGTATAATTATTTCTATTAACTCGTGAAGTGAAACTTCCAGAGTGTGAAAGAGACAAAGACAGAGAGAGCGCCAAGACTCGTTCAGCAGACAGTTACTTCAAAGTTGCACTCGCTCGATAAAACAACATTGTACCATTACGGCCTACTCACAATATTTTCTGCTGTTATTTTAAATGGTAAAAATGAGACATGTTGCCATCCGGGCTATGTAAATATTTCAATACGCACCGTTTAATTTACAAATAATATTTTAACTGTGAACTATTTCTTACCGGTTGTTGCCAACAAGTCGTTGCACTCGCTGTTAATTCATATTTCAAAAAGAAATAAATATTACAAGTTATAGAAGATATTAAGGTAAAGTTTCATTTATTCAATAATACAGTACTCTAAAGTTAACCACAGTGTGATATATTTGTGGAATACGTGTTGAAAAAACAGGTTGAGATGTTATGCCTAGAGTGTTTTTTCAAAGGTTGATTTTCATAAGTCGCTTCCTATCGGGAATGGACTACACACACAACGCACGAACGAACGCACGCACACACACACAATGGAATGTAAACATTGATTTTGACAGATGCTACATGGCAGTCACATGGCAATGTTTGTTTACATTTGGTGGAAGGATACGAAACAGGCCTGCAAGTAGATATTTAGCAGAGCTCCAAGAAAGTAGCTTCCAATGGGGAATGGACTATAGTATATATTATGTTACCTGTATCTTTTATCATTATGACATCCACTGCATTTTATCAATACCACATATAAAACACAAAATGCTACTAAAGAAATTAATTAAATCAATGCAAACCTAGTGTAAATAAAGAAACTGGTTACTTTGAGCTAACCAGGATTAATAAAAATAACTTGAGCTCTACTACGAAAAAATCTTGTTATTGGTAAATTAAAATGACTACTAGATATTCTACCGCAACATTATGTTTTCAAGTGCTCACCTTGATGTGCTTACGTCCATTGCCTGCTAGATCACTAATTTTTTCTGCTCTTTTGTTCCTTGTAGTGATGATTCCCAGTTGGCTAATGGGATTCTGATCAAAGAATTCTTCAACAAAACCTTCCAATACCTAAAAAAGAACAACAGCTTCCACTGTAATATGATGCCTACTTCAATGAATGCAAGGATATCAGGTACTACTACTAAATGGCAACAGATAATTTTATGCTAATTATAACTCAGAATACAGTAGACTCTCATCTACCATTTTCCATCAGACTGCCAAAAAATTTCCATACATGTGTATGTATGTATTCACTGTATTCACAAAAAAAAATCTATTTCACTCAACAGGTACACAATGATACGAACAACAAAAATTGTTAAATAAAATAAAAATTACAATTTAAATTGTATACAAAACTGAAGCAGAAAACATAAAATTTAACTATACTAGAGGTGCCAAACATTCTCCAAAGCTATCAGTAGTATTTCTTTTTTAACCAGCAGTTTTCATTAATTTTTAGTTGTGACAATATTCAACTTACCGTTATTGACAAAATCATACACACATAAATTTACAGTGCTGAGAAAACAATGAATCAAAATTATAATGAATATTTATTCTCATTTGCTATAGCTGTGGTTTTTATCCTCTAAGCACAAATCTGAATCATTTTTAAATTTGTACAAGTTGTTTTTTTTATTAAGACTGGTATGGTCTGCTACAGGCTACAACAGACAGTGGTAGGTCTATACACCATATATGTATGTAGTTAATTTGTAGTTTAGTTGAAGTATTATCTTACATTTAAACATGACTCTTTTTGACAACTTTTTCAGACTACAGAAAAATGAGTACATATTTTGTGTAGAACATAGTTAATATGGATAGTATTTCAGTTCCGGCAAGACTTAAGAGACAGGCTACTTTTCAGTTATATATATGACATGTACACCATATCTAATAATAAGTAAATTGTTTCTTGGCATTTGTTGTTTGATCTGTATTTTTCCTTACTTTCAAAATGATGTAACAGACTTGTTCTACAATTTTCTGCTGAGGAAAACTTTTTCTTACCATTAACATTTGGAAGGCAATCAAACTGTCGTATTTGCACATTTAGCAAAACGCATGATACAGATACATCTGAAACCATGACAGTAATAAAAACATGCTAAAAGTTGATTTGAAGACATGTAATTTTCATTCCTGTCTATTTCACTGTTTTTGCCGGCAATAAACAAAACTTGTTATTTACACTGGATTGTGTCTTTTTTTGTTAAATACAATGCAACTGCCATGTGTGTTTATGGCAAACACATTCTGTGTATTATATCCTCAGACACGTATCTGGCAAACTTGTGAGTGAAGAGATTTGGGCTAGGTCTTGAAAGCTGATGAGGGTGATTGAGGTGAGCATGGAGCAGCACCAGAATGAGGGGGTAGGGGAAATGGGAGATCCCGATTCAACCCGCTGACCAGCAACATTGTCCAGCACAATTCCCACATGTGAAAATCCGAGTGTGACTCGGCCGGGGATTGAACCTCGCTTTCCTTGGTGGGAGGCGAGCAGGCTAACTGCTCAGCCACCATGACCCCAGAAAATTTGTGATACATATAAATGTGGAAGACCCAATTTTAGAATATTATTGTTACTTAATAGGGTTATGGCACTTTGGGTAATGGTAATTAAAGAATTAGAGTCAGTTCTCAAAAAAAAAAAAAACCCAGGAATTGTCTCTGTAGGTGTAGGTGGGCCATGAAGACTTGCCTCTCAGGTTGGCCTGGTGAAGACTCACTTTGGGAATTCTCTGGTCACTCAAGAGGCTAGCAGTTTGTGCGACGTAGTGGAACTGGGAGATTGAAAACAGAATTGAAGATAGATGGAATATAGGCCTCCAAAACACCTGTACTAATAATTTTAATCATTTGGTAATGGGAGTGACGAACACTCACCAGAACTCAAATAACTGATCAGCCATATATGGACTGGTGTGGAGCTTCTACCATAACGGGGGAAGATGTTATGAAACCGGCAGGAACACACTCCGGGTACGTTTGTGCTGGTACATAATAAAAGCAGTAGGCCTATTGACTTTTTATTAATTTATTGTATAGATTGAATGATCTTTAATAACTTTCCCTGAACTAGCATAGAAAAATACATTTGAAAGTCACCAATGATAAAGTAAAGTTCTTTGGTTATGACTTTTGGTGCCCTATTAGAATTCACAATATCTATTTTAAATCATTTCATCAGGAAAAAGGCTGCATGACACAAGAAACACACACCAATGTCTTAAAGTCTGGTTCAATACTTTCAAATCTTGCTTTTGGTGTTGGAAATTGATTAGGCAACAACTATCGCAGTCAATTTCTTTAACCAAAGACATTTCCACGATTGCAAATGGTTAAATATGTTTCTTTACCAATTTTGTTGACCATTGATTTATTTCAAGCAAATACAAATAATTATGCTAATACTTCCAATTTTTGGTATTGCAAGAATCTGATTACATTTATCACAAATACACTATAGAAAATACACGTGCAAGAAAACATAATAATCTGTATTATTTTAGTAACATTTGTAATTCCGTAGCGAGGCCAGGTACATAATTTTTATGAAATAGTTAGAACAGTAAGTTTCAGCAACAGCTACAACAACCTGTAATTGAACTAGGCTTTAGTCAGCTAAAACTGGTCTATATAAAAATCATAGTTAGGTATATCAGACAGAATATGAACACTAAGAATAAACAACAAACATAAATGAATAGCTGGAAACAAATTCCATTGCATTCACCCTCACGTCAAAATAGTTCATAGTCCTCCAGGTAATGATCCCATATACTTGCAAATCGACCAAGACATCTTGTATGAAGAATTTTTCAACACTTCATCTTCTTTCAAGATAGCACAGCCACTATCTTGGTTAGTACTAGGCTTAGGAGTAAAAAGGGACTGATCAGAGCACTATGCAGACGTTTGACTACAAGAATAGAAGTTATTCGTGGCAGACATGTTGCAGTCATTCTTTGCATAACTCGTCAAACCAAAATTATCAGTAAGTCATGATATTTCTAGACAGAGTTACATCGCCTAATGGGGCTTGGCGTTTCAGTGACACAGCATGTCGTACTGTAGCATACTGAGGATGAGCCTCTACCAGCTTAACCTGCTCCACTAGTGGTTCATAGTATTTTATTGTGCCCGACATGATTCTTCAAAAGGATTGTATCCAATGTAGTGAGTCAAGTTTGTAATGACTTTCCAGTAAAGAATTTTTGTTGAAGACAAAACATCCTTTTATGTGGGGTGCAATTTGCTACAGTACACAACAATGACAGAATACACTGCAGGTCATTATCTAACACAAGATCCCAGTGCTCCACCTTCAGGCTATTAGTTTGTACAGCAAGCCTAACTGTTGTCCTTAAGATGCCATTATATATTTCTGCATGGTCATTTCCTGCAAGGTTGTAAGATGTAGTTCGACTAGTGGCTACATTTCAAGAACGAAGATACAACTTCAGTTCTTCCAACATAAAGGAAGATCATTGGTCACTATGGAAATAAGAAGGAACCTAAAAAACTGAGAACATTTGACTCAGTTTTTGAATCACTGTAGAGGACGTTAAGTCTTTGCATGGAAATGCAGAAGGAAACCACAGTATTCATTAGTAACAGTCAGTATATATCCGTTCATGGACATAGTACGGTGTGGTCACTTGAGGTAAATGTTCAACTTTTGAAAAGCAGATGAGGCCTTGATAAGTTGCCTATTTTTGCATCTACTGAAATGAGGTTTCAATTTGGCATAAGTCGGACACTCAGATGTCATCTTATGGATATCCACTGTACCATGCTCAATACTCCTGGATGACAGAGGAATTGATGCAATTTAAAAAATGTAGTTTCTATAGGTGAACCACAAATTTTTTGACAATGTATCCACCAGAACATTGTCTTTGTTTGGTCTGTAGATAACATCATAACTGTAGCAGGACAGCTCTAGTCGTCACCTTAGTATTTTGTCATTCTTGATTATGCAGCTATGCTTGGCATTGAACACGATAATGATCTTTGATCTGTGATGAGTTTGAAATCGAGGTTTACAAGATAGTGCCTCCACTTCTTTAAGGCCTCTACTATTACATATGCTTCCATTTCCACAGCAGAGACACTTTGTTCACTTTCAGGCAAAGATCTTGAAAAGAATGCCACTGGCTGCCCACACTAATTGAGAGTAGCAGCAACCGCATAATCAAAAGCATCAGTTTATACTATAAATGTTTCATTGTCATCAACTGATGTTATTAAAGAGTTTGCTTTGTCAGTTTTACATTTTACGAAAGTTTCCACAGCAGAGGAAGGCAGAGGAAACCGTTGACATTTTACTAGATACTGGATCTTTTCAGAAAAGCAAGGCATCCTCTGGCATAATGGGCAAACATACCTACATCCTTTTGTAGTTCCTTGGTATTTTTCAGCAGATGTAGAGTCAACAAAGGATCAAGCCTGGATTCATCACGTTTTATTGTTCCATTCATGATAAAATATCCAAGTAGTTTTACAAATTTCTTAGAAAAATTGCATTTGTTTTCATTGATGGTTAAACCATATTTCTTTATTGTTCCATACATTCTGCAAGGTTCTCAACATGTTCATCCTGTGATTGCCCACATACAGTACCTTCATTTAAATACGCATAAACACATTGTAAGTTCTTTTTTTATATAACTGTATTCATAGCATATGGGAAACATGGGACACCAAAAGGATCCTTTTGAAATGATAAAGCTGGCACCCAGCTTCAAAAGCAGTGTACAAGTTTTCATCCCCCCCCCCCGAGTGGGAATTTGATGGCATAATGTCTTAAAAGTGCTTTTGTTTTTGCTACTGTTGATGAGATTATTTTTCTATGTTTTTACACGTAATATTTTACTGTTTATTGTTTGTTTTTTTGTGACAGCTACAGTTTTTTAATTACTATTGTTCAGTGATTTTATTTTTAATGGCAAGTATGTGTACACTCAGAAATTTTATGTATAATTGTAATTATTATTTTTGGCTTTCTGAATTCTTACAAAGAGGTTTTGGATGAAGGTCGTGAGCTAAGAGTAATGTGTTAAATTTGATGCAGCCCTTTCATGATTAGTGCAAGCTTTGAAAGTTACGTTTTACGTATGTAGATAAGGATGATTTTAAACATCTTAATTCTGCCAGGCAGGGTGCAGACTCTGTGGGTTTCGGCTTGGTAGGCTTTTATTTGATTTCTCTTAATTTTTCAATGAGTACATGAAAATGATACACACCGCTGATGTGGGCATATATGTGCAACTGTTTAATATGAGAAGTAAATCTGTATGCATTTCCTACGCAGTAATTTATTTAAAGTCAAGATAGGACTACCACAAAGTGCAACTGGTACTGAATGAAATGGATATGGTGTACCACAGGCCTGAGAGTCTGATTAGTGAAGATCATGAAGATGACATTGCATTAAGAAGGATGCCTAGGGAGTCCAGGCTACGTGATTCTACAAAATGCTATGAAATAATATTATCAGTTAATAATTTAAAGTTTCCAACTGCAGACACTACATTGAAATTTACTTAATTAGTTATCAGAAAATTAGTTTTTGTCAGTGACACCATCTTGGATCATAATTATTTGAGTTGCTTAAACATTTGCCTATGGAGCCCTGTAAAGTTTCTCAACTTTGCTCCAACTAGTTTGAGAAGATACATCTTAATTATTTTCATTTTTCAAGATTTAAGAAACTTTACAAGCAATAAATAAATTGGAATTTTAAAAGCGATACCATCACAAAAGAGGCTAAAGTTACTGTAAGGCCACAAAAACCAAGCTCAATTTAAAGATTACACTGATTTCAATATGGTTTTGCACAGATCAGTTTTTCTTTAAAGCATTGGTGTCAGAATTTCACATTTTCATTGAAATTAAATTTCATATATTTTTCTTACGTGTTTGTGGATATTTTCATTTCTGTAGGTTGCTACGCCCTTGCCCCCAAGGACGTGGCAAGGTGGTCAAATAAAAAAGTCAGAAGATCAAAAACTCCCAAAAGGAACAGGAACCCTCATTGAAGAAGTGTACTTAAAATCAATGTTGACTTTATAAAAGTAAAAAATTCATGAGTAGTTTCAAGAGTATTTATTAACAATTCCTTTATTCTCATATTTTCTTTCATATTTTGTTTGCACTAACAACTTGGGATGATTCACTTAAAACATCAATATCTCTTAGAATCAAATAACGATTATTTAAAAAGGATGTAGCATTGCAGATAGATATATAAAATTAGTATATTCGGGAAGGATTTCAATTGTCTATATTTCAATCAAGGATAGTAATTCATGTAATATTTGAAAGGTCGTGGCAATGACAACGTGTTTGTATTTCATCTATTTTTGTTTTTTCATATTTATTATTTTTCTTTCCTCATTTCATCATTAGTAACAGACGTCGTCAACAGCAGACGCCACCGCCAGGCACAACATGGTGAAACGAGGAAAATAACAGAGGTCATCTTTGGCTGACGTGACCAACTGCTCGAAAACAATATGTTTTTAATGAGGAAACTTTCTACCAATATATAAGGAAGTGCGGCCTTTCTCGGGTATCACAACAGATCGTCGCAGCACGAACGTTTGTCAGCTGTCAATCGGACAGCCTGCAACGTGTGATCACGTGACTCGCACCAACCAGCGCCTGCAACTTTAACCTTCTTTTGTATTTCGGACATTTCAATTCAAATATCTATTAAATTTATTTTCTGTTGATGCAAGGAGTCAATAGGGCGCCGTGAGAGAAAAGTAACGATTGTCTCCTCTTCGTAACTCTCGAAGTGAGAAGTTTTGTTAGTCCATTGGTGTTTACTAAGAACGAGAGAACAGGTCAGTAACCTGTTACAAGGACATATAAAGGTATTATTTTTCAAAAATTCAAATGAAACTAATTTTCAAGAAAATTCTAAAGTACATTAAATTTTTATTTTGACCAAAAGTATATTTATATAAGGGCCTATAAGCCTCCACAATGATTCATTGGAGACAATAACAGTAAAACATTGAAAGCAACCAACCCAAAATGGCACTTCTAAATGTTTCCAACAATGCGCAATGCACTTGACATATTTATTTTAGTAGCATTTCAGTTTATGCTGAATATGCATAAAGTTACGATAAAAATGAAAAGGCGAAAAGCTAACACTTTACTGTTATTATCAAAGATTTCTTTCTATGGAAACATGATCAGAGAGTACACAGAAAATATATATATTCTTACAGGCCGAATAATATTAAAAAATGGCCAAAAGTTACAGTATGGTACTATGTTTGATTCAATACAAACAATATTAATTACTGGCTTTACTGAGATTGAAACAATAGGTTGGATAACCAATACCAACAAACCAATTATTTTGGTTTTGTTTTACCTTGATATTCCCACATTAATTCAAATACCTTTGACTTTTTTCATAATAAAATTCATGGCTTAACGAACTCTCAAACGAGGCCAACAACATGATGCCTCCTGGTTTATTTAGTTTGTTCAAATTAATTCCAGCAAGAAAACAACCATGCCTTTAAAATTTTATGGTTGGATAAAACTTATGCTGCCATGTAAAGACTCTGGGAAAACACAATACTCCCATTTAATGAGGCACTTTACTTGCAACATGGCTAGCAATTTTAAAACATCATTTTAACAATATTCCAAGTTTTACTTAGGTGATCTGAAATATTCTCAACTTTAAATTAATAAAACTTTTCTTGCCAACATGGGATCCGCCTCCTAACTCAGGACACCAAATATGCTTGATTTCTTTCTGCCATAAGGGCAAAGCTGAGATTTTACTTGTATTACATTACTTAACTGGTTGTGTGATCTCCTTTTGGGGCAGTGGCAATCCGACCCCGATCCAGAGATCGCACCCAACTTTTATACAAAACACAAACCAATTCCCCTATGAGGGATGCACAATACCACTGGCCAATGGGAAAATAAATGGCCTTTTAAGGAAATCTCTGTTGAAGATAAGTACTGCCTCTTATAGGGGAAACTTTATTGCTGTCTAATAATTTTGTTTGAAGCCGAAACATGTCCATGTATGAGGTTGTTGCGTTTTGCCTTGGTGGCTTACCAAACCTATCTGTTTCTGGGTGGCGAGCTAGGAGGTTATTATTGAGCACTCAAATGGGAGGTGTAGCTTTGGATTAAAAGCGACGTTGTGTCTAATATCTTAATATAATTCCACAGTCAAATACAAGTGACACAACTTGTAAAATCTTCACTTTATGTGTAAAAGCGGGGGAGTTGATTGATATAATTAACTTTAACTTTATCAGCGATACCAATATCTAATAATGTTTCTGCAGCATCTCACTGGAACAATATAATATCACCTTATTAATGATGCTGAAGGCTGCGTGCAGAAGACTCAATCAGTGGCCCTGGGATGCCCTGTTGCGGTCTGTAGTCAGGTGACAGCTGTCTGACGACAGGTCAGTGACAGGCTCTGCTTCATTCCTCCGCGTGCGCTAAATATGCGGCGCTGCATTGTTGTGAATATCTTGTTTAAATAAAGGTTCACTGCTTGTGTCCTCATCCCGATTACCATTGTGGTTGAGGTGGTTTCCAGCCAAGCGCAGGAAACAGATCACAGTAGGGTGCACACGCGAGCACACGTCACAACTCTCTCCACGTTCAAGCAGATAGCAGGATGTGATGTCACGAGCGCGCAAAACCCAGGTGGCTCGCCTACTGGCTAGCGGGTGGCTGACACAGGCATAGTTCCTCGAAGCGCCGCTGTCTCGAGTTCAGCAGCTCCTAGCCAAGTCGCGCTCGCCAGACGTGCTGGAAGCGAGCTAGTGCAAAGTTGACACTCCAAACTGCTGCTGAAGTCCACCCAAATGACAGCGCGATCAAATGCAGCAGCCCACCCTGGGCTGCAACGTAATCAGGTACAAACAGCAGGTATGTGGTAGAGACCACGTCTTCCTCACTATTTTGGGAAGGTAAATTGCAATTTTTTTGTGAAGATAAGCAATAAAATTTTCAAGCAACTCCATGCTCAAAAAGACGAGGCGTCACAAACTTGCTGTAGATTGGTTTTATATGCTTTCCAGTGTACATGTATGTTGTTTCCAGTCAACTGAGACCATCTGAGACTTGTGTTCTGGAGGCAAATATTCATGATAATACAGGTGTACGTGGTTTTACATTGCTGCAAAATAATTCTGTCCCGTGGAGTTAGGCATATAAAAACTCCAGGTCAGAACTCAGCGTCAGTCATGAAAAGCAAACTGGTCTAACCCAATCTTTCATACTGTATTGTACCGTAATCTGTACAATCACTCAATAACATCAAGTGTAGGTAGACCTAGTACACATTGCAACAGTATGCACTTTTCATATCAACAGTACTGAAAATACCATACTTAGAAACTGGGGCAACAACATATTCGATCTTGGGTTAAGGATATACATCAGGCTGTGTAAATTAATTAATAGTTTGAGAGTAATCAATGACCATCATCCAAATTGAATGACCTATTAGACCGATGATATCATTCACAAATATATTAAAGAGCAGTGGTGAAAGAGTGCTTCCTTGCGGCACCTCAGACGAGACTTTGTATAACATAGAAAAACAATTATCTAATTTGACTACAAAAAATCTATTCGTTAAATAGTCAGAAAACCAATTAGTATAGAGATTGCTTAACCTAAAAGTTGTAATTTATATGTAATAATGTGATGTTGACATGTATCAAAGGCTTTCTGAAGATCAAAATAAATGGTATCTACTTGTCTTTTAGTAATTTTAGATAATCAACAAAATTAAAAAGATTGATGTTTGTTGTTTTGCCTATATGAAACCAATGCTGATGTTCAGAAATTATATTTTTGGTCGTGAAAGAAAGATGTTTATAGATAACTCAAAAGACTTTTGATAACCCACACAGTAAGGATATTGGCCTATAGTTGTTTACCTCCCTTTTATTACCCTTTTTAAAAATAGGCACAACAACAGCACACTTCCAGGAATTTGGAAACAGACCATTAAACAGACTATGATTAAAAATATATGTTAATACAGGAGTGGGCGTATTGGAACAACCTTTAATAATAAAATTAGGGATGTTGTCCCACCCTGTGGATTTACTACTATTAAGCTGTTTTATAGCCCAGAGGACAAGTCCCTGACTAATGAACAGAATATCAATACTGGGATATCTTGGATGGGCATTGACGTGTTCTTGGGGTTTGGACGGGAAAGTGGGAACATATTCCTCAGCGAAATGCTTTGCAAAAAAAAATTTACCAACAGCTCAGGATATTGCTCTGTATTACCATCAACATTTAATACCAGGGGTTCGTTTTTTTTATTTTGTTATTAATGTTGGTTTGCTATGATTGTTTAGCAATTTTAATTTTTTCTTTTTTCTTTTATAAGATTTCTTAACTCTGAAAAAAGGGAGTAATGAGTATCAGATTTAGATTTCTTAAAAAGTCTATTCCAATGCTCTTTCCTTTTGATAAGACATGAGATCTTTGGAAAACCAGACTGGATATTTATTTTTAATAATTTTTGAATTAGATAAGAACATACTAATTAAATTTTGGAGATTATTGGTTAAGAAATCTACCATTAAATCAATGTTCTCCATTTCAAAAATGGGGTTCCAATCAAAGTTTGTAACAGCTAAATATAGGGACAAATAATCACCATTTTGATAACTCCTATAATATGTTTCGACTACCTGATTTATTTTTATTTAAGTCAAAAGCTACCTAACAACATATGGCAGGATGATAAGTGTCTTCCTCCACCAATGGATCAATGGATTTTTCAACTTTGACATAAAAGTTAGATAACGTTAAATCTAATAGTTGTGAGAAAGGTTTAGCAGTATTATACTGTTCTAGATTAAGTAAACTTACTGATTGGAGTAGGGCCTGTCCTCTTAATTTATTGTAGTAATATGATACATTTTGCACGTGTGAAATATTCCAGCCGATGTCCGGGACGTTGAAATCACCTACTATAATGACCTTGTGGATAATTATATAATTTCTTTTCTAAAAATTAAAAGTAGTTATTAAAGTCATCCACGGATAATTGAGGAGGAAGATACATATTTCCAACTAAAAGTTTAGTGTAACTATTACTAGTGATTTTGATCCAAATGGATTCTGGAATTTTATACGCAAAATCAAATTTTTGTTCAAACTGAGAAAAGACGTTTTGGTAAACCGCTATTAGCACACCACCACCACTATTTAAGTTAGTTAATTTGGGATCACAATTGTTATGGAAAATAGTATAATAGTCTGGAAAATAATGTGAGTTAATACTTGATACATTAAACCATGTCTCAGCGAAGCAAATTAATGGAAAAATAGTGCTGATTAAATTTTGAGAAAAAACAGGAGATTTTGTCCTGAGACCCCTGACATTCTGGTAATACAGAACAACATCCCTAACTGGCACAGGCACAGTTTAAAAACTCCTCTGTTTTACCCTAAACATTACGTTAATTGAGTCAGCTCCTCCAGCTGCTTCCTCTGTATTTATAAGGGAAGGCTCACTGTCCGGTAAAAATATCTGTTCATTTAACAATCTGCCATAAATACGACTAATTAAACATCCTGAAGGCCAGAAAACCGAATAAAAAATGTGGTCAAAGTCATCTTCTACTACAGCTACATAAAAGGATGCATATGAATTATATTTTGTTTTCAGTTTGGCCACCTTCTGGTTTGAAACTTTAATTTCTGCATTTATACAAGAGACAATGACATTGTCTTTAACTTCGGGAGCAAAGCGGGAGACAAACAGTGCCTTCATACGTGGACGTGTCATTTTCGAGATTGTTTTACTGCTCCCATTATTGCGAACATCCACTTGAACTTGCTTCCGTGGTCTAACTGCTAACGAGCCGCTTGTAGTTGAGGCCTTTGTACCATGCTGGCCAATGGTAAACCCGTCATTGTCAGCAGTTGGCTGCTTCGGTGAGACGAGCTGTTCTGTACTTTGTACCTCCTTGGAATTTGACCGCGTTGCTAGCCCGGTGTTCTTGCTGTTCTTATTGCTAGAGCCTATAATGTCCACATTTTTGCTAATAACCTCACTATAAGTTTTTTAACTGCATTTTGAATGGCCTCTGAAACCTTACTTGGATCTAAAGTTTCCCCACATGAAACACAGAGCCTGTTGTTAGCCGTTTGCAGGTTCTAAAACATTGCATGCAAAAGTGCATTATCTTCTTTGAGACTTTTTACCTCTAAAGAAAGGTCATCAATCTTGCCACATAAAGTTTGGAACACCCAGATAATAATAATAATAACAATAATAATAATAAACATTTTCCCGTCAATCTAATGTTTTTTGTTAATCCAGGAAACTCAATTTAAGGGCTATCTTTATTTGCACTTTGGGAAATAGTGTTCTACCAATGTTTTTGAATCCATGCCTTTATGGATTGTTTAACAATGCTGCTTGTAAATAATAGTTTCTTTTCATCTACCTATCATAAACTTGGGTGATTGTGACATTTTGCCGTATTCATTAACATGATAAACATGCATGTTCAACTTGAAAATTATGTTTGTTATGTCTTCTAACACTGTAGCATGGGTATTGTGAGTTAAGCCAAATCTTCATAAATATATTTTTGTTATGTATTGTTAACATATTGTATAACCAGAAGTAATATCTACGCTGCCCCGTTGTCACATCATCATTATTATATGGGTAAAACAAAATGAAAGGTTTTATTTAATAGTTAAATTTTAATGCTTATTGTGTTATTGAACACAAATGGTGGTGAACAAATCAATTGATGAGACGGATGAGCTTGCATATTTTTAACAAGCTTCCGAATTCTTGGTTGAACAGAAGAAACTGCACAACGTAAATCACTGGCAATATTGAGTTTGCTTCTATACTTCGATTTTATTGCCACTAAGGATGAAAACACCTTTTCACACAAAAAAGGTGCTTAAAAAAGGCAAATACACTCACAGCGCTTGCTCTGCTACGTCCGGATAAACTTTGAGGTACTTGACCCAAAACAAAGTTTTGTCAATCTTCTCAAAATTGTATTTTGCAACAGAATAATTTTTTATTTCCAACACCTGCTCTTGAAGGGCTTCTGGCCGTGAGTCTATGTCAACATGGAAAGCATCCATAACTAATCCATAAATGTTATCATCACTACAGTCCGATTAAAAAAGTTTGAATTCTATTTACTAACTGTAGAAGTGAATAGCTCGGCACCCGCACCCCCCTTAGCATGTCGTCACGCATCCCTTGGCACGCCCCACACTTTAAAAATCAATGATCTAGAATGATCACCACATTCTTTCTTTTTTTGTCTGTAAAAACATACACTGATAATTTTCCAAAAGCATCACTGTTGCCACGCTAATACGTGTTATTCCAGCAACATAAACAAAGAGAAGAACGAACTGTGATGTGAATGTAATAGAGAACATACTGATATACACAAACTTTTAAATAAATAAACCTGCACGTGTACATGTCGCACCACTGACCAAGTGTATTTGGGCATTTTACCTGGAGCCCACAATATAAACACAGACTACTGAATAGTGTACCAGCTGCACAACGTTGTGGCTAACTTCAAAAACTTTAGCAATCCAGACTAAATGTACAGGATAATTTCACTACATATTGAACACACTATGGCGATAACCGTGTACTTAGAAGTGAACAAAGTGGAAAATACAGGTTAGTTAATTGATTTACTATGCAGAATATTTAACAGTGAAGAGTATTCTACAAGCATATATATTTTCACGAGTTTAACAATATCTTACAAGATGCTGCATGGGCACCGATGGGTCAATAATACCTCTGTTTGCCTGTTGCCAACCCCATCCCAGCACACTGCTCACTATTGGAGTTTAATACAATTTAAGGCACGTGAAGATTAGACAAGGAAAAACTGAGACACTTGTAAATTAAAATTTTGAACTATGAATGTTTCTCTATACATCATATTCCTAGAAGTGTAAGTAATGTAAATGCATTAATTTTCACGTAAAATACCAGGCGTTATCCACAAAGAGTGGTCAGATAATATTTCCTGCAGTTTAATTTATTTTGCGGCTGCTATGATGTTTGTCTCCACTTTAAAAGAATAGTTTTCAACTTACAAAAAAAAGTGGGATGATTCAAATCAAATGAATTTAGAATGGATAAAACACAATAGTAACACCAGTAAAATTATATATAATTAAATCTAGCCAATAACATGCTATATCTTAATCGGCAAATGAAATAAATTTAATTTTCAATAAAAAAAGTTACACTTAACAAGATGTTACAAATACGTTGAATTAATTATCTTTCATAATTTACTGCAAAAATTCTTGTGGACATGTAATAAAAATAAATACAATTGAAAAGTAGGCTTTTTTTAAAAGTTGATTTCAAAAGGAAGCTAGATTAGATTCTAGTCTATATTGCTAGTTACCTTTATTGTGCATAGCTGCCTGGTAGGTTTCAAGTCCTGGTTGTTCATGCATTCCGAGCAGTCCAGAATAATATAGAGGTGCCGCATCATTCCTAGCTTAATGTTTCCCTTTTTCTGGGCCTGGCGTTTCCTCTTTGCCCTCTGGATGATCTCTTGCCCCTCCATGACCCTTCAGCAACCTTCATCATCCTCTTGTATCGCTTCCCTAAAGCAGGTTCAGAATCTGTGACTTGTGGTGGTAGCGCACAAGGTGGCAAAAAGGGTAGGTATGCTACTTTACTTAAATCCGTAACATGAACATTTATTTTTTGTTTCAACCGTTACAAGAAATGGAATCTTTGGTCTAGAAAGTTCTTATTAACTCAGTATAGAACAAGGAGGCAAAAAATTAGAAATGAAGTGACATGAGAGATAGTACACCTACGGGGGCTGGCAGAGATCATAGATGAGGCAATAATGAGGTGGTGTGAGCACATAAAGAGGGCGGGAAGTGAGAGGTCAACAATAAGGTTGTTGGAACTGAAGTAGAATGGGAAAAAGCAGCAAGGAGGAGAGACAAAGTGAATTGGAGAGATTTGGACAGTTCTTAACATTGTGGTTTTGAGAGTCGATGAGGTTGAAGCACGGTGAATATGGAGAAGCACCTGAATGCACGAGCAGGCGAAACAGGAGTTCGCCGTGAAAACCGCCGACCGGCAGCATTGTCCAGCATGACTCTCACAAGTCTCCAGGAGCGACCCCGCTGGCAAACAAATATGGTTCTCCTAGGCGGGAGGGTAGTAATCTGACCACTAAACCATCATGGCTCCAGGAGAGGTGAAGCCTGGGAATCAGTGAGAGAGAGGGACGGCGGTGGCGAGACAGAGGAAGATGAAGGCATTTTAACAAGCTGACCTGGCCACAGCTAAGACTGAATGATGATGATGAGCCAATGAGACTAATTTCTTTTGCTCTATTGTACACGCAGTAGCCAGTCGTAAATTCTGATGTATCAGCAGCTGCAAATAGCGCTACCCCACAGAAAATTTAATTGTGTACTGGTGTTAGTTTCAGACAATGAACAATACCTGTCATGATTTTATGTATTTTGCACCATGCTGTATATACACGAGTACACTTGAATAAGGTGCTGAAGTATAAAATCTTAAGCCATAACTACATACTGACGCATGCCAGAATGCTGCGCAGTGTAACTGAGCGCTCTACGGACAACTCCACCCCATCTACGAACCACGTGCGCTCCGGGGCGGAATATGTAAGCGGTAAATCAAATGTATCGCACCAAGAAGTCCACAAGCCTGGGTGGCCAATCACATCATTGCATACTACGTGCATAATTACAATCCTCACTGCCCATCCAGAATTATACACGCAAAAGGCACTCCAGTGATAGGAATTATATTTATTGAGAATTCTACTACTTGTGTCTGGCCCCTGGAAGAAGTTTCTGCAATCACGAGAGATGGCAGCACCCCTGTGACCTTGTGAAGTCACAGCCGCGCCGCCTCAGAGACAGGGGTTTTAATTTGTCGTCGCCTCCACACGGGGTGATAAGAAACCCGCAGCACATCTGCACCTCCGATAAACCTGCCCCCGCGGTGGAAGGCTACACTACCCCCTGCACCTCGAAGAACTGCTGACCAGAGAAAATTTAGTATAAATACAACCCGCGCAGCTAGCACCAGCGAGTGTTGCCGAGCTCAGCGACCGCATAGGACACAAGCCCAACCTCCAGTCTGCTGAAGACTCTCCTCAGCTCACAAGGGCTTACCTTCCTCCAGTCAATAAGGACTCTGCTGCTCACTACTCACTCACCTACACCCAGCTTGCAGAATGCTCTCCTTCGAGCTCAACCCAGGGCTACTCTATCTCATACCACCAACTCCCCCTTCTTGATCTGCATGTCATCAGGGACCTGCATATGAGTCAGTCAACACCTACAGATATACCCCACCTTAACCCTGTAAATCCTACCTAAGTCAACTTCCCAAGACTCCATGGTAGCGAGCAGTCGGGTTGTGTGTTAACTACCTGGTTAGCTTCCCTCTTTTAATTGATCTAGCTGCTGTTAATTGCGTTGCTATAGTTTTCATTAATCAGCCACTGTAAATTGCATTACTACAATTTCTATTAGTAGCCACTTCAAAGTCGCAGAGCTATAATTTACTACTCAGGCCTGCCTTCACATGAACCCCATTTTGCTTAATGCAAATCTCGCATAAAATTTTTATTGTTTGTAAAACAATTTAATTGTAACTTATTATATTGTGTATTTTTGTAATAGTAATTACCATTGCGTTTACTCCCAAGGAAACGAAACCCCACAATAAACAAGTACGTAACATTGAATATTTGTGTACTGTTACTGTAGTAGTGGACCCCTACGCCCTATATATATTTTTGTATTGTGTCATTGCTATTGATCAGATGTGCAATAAGAAAGGTGGTGCGTCCAGTAAGCAATAGGGAACGTTGTGCCCCTGCTCGAGCCAATGCGCAACCCACACATGTGGAAGAACCATTTGTTAATCATCCCAATATAACACCACACAAGCCATTTCCCCTTTATTCCGCTGGACATTTCTTTTCCCCTCAATCACCTACTCGGTGGCAATTGGCTTGGGTACCCCACCATGGACTAGGAGACCCAGGAGCAATTTCTAAGCCAGGAAAATGGGGCTATTCCCCATGACAACCTTGCTAGCCAGCCCAAGAAAACCTTTAGCAATGTTGAACTGAAATCCGGACAGAGAATCTGAGTGAAACATCCCTTGGTCACAGTTCTCCCAAAACACTGTGACATTAAGAAAGCAATGGGGAAAGTGATCCGGGTGCGACTCCTGGTGCAACCTGACTCCCATGTCCGTATGTCATGCCCTTCTGTTGACTACATTCCAACACGTCAACCAACCTGCCCAGCTACGCACCCCCATAATCACTTTAGAATAAACTTCTCCCCCTCACATCCAGTCAGGATCACTGGCATCCTCTGTATATTGACGACCCTAATAGTGAGACGAATCACACTTCCAGGATGGTAAGCCACTTGTATTTGACTCACTCTGGGGTTTGAGTCCCCTCCAAAGCATTGCAAACCTGCCACCAAGCGGCAGAATGCTGTAGTGAAATCCCTAACGCCTCAGAGGCCTAATTGAAGGTATAGTATTTGTCGTGGTCGGCTAAGCTGGGCTTGGCAGGGCGGTGAACGTACTGTACTACCTTCCGAGATAGTCCACCTCCCTTAGAACACGCGTCAATATTTGGCACCCAACGTGGGGGCAAAGTTTGTAGTAGCTAAGCCTTGGGAACAGGACCATGCCAGATATCTCCCCCCCTCCCTGTTGGTTTACTCTTTGAAGGGGAGTATCATTCACGACTTCGGGGAGTCATTCTAAACACCCCGTGGCGCCCATAGACACTACGATGTCAGACTCTGAATCGAGCCAAAATAGCAGGATAGCCAACATCGTCGCCAGGGTGAGCAATGCCCTCTGCGCAGTGACAGGATACCCTGGAATCTGACGCTATATGATTCAATGCACCTATTGTCACAGGACCTACCATTACAGCTGTATCGGGTGGGATGAGACCCGCCGTTATACAGAAGGGCCTCGAGTATCGCTGTACTGAGTGCCAACAGGACGAGCCACCACAATATCAGTGGCTGGAGTGATGCGGAAGATACACCTTCAGTTGTATCCTCTGTGTATTGGTTGGCTGGATGAACGAGTAACTACCCCTGGGATAGTATATCAATGTGAGATGTGCCGTAGGGAGTACACATACTACCCCCCTAACCACACTCTCATATGTAGTCCCAGTATCCAAGGGCTACCAACTGAGATGACTTTGCCCGAATTTAACGGAAGAAACTACGCGGACCTCGCCAAATTCCTCGCTACCTGCGAGACGGAGTACTGCGAACACCTCATTCCACAGAGGCAATGGGTGAGCAGTACTCACCCCGAGCTGACAGGTGCCGCCAAGCAATGGTGGGATCGCTAAGGTGAATTCGTAGAGAGCTGGCCCCAGTTTATGGCACAACTCAGGTCTCACTTTTCAGGAGATGAGCTCGTGAGATAATCACCGACCTGTGCTTATGGGTACAGCGACCCAATGAGGAAGTGAAACTTTTTATTAGGCGGAAAAAACGCCTATACCGCCATGTGTACCCAGAACAGAGTGAGGTTTTACGGGTCAGACCGATACCCACACTCTCCTCCCCTCGCTGCGTAAGTGGTTTATCACCTTCTGACCGCAGACAGTCGAGGATCTTGTGGAGAGAATGAGGGAGCTCAAAGAGCATGAGCGCCCTTCCAGGGGAAGAGAGCAGGCGGCGCATGCCAGGGTGAATGGCCTGGCCCCCTCCTCCAGACAGCCTGTAGGGCACGGCGCGACCTTGCGAACCCCCGCCGCCTCGCTGTTGGGATTGCCAGGAGCTGCATTTGTTTCGGGACTGCCCGAAGCAACAGCCTCAGGGCACTCTTAACACAGGCAGCGGAAAGCCACTAGCCATCCGCTCCCTCTATGTGCGTAAGATAGCAAACTCAGGACTGCCAATGTCACAGTCTGAGCAGTATTGAAGGGACTGTGCGGCCCGGCAAGCCCTGTAAGGGAGAACCCCTCCACCCCACCGGGTGGCTGAAGGCTGCAGCCCGCCACCCCCCCCCCCCCCCATCACTCCAGTCCCTCACCGGAAATGTCAAGGTCAGCAAGCCTATAGAGTTTGTCCCGTCCAGCAGGAGGGGGGGGGGGAGAGGAAAGGCAGACAACCAGGCGCCAAGCGTATTATCACGCCCCGCCCCTCTCAAACAAAGCAGCAGCCCGTTTACAAGCGGTAAACACCCCTCACGCCCACTCGGATGAGCCCCGTATACAGGTGCAATTCTCTAATACCCTGGTCGTAGCCATGTTGGACACCGCTGCTAATCACAATTTTATTAGTGGTGAATTACTCACCCGAGACAAAAGGATTATTGTGCATTCTATGACGGCCACCTTGGTCTAACAAAGCACCCACCTGTCCTTATCAGGTGAAGTTACCCTCAACTTGAAGATACACGGGCAGAACATTCAAACTCCATTCTAAGTGGCCCCTTATCTCGGAAAGCCAATGATATTGGACGGCCCTGGTTGCGGGAGCAACAATGTTCGATCAGTTGCAGGCGACAACGTACCACCCTACATGGATACAAGGATCTTGTAGTAAATTGGAGAGGAGAAGTGATTCACGCTAACCTCCCCCTTACTCAAGTACGGTTGCTGTGGTTGAAGGTCGACCCTGCACCAGCCCCCCATAACTTGAGGGTACTAATGTCCACCCAGGCCCAACGTGTCCGGCACCTTTGAGCCCGACAATTATGAGAGATTAACACCTCGCCCCCGGAAACTTCTGCCGCAAGACCGACCACGATGGCAGCCCTCCTGGATGAGATCAACTATTGGGAAAGAGTATTAGATTCTCAAACCAGAGAGGAACTCCCTGCGAAACACAGGTACAAGACTCGTAGTACCCCAATCGAACCTCACCGAACGTCCCCTCACGAGACATCCTGGCATGACCATACAGACCGCCTCATCCTCGACCGTCCTTGCCAGAGCAGACACACAGTGAAGGGAAACCCTCCTTTCACCCCTTCAATGAGTGTTAGACCAAGGTTGCGAACCTCCCCTGCCCCCTCCTTGCTCCTCGGGCTACAGAGTGTCAGCCCCCCACAAGAACTCAATTGCATGTGTTGCGTGAGCCTCATTGGCCTCCTTCCGCGAAGGATCGCCCTCCCGAGAACCGAACTGGACACAGTGGCATACCTCCTCCCTCCAGGCTCAGTCCCTCTTACACCCACCCCCCGAGTCAGCGGATCATAACAAGGATAGGGAACTTGGAACATACTGCACGTTACCTGACCCATTCTTCCCCTCATTTCTGGACAAGCATGGAGAAAGTGGACTTGTGGAGAGTGAAAACCTTGAGCATCCCACGTCAACACTTGAGGACAACACGGTCAACCTGGTGACCGCCCCCACCTGCCTGGAAGAGAAATTAGAGAGAGAGCAAAGTCGCGATTACTGCGTCGAACAAGAACATTACCGCAGAGCCCAGCCAATGTGTAGTTGCGAGTGAGCGCGAGTTTTCTCCCACGACGGAATTGGCTAGTAGTCAGTTCCGTGCAATGTTTACTGCCGCCCGCAAACAACAGTCCGAAGAAAAAATTGGATACCAAAACTGATGACATCACTCACAACCTGCCTAAAGTGAGTGACGGAAAGGAGCCCAGCTGTACAGCTACCCACAAAGAAGCACATGTGAACAAAGCCCAGGACGCTGGCCACACGCTGTCTGCTGCCACCCGAGATGCCCCACTGCGTGCCAGACGCACTTGCCACGTGCCTGGTCAATACCGCGAGACAGTCTGGCAGACCCCAACCTCCTTCTGCTGGCCAGCCTTCTCCACTACGGCGCCCCCTGTATCCGCTTCCAGCTTGGAGTAAGTACCTGGCAGTGGCCAGCTATTTTAACTAGCTCCGTGGAGCTGTGTGTACCCCCCTTAGCTATTTAGTAGGTTGTGATCGTGTTAGCAGAAGACCGCATCCCGAAGACAATGCGAAAAAGTGATTGTTGCATAGTAGGGATGCCTAGGTGTCTATTTAAAATCACCTACAAAATCCTAGCCTAGTAGGAAGTGCATCAAGATGGTCCCCCACGTCAAGAATCCAGTTTTGTTAACTTCTAAATTTGTTTGTAAACGTAACTTCATTTTTTTAAGGTGAAGAATTGAACAAACAAAACCCGCATTGTCATGAAACGAGGTCCCACAGAAAGAAAAGAAGTTTCCAAGTAAAGTAACTTTTTGCCTCCATAAATAATGGACACCGTAAAGTAATGTAGCACAAAAATTCTATCCATTTTCAAAATTTGGCATTTATTTCCCTTAGTTTGCTTGCCATAAAATAGTTTGCTGAGGCTAAGTTAACGTAACTACAAACCCAGTAAGCAAGCTGAAAAATTTATGTTTGCATTTTCCCCGCAAACCCACTTAGTGCTCACATAAAGTCAGCATTAAACCTGAATATAATTACTAAAATCTTTGTTGTTTGTATTTGCAAGAATTTAGAATGACACAATTAACATAGAATCCACGAATTCCGTGAGCACTGCCAGAAAGTGAACACGCGAAACCGAAGCCCATCAGCGGGCCTGTAATCATAACGTTGATGAAACCCTATCCATTCCTAACAATATGACTGAATTGCTTTCACTAATTTTGTAAACTTGTTTAAGAGCATGAGGCGGAACTCACAAAGAGTACGCTGTAACCTGCCGCCCAAAAATTCGAAACCTTCATAAAAATTTTTGAGTAACTTGTGTAAATCACGTAACATTGTAAATTATGCTAAAATCAAAGTTGTGAACCACGGTCCTAACTTCACATGTTTTGTGCGAACCAAGGTCCTAACCTCACATGTTTTGTATACACTTTATTACACCCCCCTTAAGAAACTCAAGACTAGAGGTTTTGATGTCCTATGTCACATATAATATTATCCTAGAACATTTTCCTTAGAAGGAAACCCCTATCTTAATCAAGTGAGTTGACATAGTATTTTGTGTTCCCCAGTGTTTTAGTTTGAAATTTTGAAATTATGCATAACCTAGTAACCTGTAAATGTACCGTCACCAGAGTGGCAAGCATAATCTCTACTCAGTGCGCGTTAGACACGCCCTTATGCTAACAACCACGAGAAATGTGATTTCGTTCCCAGCCAATTAAGCTGATCCCTTTGTGCATAAATTTAAGAAGCGCTAAGCTTAACCTTGTACTGAAGTAAGTCAAATCACAACACTGTACAAAGTAAGCTTTCAGAGTGCACCCATCCTGTAACCTCACTAGCCGATCACATCATTGCATACTACGTGCATAATTGCAATCCCCACTGCCCGTCCAGAATTATATATGCAAAAGGCACCCCAGCGATTGAAATTATATTTATTGAGAATTCTACTACTTGTGTCTGGTCCCTGGAAGATGTTTCTGCAATCAAGAGAGATGGCAGCACCCCCGTGACCTTGTGAAGTCACAAATGAAAACAAATTAAAATCCCCGCCTCAAAGGCAGGGATATTAATTTGTTGTAGCCTCCACACGGGGTGATAAGAAATCCGCAGCACGTCTGCACCCCCAATAAACCTGCCCCCATGGTGGAAGGCTATGCTACCCCCGCACCCCGAAGAACTGCTGACCAGAGTAAATCTAGGATAAATATAACCCCCGCAGCTAGTATTAGTGAGTGTCCCCTAAATGTAATACTTAGTATTGCTCACTTGACAAAAAAATTAGTTGTCTGCGACTGAAATGTACCTAGTATGGTGTAATGCCTCTATGAGCATAAATAACAGCTGAAATTCAATTTGGCGTGAACTATAATATACAGCCAGTTTGCCTCAGAAAAATGTGCAATTTGGCTGGATTTAAAGGATGTTTTTCATTGCATTTCACTCATTCTGGGTAATATAATAGATTATTAGCCTAATTTCTGAAGGAAAGAAAGGATTATGGGATCACTTTCCTGTGTGTATGTGTGTGTGGGTGGATACGTGCGTATGTGGCCCTCCCCTTCTTTTTTTGAATGTGTGAATTGAATTTCACCAACTCGGCACACATATAGTACTAAGTAAGGATACTAGACTTTTATAGTTTTCGACCATGCCAGGCACATACTTTCAAAATGGCAGTCATTTTAAAATTTAGGATGATATGTCATATCTCGGAAACCATTAAACCAGTTTTAAACAAATTTTGTATGCTGTCAGTGCAAGGTGTAAGCATTGAATTCAGGGTAAAATTTGTTGTTGGTCTGCCATTTTGGAAGATAGCACCACAAGAAAAAATAAAGCTTTTACGTTACTTCTCGAAAACGATTCAACCAATTTCCGCCAAATTTGACACATAAGAAATATTAAAAAAAGCCAGGCAAATATAAGTAATTTAACTTTATTAGGCAATTTTTTTCAAAATGGCACCCATACAAATATTTTAGGTTTATTTGGAATAAATATTGTACCGTTAGACCAATTTCAACCAAATTTTGCTGACAACAGGTGTGGTTTTAGAGCAGTGCGACAGGTGCCACCACATAGGATGCCAAATAAAAAGGGGTAACAAAATGTGCATTCAAATTACAAAACTATTATTTTAATGAACATAATATATGTAGTTGTACCAAATGACAAATGTGTAGCAAATCTAATGGTCACATTTTCAGAAATTAATAAGCCTGTGAAACAGACTATATCATCATCATCATGGTCAGGTAAAGTTAGATAAATATACTACTATAGTGCTAGTGGCTAACAGCTGGACAAGACGCATAGTCAGCAAGAGCTTCTGTTACTGTCCAGATGGGGGCACTAAATCCTGAGCAGCAAACACACTTGTATTCCCTCCATTATTCTGATATACAGTAACAAGAGCTATAAGCAGTGTCGTGGATGAAATTTTTCAAGTCAACGGAGCCACAGGAACTGCAATCTAGAGGCAAGACTGTTTTATTTGTATTGGTTTTATTTTGCTTGTTAGGGAGGAGTCAAGAAACTAAAATTTAAACATTTAAGTGCCAGGCCATTTGAATATTTAGAATAGATACCTTGTTTAAACCCAACACCATCATCTACACACATGCAAATGTGCAACCATGTGTGCACACACACATTAAAATTATTTGTAAATGAGACCTAAATTTATTTTATGTTTTAAAGACAAACTGTTTAAACAGAATCATAATATGTTGAATTTTTATTGTATCTAAAATACTTAGTCTTAGGATTTTACTGTCTGAATATAAAAAGAAAAATCTCCTTCACAATATTTTCATTTTAAAATTTAATATGTGTTAATTGGATACTTTTTGTGACTGATCAGCATAATTCAGCGAATAACGGAAACTATAATGTAAAACACAATTGTACTGATGACTATTTTAACTTTATGCTAAATAAGAAAAAAGCACAAAAACTAAGGTTAATTCACTCTGAATAGAGTAAAGTTTTATTTTTCTGGACAGTGTAAGTTGGCCTTCTACTATTCGTTTGGTGGTCTTGTGCCTGTATTTAATCAACAGTAACATAACAAATATTCATGATGATATTTCTGGAACTGAGTAGCGTGAGAAACCTTTTACAACTGCAATTCAACTTGCGCCACAGGTTTTATGTCCCACTAAATCAAAATTTGGCACAACAGTTGTTTGCATATCAGTTTTCTGTTTTTCACAATCTCGTTTGGCAATAGGTTCTTTTCTGTGTCGATAGGGGAGCAACAATTGAAATTTCCAGAGTAGGAGCTGAGGGCCGCAGATTACAATCGCTAGAAATATTAATGACTACAGTGCTTCTCGTTAGATGCATTTTTTAAGTATCAACTGAGTGATTTTGCCTAAAGAATTTATATGTAGAAAATGCAGTAACTGCCACAATACAGGCATTTGGTAAAAAAAAAAAAAAAAAAAAAAAAAAAAAAAAAAAAAAAAAAAAAAAAAAAAAAAAAATTCTACATTAATTTTAATAGATTATATTTTTAAGTTGTTAGTTTGATAGATATGAATCTAGCCCACACAGCATTTGAACTTCCTTTCATTTTTAATTAAATGTTAAAAATATGTTTTTACTGTTCATGATTTGGCAAAGTGATAATACTTTCATAGGCTGTTCACAGCAAACTAAGCACATTAAAAATGTTAACACTGTGTTTGAAAACTAAAGCTCATGGTAGTGTTCATAATTACTGTACATGAGGCAGAATCATACCAATTGGCTGAAAATATAAATTACCAGGGCTTTAGACATGCTCACCTCACTATGAAAAGACTTTATATTTCCAAAGTATATATTTATTTTACGTAGTTCGTTAATGTATTAGGTCATTTAGCATCTGATATTATGGACTGTTAAAATGGGGCCTAAGAAGAAACTTTCAGCAGCTGAAAACATGAATAGGAAAGCTTAAAGATATGCTGAAGAGAAGAAAATATGAGAAAGCTTAAGGAAATTTCTCAAGCATGAAAATGTCAATTATGTTTTCCCTGCAGAAGCTGAAGAAAGTTGTGAAGTTAATACCTCAAACAAACAAATTACCCACCTAAGGGGACCTTGTACATCTAGAGGTGTTACTATTAGTGATTGTGGAGCACCTGGCCTTACCGTAAGTGAAAACATATATAGAGAAATAAAACAGTAATGTTTATCGGGAATCTGAAAACAAGAAAGAGGAGGATGAGAATGTAAAAGGACAGAAGGGAGAACATACAGAAAGACAGAGAAAATCAGAAATGGAAAGCAATGAAATCTAGAAAACCACAAATACCGAAGACGAAGAAGGAGATGTCAAAATATATCAGATGAGTATAACGAAAATAAATCCCATTCAGTCGTCTGAAATGACCAGAATTTAGTTATACGTTACATTGGTCACGTCCTTTTGGTGCGTCTATCAGAGATCAACATATTTTGTCTGGACCGACAGAAATTCAGAAAATAAATGACCCTAATTGATGAAAAAGTGCAAAGAAGTATCGACCACGTTGAAAACAAGGAAGCTTCAGTACCTCGGCCATATCGTGAGGAATGAAAGCAGACATCAGCTACAGCAGTCTATTCTACAAGGAAAGATACCCAGGGAGAGAAGCGCTGGTAGGAGGAGAATCTCCTGGTTGAAAAACCTCAAAAAATGGACCTCTAAGACATCTAAAGAGTTATTCCGAGCAGTGCTTGGTAGAGATAGCACAGCTGAGATGGTTGCCAACATCCGGAATGGATAGGGACTACAAGAAGAATGATCCAGGCTGCCATTTTTCTATGTATTATTTTATTACGAAATTGCAAAAGGAGAGGAAGTTAAAATATATTGGATAATTTATTCCATTGCTTCAGACAGCATTTTCTGCTTTTATTGCAAACTCTTTTGTAAGAAAACCACATCTCAGCTGGCCTCAGATGGATATAGAGATTGCAATCACTTAGAGGTGCAACTGAAAGAGCACGAACGGTAATCAGAGCACTTAAGATCTTCTTGTGATTGGGCAGAAGCAGAAAGAAGGCTGGAGAGTGAAAAGACAATTGATGCACACCAACAACTTATAAACTGATAAATAAGTTACTGGAAATGTGTTTTAGAGAGATTAATAATAGCCATAACTTTGTTTCACACTGAACAAATTTTGCATTTGATGTGAGCCGAGTGCTCCCGTGTATTCTTATGACCATTTGTGCTGCTGCAGTCAGATATCGCATTAGTGCACGTACTGGAGGGTGAGCCCCAATGAGTTTGCGCTAGTGATGCCAAGTATTAATTGTGTTTACATATCATCAGTTGATTCATTGTGTAATTCAGTTTCCTGTCTTCAGGGAAAAATCATCAGTCCACACTAGCGGCTGTCGACTCTCTTCCCTTGTGAAGATTGTGTTTTCATACACCAAGGTGAGATAATTCATATAGGTATGCGTTAGAGTAATTGCGGGCTGGGGAGCACCCAAGCGGAGTTCACTAGACACGACCAAATTGTACAATTAAATTTCATGGAATGTGATTTGTATGTACGGTATAAATAAAACAAGTCTCACAGTTACTCATTATTTTATTTTGTAGTGACAGTGTCCTTGCCACCTGTGTTTTTCAAGTGCTAAAAAAATATTTAGTATTACAAACGTGTAACCCAAGTATGCTTGGGTGAGACAGACACACAGAACCCACAGCATTCCTGAGAACCCTGAGTCTCAACAGTGCAGTGATTGGGACCATAGTAACAAAGCACCTTTCACTGGGAGGTGAACTGACATACCTTCGCATAATCTATTAATAAAACTATCACAATGGTATTTGTAGCCATACTCTTCAAAGACTATAAAGTCATAATATCTTTCATCAAGGTCTTGAAACGCAAAATTCCCAACATCGGGATAAAAAATTTGTGCTCCTTGCAAAATCCTATTGCAACAACTAGTCTTACCCACACTCTATGAACTCCACAAATATAATTGTTTCTTTTTATGAATATAGCCACACTGCATCCAGTCATTATGCCATTCAACCACTTGATTGTACCAACACATATAAGTGGTATCAGCACACATTGTAGAACCAACTTTTAGAGAACGAATGTATTCATTAAACGCTGCTTGAATGAATCTATGATACATCTTATTTCTCACAACAAAAGGGTCGAGAAAACTAAAGCGTCTTGTATGATGCATCCAGTGATGCAGTTGATAATTAAAGTTCAAATCAGAGATACTTACATTGTGGAGTGCTGCGAAGTCTTCCTTCGTAGACTGAGCCCATATCATCAGTACGTAATTTTTGTCATTGTTCGTCTTGTGTATCACCCGACGTCAATTGGCATTCCCAAGTGGGGCCAGGTGTGTTCATCGGTGTCACGTCATCTGTGTCAACCGTGAGAAGAAGGCGGACACCACAACCACACGAAGCTCTCAAGACATCCGTGTTGGCAACCGTGACACCTGCGGCACCCGTGAACACGAGTGCAAATTACTTGCACATGCCGATTGATCAATGCATGCATTGTGGGAGCTTGAGTGAGATCCAGTTGTTTGAGGGAAATATGTGGGAACAAGCCTTGTGTCAATGCACGTCCGATAATGTTTCTACGCCATCAGAAATATGCCTGTGCACACGCACCGGATGTGATGGGGCGGGAACGAAGTGGGTGCAGTGCCAACAGTGTAAGAAGGACTCACATTTACGATGCATAAGGTCTGTGGAATTTACCACCTTCTGCGATGGTGTTATAAAATGAGACGAGTGCCGTGGAACAAACTGTGCTTAGATTGCACCACCGCAAACACCAGAGGTGAAACCCACGCCGCTACCAGTTGTCATTACTTACACGCCACAGAGCTTAACTGGGACAGAGTGGAACGTATTACTGCCAACTTTTGCGGGATATGGTTCAGAAGATCCGGACACATTCCTAGCTGTTTGTGAGGAAAAATCGCATAGGCACCGCATGCACAGAGACGATTGGATTGAAGTAACTGCCAACAAGTTAAGAGGAACCACTGCCACGTGGTGGAACTTGGTCAGGGACTATAGAGTTACATGGGAAGAGATCTGCGGGAGATTGCTAGGTTGGTTCGACACTGACGAAGATGTTATTCAGGCACAAGCGCAGCTGTATCACGAACAACAGAGGGAGTGCGGCGAAGGATTTGAAGAATTCATACAACGCAAGTTAGGCTTGTATAAGCGGTTACACCCGGGACAGGCAACCCATGGAGTATTGATTATAATTGTGGCATTATCAACACCTGATATTAGGACGTATCTGTGGAGAGCGACACGTGCCAGCGTAGAACAGTTTACAAGAGAAGCGTGTTTGTATGAGGATGTATGCACAAACCAAGAATACCAGTCACCATGGCAGAACCACTGCACGTCAACACCTGCCATGTTGCCAGATGTCATGAGAACACTACTGCCGTTCACACCAGTGAGAGCGAACTGCGGACATGGAACAAATCACAACAATCACTGCGAAAATTACAATCAAGGAAAACAGGTCGGGAAACTAAGTAGGGAGGTTGGTGAACCAGCACCTACACCAATCTCACTGCTGGAGCGTAAGAACCTGCCTAACAAAGGTGTCAAAGTGTTCCAAGTAAGTGACAGTACCGTGAGAGCATTATGAGTGAACGTAAAACTTGAAGGGAAGAATGTCACAGCCATAATTGACACTGCCGCCAGTCACAATATTGTACGTGAGGGTTAGATACAAGCCATAACAACTAGAGTGCCACTGCGACATCTGCAATTGGCTACCACACACCAACAGGGAGAAGCAAGAAGTGTCATGCACGTCATGGTAGGGATCCAAGAGCTGCATACCAAGTGCGATGTTTACATTGTGCTGGACCTATGCGAAGAAATGATTCTGAGACTGCCATGGCTTATTGCCAACGATGCCGTGATAGAACCACATCTGGATCGTCTGCACATGGGGACACATGGCAGGTGGACCATATACGCCATGGGAGCTATGCCACTGACAACAACTGCTGTGCCACTTGCTGACTTTGAGCACGAGGTGCCCACTACACATCAACAATGTCTGCAACATCTGCTGGACCAGTATGCCAGTGTGTTCCATGCTGAGGGGATGCTGCAGTGCACCGATATCACGGAGTATGCGATCATCACAACACACGAGGACTCGGTGTACTCCAAGCCACGAGACCCAGGTATTTTCTTTCGCCACGTCATCAACCAGCAGGTATGTGAAATGTTACATGACAATGTGATTGAACATACACAGAGTTTATAACTCAGGTATCACACTTGCCCCTAAGAAAGATGGTGAATGGCGATTTGGTGTTAATTTTCATCCCTTGAACAAGATCACTGTATACATACCACCGACAGACATTAGGGTTAGCCACCATTTTCACCTCACTCTATTTAAAGTCAGAATATTGGCAAGTGCTTATCCGCCTGCAGGACGGAAAGAAAACAGCTTTTACCACACCAGATGGATGTAGATTTCAATTTTTTGCCATCCCATTAGGTTTAAAGTATGCCCCTGCAACATTAAAAAATTTAATGGTTAATGTACTGGATGGATACATAGGAGACTGCGATGGCGTATTTGGATGTTATACTTTTTTGGTCTAACAGCTGGGAAGAGCATTTGCACCATTTGAGCCTTGTGTTTGAATGGCTCGAACATAACAAGCTTACGTGCAAAGTTGACAAGTATAAGTTGGGTATGAGTACGATGGAGTTTCCAAGACACTATGTAACAGGGAATGGACACAAACCAGAACACGTACAGAATATTCAAAACAAACCCACACCCATATCACGTAAACAAGTCAGGAAATTTTTTGGTTTAATTAATTGGTTAAGGGAGTTCATCTCCAACTTTCCTGTGATTGTGCCATTGTTGTGTGAGAAAGTAAATTTGTATAGACACCTCAAGCCGATCAACCCTTTAAAAAAATCAAACTTGAATTACAGAACTGTAATCCACTATCCAGTTATAGTTACTCCCACCATTTACCAGTGCTTCCTTGAACTTCTTCACGTTGACGTTCAGGGTTATTGGGCAGAAATCTCATAGACCCTAACCCAGGCCCCTGGTTGCGCTGGGCGGAAAGCAAGTCCCCCCGATGATGCGCTCTGTCACACCACCGGGTGGACTCTACAGGGCTGCATTCCCAGGGTTAGGCGGTATCTTGATACTACACCGGGTGGTGTCACCTTACACCACCCCAAGGAGTTGGCAAGGGGCTACTACCCCCAAACTACCTCCGCCGCATCCGGTAGCAGACCGAAGTCCCCGGTAGTTTGTTTCATGAATGTACGTGACGTGTTAAGAGAGGTACACACTGCGTAACGCAGCCAACATTGTGCCACGCGGTACACAGAACACTGGAGGGTAGTGGACTGGGAAATACAAACCAAACCACCTGGTAACTGTGCGCAATGGAGAACGTATGTACCAAAGGAGAAACTGGAACTTGTACTTAAGTATGCACATGACAGTTTAGAGCATGGATACCCAAGATCCGAACAAACACGCAGAAACTTGCAGAAATTTTTTCACTGGCCAGGGGTTCAGGGAGATGAAAGAAAACATGTGCAGAGCAGTATTACATGCAATACCTGGAAGCCGTGGAGAACAGACGGCGATGCTCCACACAGCTACTGAGGCTGCCAACTGAGCCATTTAAGACAGTAGCGATTGACATAATGGGACCGTACCTGTGCAACAAAACTGGCAAAAGGTTTCTCATTGTCACCACAAATTTGCTTACCTGTTGGACCGAGGCATTTCCCTTCAGCAATGCAAAATGAGTTCCTTTCAGAGCTGGGGACATCCCAAGTATTTGCTAACTGATAATGGCACGCAATTTGTAGGGTGAAAGGGGAGAGAATACTGTACCAAGTGAGGAACAGAACACCATACCACCCCAGCCCACCATCCCAGGGCGAACCCAACTGAACAATTATTCATCAATCAAGACATCAAAATCCAGTTACGCGTCCGGTTAGGAGAAGACCATACCAGGTGGGCGGAGTTAATTCCGGAGGTAATGTTGTGCCTAAGAAACAGAGTAAATGCTGCAACCAGGAAGACACCCACAGATATGGTACAAGGTCGCGAACTACGTGCCCCCGGAGCACCCCACGAAAACCCTCCAATACCACCTGAGCAAATTGTAGAACACCAGGCACAAATCCACGAGGAAGCGAGAGCCAATCAAGTAAGTTATTGCAATGTGTGGGTACCGGAGAGCAAGAGGCCGCCACCCGAACTTGTACCCGGAATGTATGTTTACGTGAGGGAGAACCCACTATCGGCCGGGATGAAAAAGTACTACTGTGCTGGGCTGACACCTAGATGGACAGGGCTAGTAAGAGTGGTAGAGAATATGGGGAATTCCATGTATTTAGTGAAGTTGGGACCAAGACGTGTCACGAAACGGCAACGTAACGACCTGCGTATAGTCCGACCACCTGTAGGGACGAGGCAAGGAGTGTCTGTATGTTTATTTGTCTGTTGATGTATTGAGGTCAGCAAAATAAGTTATCTTGGGAATTGGCACGAGCTCTCAGCCGAGGACGCCGCTCGCCCACGTCATCCCCAGCAGTCTGATTCCACGGGTCGTAGGTGCTGCACGTACGTCGAGGGGGACCTCCACACTTTGTTCTGACCACTTCACTGCAATAATGTAATGTAACTGACTGGAACCTTTTTTCTGTTTTGCTAGTTTAGGCCCCCCAATTCGCAGCACACAGTCTGCTCCGTTTCCAACTCCAGACGTTTATTTTTCATCTAGTTTCTTTTTCCCCCTACATTTTATGGCATTTGTTCCGTAACAGTCACTGGCAGGCCTTGTGAAACAGGCCCACTTAACCTTTAATTGTTGTATGTGTAACTGTGTACTTTGATTACAATACATCTTACGTGAGTCAATTCCAGCTGGTGAGTCTCATTTTGTATTGTACTTATGGTCCTGGCCTGTTCCAGGAAATCCTCAACGCCTCTAGGAGGCAGACGTCAATTAAGGTAACTGGTAATATTATGGTGTGCTGAGGAGCCTGAATACCTCAGCTAAAGTATTACATATCTTTTATTGTGTATTTTGTACTGTGTGTGTCAAGGGATACGGCCATGTGGTCGTTCGGCCCACGATTATGAGAACTGTGAATTCGTACTTGTCTCTTGAGCTGGTGCCCATTCCATTCACAACAAGAATATTTATACAATATTCTGTATTTTTGGAACTTAAACTTTGAACGCCATTGACACTACTTATTTCGACCACCAAGGTCACGTTAAGATGACATCAAATGTGATTGTGGAGAAGACCAGACTGTCAGACACATGCTTCAATGTTGACCATTTACAACTTCATGCACAGTAGAGGATCTTCTTTAAGCCTTGGAGAATTCGCTGGATGTGGCCAAATTCTGGTCAAAATTATTTAATGTTTTTCAGAATTGTTGTAACTGTGTTTCAAGCAAGTTTCTGACACGAGAATAATAATAATCAAACTATTAACAAAAAATTTCTCGTTTCTCACTGTAACATGACATGGAATTATTAAGAGAAAAATATTTCATTTTTGGGTAACACTTAAGCAAACCAATGAACAAGCTAACTAACCTATATCCTACAGAAAAATACCTCCAACCTCAGTCATGAGATGACTGGTACGAAGAATACTAGGACTCAGTCACACATTCACACTAGAATCAGCCGAGTTGTTCTTATTTTGGAAACACATGGCACAACATTAGAGGTAAATTTTTGATTTCTTTTTATGAAAGTTACATAAATTATACTTTGTGTATTTAGCGAACTACTGTACAAGGTTAAGCATTAAAATTTATACAGTGTTAAGTTTAACACATTTTCACACCACATGTAATTTTTCAGTCTTCAATTTAAAAAGTTAGATAATACACTAATTTATCAAAAGTATCTAGCCACCCTATGTAAACATGAACACTATACTATTAGTGACACAAGTGCTGGCAGGTGGAATTATAAGGAGCAGGGTGTAGCCGGCAAAGGAAGAGGTGGCTACGCACGTAGTCTGATGACTGTGCTAAAAACATTAGTCTTCCTTATTATCAGTTGCACGTTTGCCAATGTACGCCAAATAGTTTAGTAAAATTTTATGCATAGCCGGCCCATCACTAATATCAGGTGCCACCAGCTGGACCATGCAGTTGGCCCAAGCGCAGAAATCTAGAGAAGCAAAATGCCAGGACTTTTGGCGCTTACAGTATGTCACTATACTGTTATCATTGTGAAAGTAGGCAGATGGTTCATAGTTGGTAAGCAATCTGTCAGGGTAACCTTCACTCTTCTCAAGTTGTCCAAACTGACCGTCGTCAGGGATGTGTCGACCGTCGAAGATGTGACTGTGTGAAGTGAAAACGAGAAGGCACAACCACAACAAAAACATGACAAGGCAGGCCATATGTGTTGACAGGCAACTTATTGGCATTGAAGAGGATGGTATGAGAATCCTGCATGTCACAGTGTGATGCCATCACCCATGAATTCCACAGTGGCACTAATTGTGTAGATAGCACAATGACTGTGCCATAAGTTACGAGAAGTGGGGTTCAAAGCTCAGGCACTTGCCCATAACCCGCACATTTTGGCAGTGAGCACAAAGCACTGTGTTCAGTGGTGTAAAGAGTGAGGTCACTGGAATGTGGATAACTGGAGACATGTGATTTGGAGTGACGAATCATGCTGTACTTATGTGGCAGTCCAAAGGGAGGGTTTGGATGTGGCAATGCCAGGTAAATGCTACATGCTGGCCTCTACTGTACCTATTGTGAAATTTGGCGGAGGTGGGGTGACAGCGGTTTTTTTTTTAATAGATGGAACTTGACTGAATTGAGAGAGTTGAGAGATTTCGGCAGATCTTAACAATGAGGTCTCGAGAGTCGAAAGGGACTTGGTCCTCTATTAATACTGTGGGACAGGTTGAAGCAGAAGGCTATAAGGACATTTTTATCGGCTGCATATTAACTATGGTAGAGACCAGATCAGGAATGATAACTGTGTTTCTGTATGAAAATACTCCCTGCCATAAAGCACAGTCTGTTTGCGAGTGGTCTACAGGAAACAATCGTAGAAATGGACTGGCCAACTGAGAGCCTAAACCTCGACCCTTTTAAAAACCACTGGGATGAACTGGCATGCTGACTGCATGCCAGACCTCAACGACCCACACCGCTGCAGGAAGAATGGTCGGCCATTCTCCTGGAGATGTTCCGACACATGGTTGACAGTATCCCCTGCAAGATTAGAGCTGTAATAAAGGCCAAGGGGTTGTATAAATGTCCACTACCGGGTAGAATATCTGAGGAACAATTATAGGACAGTTTCACGTGGATGTCTAGATAATTTTGATTAGCTAGTGTATGTGTAGGATCTCAGAATAAAAAGAAATAACGTACCAAGTTTTTTCGTATCCAGATTCCCATCTGTATTCTTTGCCGTCATCTTCCTCCGCCATTATAACAAAATTTTCTTCTCAAATTCTGTAACATAAACAATATTTTCATGTGTGTTTAAAGAAAATATTATTAAAACTAAAATAGGACAAATTACATAAAAATTTAAAGGATTCTATGTGAGCACAATTTGCTTGGGGATATAGCAAGGTAATTTGATGTATAACGTTACATATTCACAATAACAGACACAGGGAATTAAGCATAAGCATTTTGCAGTCACATTAAATACAAATTTATTCAATTACATCCATGAATTGAATAATAGGCAAATTACATAATCCTTGTATATAACTCACATTGAGATAACACGCAGAGTTGTACAACCAAGAATATTGCCATTTAGTAACAAACTAATTATTACGAATCACTCCTTAAAATGAAGCATCCCTACCCATTTGCTGCGAAACAAATAGCTGTATTCATTATTTTTTTTACAAGTGTATGGGTAGCCACAATGTTGAAGTCTGTGTTAACTGGAAAAAGAGTAATTTAAGCATTATCTGGGTGAGATTCTGTCAAATTAGGACAACACACTGAAAGTTGCTTATAGCAAAATAACAGAACCTAACCTAGACAATGTGTGCAACACTGAGTGTGCTGTAATAGTAATTTGTGGATTGCTTGGACGCTTTTTCTGAAAGTTTAGTTGTTTTACTGCAGTGCGGATTGTACATATTTTACTAGGGTATTTGGTTACTAAACAAGTTTAATCTAAAAAGTTTTTTCTTATCAAAATAATTTTGTTGTCAAAATGACTCTTTACAATGTAATTTCACTAAACATGTTTGGTGTTCTTTTAATTAACAGTTTCCACAATCTTCATTGCTTTACCCACTGACATTTTTTATGGATGGCAAATGACTATTGTAATGTTGCAGATGCCAAACATCAACTACTGGATGTCAAATCTCAGTTCACTCACTCTGCAGAAACATGAGACTTAAGTAAAGGCACCATAATAAAATAAAAATAAAATAAAATTAAAAAACTCATCATTTTCGCCAAGATTTATTCAAGTTAAAGCAGTTCACTTTCTTGAAAAGATACACGAACAGTCAGCACATTGGCCAGGCGGATTACTAGAACAGTGTCCCAGAGTTCATTACTAACGTCACTAAAACTCGAATTGTGAGAAAATTACAAAGGAAGGAGGTAGGCCTACTTAACTACTCTCCTGCCACCCTCGCAAACTTCCACACAGACAGAAGTAGTTTTGTGGAACAAAGTCTGGCCAAAAAAATGCGCTTGAAAGAAACAAGAGATCGCTGGGGCTTGCTGGTATAGGTGAAATGTCATGTTTGAAGTGACTTCCTCATGGGCTGGTCGTAATCTGTTAGCTGGCGGTGGGCCCGCACTGCTCATAATACCACTGCGCTGTACCACCACTCCTCACATCAGTGTATGAGTGAAAGCGGAGTCAAAAATTAAACACACTTCGAAAACTAACACAATAGGAACAAATACTTCAGAGGAGCATCAACACAAGGACAAAAAAAATTACAACACATTAAAAAGACCTATCGCACATAAAAATGGGAATACGTCACTCACAGATATACTCCCAACACACTGTATTCTCAGTAGATCACCAGGAATGTTAAATGTGCGATGAGCCTGGTCATACCTGCGACTCGACCAGAATGTGTCTGACAGGCAAGGGAGTGCCACAGGAATCACACAAAGGAGGGGTTCGCCACGAAGCAGATATTTGTGCGTCAGACAAGTGTGCCCGATGCAAAGTAGAGAAAGCACATCATCTTCCCTGCAGGTAAATGGAACATCAGGACGAGTGCAAACAGGGAAGTCGGAGATGGCCCCCGTAACTTGTTGGATAGTTGGGGTAGAAGTTCATTCCAGCTGCCAAGCTTTACGGGCTTCATGCAGCACATCACACGCACCAACACAAGGATTGCAAGGTTGAAGGCTGCATGCCTCCCTAGCCGAGGAGAACCCTGAGAAAACCAGATGAACCCGCGGCACAACCAGGGACGATTCCAATGTACGAACATCTCTGAGTAACCTTGCAGGGAATCGAACCTAGTTCGCTAGACGGGAGGAGGGACGTTTGACCATTACACCAACCTGGCCCCAGCATGCAGTTGATCAAAATGAATAGATTCTCACAATCAAGTATTTGTGTAAATATGTTTTGGTTTTTGTTTAAAATTCTTGACTTGTCCTATAGGCCTACTGTATAGCCTACAGCACAGGCCGTCAAGTCTTTTTGATGCAAATAAAAAATACAAACAGAATCGAAAGGAGTTGTGACATTTTATAAAAAAAAGAAGAAAAAAAAGCATCTGCAATTATAACCGCATATTTCAACATGAACGAGTTAAGAGGTTATTGGGAACTATGAGTTATAAGGAAATCAAAAACACGTGCATACGATTGTATAGCAGTGAATCGGTACATAGCTTGCATGTTTGTCCTCTAGGTGTGATTCATCACAATTATATACAAACGAGATGTTGACAAGTGATTAGGTACAACTTCAATGTGAAGCACAAAACCGCTATCCTATGGGGGGAAAAAACATTCTGAATAATAAGTTTAACACTATAGAATAACGTATTCAGACCATAATATGCCTGCCTTCACATTATGTAAATGTTTACTTAACCTTTCAATACCTGTAATCTTATTTCGGTTTTAATTTAATTTTACGAACTGCTTAATGCACTACATAAAACAAATAAGGTATCTATCGCAGCATTTAATTAGGCCGCCACTAAGTACGATAACTGATCTTGCCAACATGCAATGCAATGTCCATTCACGGGTTTTGGCTGTTGAATCCTGACTTTAGTATAACAAACACCACAACCTATGTCACATTTACATCTTTACCGTGTTCTACTAAAGGCGTTTCAACGAATTTGCCCACCTATTTTTATGTATACAAAGTTTATTATTAAAAAACATTACTTTCGAAATCCGTACCTACAGGAAATGATGACTGAATGAGGCGTAGTAAGTGCAGGGCGTCATTGATTTAAATTGTTAAGAAAACTAATAACCGGAAGAAAAAAAACTGATATTTTTAAAATATACGCCAATCTCGCAAACCAATAGTGAGCTTATAGTTATTCCAGCATTTGAATAAGCCAAAAAGACACATATTTTGAAACTACTGCAAAGTTCAAGGAGAATGGTGGTGCTGGTGGACACACATTTTCCTTTTTTCCATACCTCAACACACGCTAAATCTTTCCGCGCCAACTTTAGAACACGTAATTTATAACATCAATAAATTAAATAATAAATTCATTTGGTGTTTTTTGTGACTAAATAGAGTTATGAGCGTCTTTTGTGAGCAAAATTAGTATTAAAGATAATATATTTTAAATCACAGTTACAGCATAGAATAGCATAGTTACGCGAATATTCCGAGATGTTAATAGCGCCACAGTCGGCTTTGTCGTGACGCGTTAAAAGTGAAGCTAGGTGATGTACCTCAAAAAGTGGTGTGTGGTTTCTGTGTAGGCCAGTATTTTGAACACATGTGAAGTGCAAAAATTTATTATTTTAGTTCTAATACCGTACGTTTTCGTAATTTCATCGTTTTCAAGAATGTGAGGATATCGAACGTAATGAGTATATCGACTATACGTTGCCATCTTGTTTGGGCTCTGTTCCTCTAGCCAGAATATTTTCAACGAGGAGGTAAATTGTGCTTTGTACGTATTGGATTTATCAGTTTGTAGGGCTGCATTATTTTATTCCTATGAACTTGAAATTCATTGTTTGACGATATATATTTAGTGGACCAAATTTGGTTGTTTATTGAGCGGGGTGTGGGATATGAACCAAATAGCAAACAAATTGGTCAACTGTATTATCATTGACGAACACATTTAAAAAGGCGCATTTTTACGGATTTCAAAGTTGCGATAAGAGGATGTTTATGATATTAAAACAATAATTTTTGGTTTGTTTATGTCGAATAACCTGCTTAATGCGCGATATAACGGCAAGAAGTTGAGCTAGGCTGACAAACTTAATTTTTTTAGCGCGTGTGCACGCCAATACCAACATTCAACAATGTACACACGTGCGCTTGAGGTTGAGTGTTCTGTTTTTAATTTGGTTTATTTGCATGCTGCGGCCTTGTGCAATATGCAGTCGCCGTGTACAGTGTGCAGTTTAGGTTGCAATATAAAAAAATCCAGCTTTGTAATAAATTGTAAAATAAACTTTGGACAAATATGTTTACAATTTAAAATTACTGTAGACTACAATCGACTAGACGGAAATTTCAATTATTTGCATATTAATTTGGTACCCATGAAAATTCATAAAATTTTTCCATGTTCGTTTTGAGGGAACAAATTTATATTTAAAATGTATAATAAATATTAAAAAAACACAGCATATTTGTCACAGAACCTTACATTATGTGGTGCAGGCCCTACATAAAATGTTGTGATTGCTCACAGAATTGAGCTTCAGCCACATTTGCAACTGATTCAAAAACTTATTTATTTTCCATTCCTTTGAGCCCGCATTATAGCTAAGCTGTAGTGTTTTGGAACAAGTCTAGATAAATATAATTATACATATTCACAATAAATTACTATAAAAACCATATAAACATCATGTATGAAACACATAATAAAAAATAAATAAAATAATCTCAAAAACTGTTAAAAAGTTCCACACAACACAATATATAAAATCACACCTTGGTCCATAAATTCCTCTGCTTTAAAACTAGTTAAAACTAGTTGATGTACCTAGTATGTTTTTCTTTCAGCTTGCTGTTTATTTTTCTGTTATTTTGTTTTTCCTGCACATAGTATTTTGTGTGTTTACATAATGTAAATAATAGGAAAAGGATGTTAATTACATTAGTAACGCATATTTTATATAATGTAAATTATCTGTGGGTAAATATAGAATCACAAATACACGAAACAAAAATTTCTTTTGATGCATACAAACTACCTACAATTTTGTAGAAATGTATTAATTTCCTGGGTATTATAAAAATATTCAGAGTCAATTAGTTTTCTGATTATATTAGTAAATTTTTAAATATTTTTTCATCTTTGATATTTTTAAGTAATTTATTGTAATATCCTTAGTAGTCCAGTGTAGTATGTAGCCTACTATTAGACGCTATGAAACATCTTGCTTCTATGTGGGATAACTGTGAGAGTGAGCATTTCTAGCATAATGATAATGAATCTTATCATTTGTTTGGTATTGTTAAATATTGAATTTTACAAGTTTCATAAAATCTTTATATATAAAATCCATTGTGTATGACTGAACTGCATCATCACTGACAAACCACTGGACCAATTGAGACCATATACACACCATAAGTTATTTAGGTGGCGAGTAAGGTTTTTAATTATGTTTCACAATCTTAGATTCATTTATAATATTGTGATTATAATTCTTTAATATGCTCGTATTAACAGTTTTATTTAGGCTATAGTAAATGAAACAAATTCTGTGTTTTGGAAACATTTAGTGAGTAGGTACTGAGCTATTTTTATGAAACCAATTTTCAATGGTCTGCAGAGTAGTTTCACATGTTGTGTAAAGATTCAATACTTTTTGCTCACAGTATAATACTTGTATCATCAGCAAATAAGCTTAATTTTCCATTTTTAATTACTTTAGGTAGGTCATTAATGTATAAAACAAACAGTGGACCAAGGATACTTCCTTGAGGCACACCAGCTGTAACAATTTCCCAATCAGATGTTACAGTGCCATTAATGCCATTAACTTCAACTCTTTGTTTTCTAGATCTAAGGTATGACTTCAGTAAGTTATATTCTGTGTTTTTAATACAATTGATGCCGCCAGGTGAGACACGAGATGAACAATGACACAAATACTTACTGGTAATTTGGGCGCTAGCGGTGCTTCCCAATCACCGCACTATTGAGACTCAGGGTTCTCAGGGATGCTGTGGGTTCTGTGTGTCCATCTCACCCGTGCGTACTTAAACATGTTGGCAATACTAAACTTTTAATAAACATCACTGAAATAAACAATAGATAAAACATATGTGGCTCGGACACTGTCACTATCGAATAAAAGATACAAGTTCACTGTAGACTTGCTTTTATTGTTATTATGCATACACATCAACGTGCCAATGAAATGATTATCTCGGTCAGGACTAGCCAATTCCGCTTGGGTGCTCCCCAGCCCGCTATTACTCTAGCGCACACCTAGATGGATAATCTCACAGAGGTGCATGAAAGCACAGCCTTCACAAGGGAAGAGGGCCGACAGCCGCTAGGGTGGACTGACGGGTTTTCCTTGAAGACAGGACATGGTGAATTATAAATTAAACCCTTAATACATATTAACACGTGTGATTACTCGGCATCACTAACGCAAACTCGTTTGGGCTCGCCCTCCAGCACGTGGGTAGTGTGGTGATGGCCTATACACAGAGCCGTACACTAATGACAAAATTACATAAACCCTTGAATGTTACATGAAACAAGATGGGACACGAGATGAATATTCACAATAACCACACACATGTGTGAAAACAAGCTTAGATGGCATGGATGCTGCTGGGTGGAAGTTCATAGCGGACCATGTGGTGCTTGTAAAATTGCATTATTTCTGCATGGAAACAGCAAATTAAAGTCAGACAAATGATTATTCTTGCTGAGAAAATTATTCTCTTTACGATTGCAGTGGTTACAGGGTTGTAACATGCCTGATGGTGGTAAAATCAAACATTACTGTGACTGCGTGGTCAAGTACAAAAAACATAAATTTACTTGAAAAATTCATTGAACGCTGAATAAAATTGACATAGAACCCTGAAACAAATTATTGCACATACAATGTTACATAAATAAGCTCTCAAAACGCAATGATGGTGTATACAAAGACTTGGCGTCGGTCGGCCACGTGGTCATATGTGATGTTACCGTAAAATATTAAAACATGAAAATTACCCTCAAATACAAACATATAAATAAAACTCTTAAAATTGAGTGTAGCAATAATGCAGAAGTTACAATGAAATACCGTAAACATAGGCGGATGGCGCCTGATTCAAATTGCGCGGGTCATGTGACCTCTGACATCTTTCTCCTCCTCGATTAAGTTAAAAATGCCACAAGGGCACAAGAAATTAATAAAGTGAAAACATAATGCTGGGGAAAATGTCTGGCAAAAACATACGCAAGCAAAGGTAAACCGGTAAACTAAATTGAGTATGGGAACCTAAATCAGTGAACGAACAAAAGTTGTGCGTACATGACAGTGTCTTACCTCGAGAGCTCTCCTCAACATACTGTCCAGATACAAACGTCGCACGGACGTACCATGGCCGCCTACGGGGTTCACATAAGCGGAAGTGCTATGCACGCCGAGTAAAATATTTAATTATTGAAAACAAAATAGCACAAATTAAATTGAGTATTGTTTTACATTTTTATAATTTTCGTATGAATTTCAGTATTATTTTAGTGTTTCTTTACGACTGTGTTTGTGCCGGAATATTAAGTGTTCTTAATCTTGGTGTTGCAGGCACTTTGAATTTTATAACCAAACAATTTAAAATTAGTAGAAACACATTAAAACATTTTCAGACATATTAAACACTGCAAATACAATAGAATACATTTTGCACTGAAAATCACATTTATACGAAAGTTCAAAATTATTGGCTTCTTTGTGCACATGCGGGACACGTGACATGTGTGGTGAGCACCGTCAGGGGCTCTAGCGCCGCAGGCTGTTAGCCGGCGTCACCATAATGAGCCAATTTACGTAACAATAATTTATGATCAATCAAAAGCTTTAGACAGGTCACAGAAGATTCCATATGTTAGATCTCCTTCATCTAGAGCATCTCTGATAAATTTTATAACTTGAAAAACAGAGATCATATTTGACTTATTCTTCTGAAATACATTGTGTTCTTTATCTAATAACTTATTGGCTTCCAAATACATAAATCTAAGATCCTCTCAAGAATTTTTGAAAAAACTGGCAAAAAACTTTCTGGTCTATAATTTTTTGCTATAAGTTTCTCTCTTCTTATGGATAGGCAAGACCTAATCTAATTTGAGTCTATCTGGGAAGCAACATTGTGTAAATGAGTGATTAATTAAATTAAAGGCTGAACTATGTTTATTCTACAAGATGTACTGATATTGTTAGTTAATCCATATAGGCTATATCTGTTGAATATTTGTTTTCCATATTATTATGTCATTCACTTCTTTTTCATTTGTTAAATTCAGTTTAAACAAGATTTCACTATTAGGGAAATTGGCCTGTAGTATCTTTATTGCTTCATCAGGTTGAATGTTAGATGGGGCAAATATGAATTAAAAGCATTTGCTGTGTCACTATCATTTGTCAGTAATTTATCTTTAGTTTTCAGTTTGATATCAATATCCTGTTCATTCTTATTTTTGCCCATTTTTTTGTTTATTATTTTCCTCTCCTCCGTAAGCCTATATCTACATTCTCTAATTTACTTACTAATGCATGATTTTTGGTTTCCTTAACTACTTTACAGTATATTTTTTATAACATTAGACGTAGGCCTATTCTCTTAAAAGCATGTCATTGTTATTTTTATTTAGTTTATGGAGTTCTTTTAATTTATTTCTTGACACTATGATGCTTGTACTAATGCAATCAGGTCTTTAGTTAAGTTGGTTTGATTGCCTTTAGAATAATTTATTTTTATTGGGAAGCTTCTTCACTGCTGTAATAAATATATCTTGTTGCAGCCTCAGGCATTAAATTGCGAGGGTGGTGAAATGTATACACTGTTTATTGGTCACATTGCAAGACTTATATTAAAAATGAGCAGGAAGATGTAAATTGTATGAAAGGAAAAATTCAGAAGGATCTTGAAAATTTCTCATTTTACCATGAACAGCCTAAAAAAAAGTTACAATTAATATTCACATCATTCATCTCATTAAGTTCAGCCTAATTCCCATTCGCTAATCTTAAGTTAAACATTTTAATATTTTCTTCAGTTATATATCTTTTACGGGTTATTATGGGTTTATTGGACAGTATGTTATTTTCAGTATGAACTGTAATAAATTGTGCACAATTATCAGACAGCCCTGGTTCAATATTTACAGTTTCAACATATGTACATATTTGTTTTCATTATTACATAATCAGTGGCAATGCATGCTGTAACTTCAAGGGCAAGGTACTGGTGCAGGGGGCAGTAGTGGCATTGATCTCCCCAATAAAGGGGGATAGGGGTCCGGAGGTTCTCCCCGGGGAAAATTTGGATTTCAAGGTGCAAAATGGTGCCATTTAAACATTTTTCGTACCTAAATATAAAATACACCGCTTGTAAAAATATTAATATTTTTTAACATAAAATTTGCCAGAGTGAAAAATATTACAAAGATACCTTCATAAAACTCGGAACCTTGTCCACCCAAAGTCAATATTTTAATACTCGTCGACAGTGAGGTATTTACATACGGAGCAATTTTGTTTGTACAGAAGTGTAGACACGAAAAATGATTATTCTTTTATGTAAAAATGGAAAGCAGTAGTCAACTCTATTTTTACCAAATTCTTTATAAGAGACAATACAAATTTTTGTGCACTTCCGAACGCTCGTGTTTTTGAACAGCATTGCACAGATTGTTAAGGTCACAATATTCAGTTACAGTCCACATGTTAACATCCTTTGAAAACAATAAATATGGCCAGCAAAACAATTTTGTTTACGCTGTTACATCCAGCTAACCACAAGTGTTTCTGATAAAAAACATTTTCATGATAAAATTTTACCCTGCAATTACCCTCCAGTTTTTAGCCCTCCCCACTATTGTATTTGTAGCTTGTATTGGTAACATTGTCAATTTAGGTGATGTTCAGTTCAATCTTTTTGCAACTAAAGATATTTTCATGATGCAATATTATAATAATTAAATTGCAAATAGGTTACACATGAAAATCATTTATAGGGAAACTCCAATCTTCGCTTATCCGTGACGTTTCGCCTCACCGCAAAAATTGCCAGCACGCCCTGAATCACTGTTTTGGGGATTTACTCCCGTGCTAGTATTGGGACTCTGGCTTGGTGCATAATGTTTGGCTACACTTGTACAGTATTTTCCCCTGCAAGATGGCAACGCTTGAATATCATACATTATTACAGTAACATTTGGATGTGGATAATATTGTGAATTTAGGTATGGTTTGGTTAGAATGTTTTGCAATTTAACGTATTTCTTTGTTATTTCTGAAATAATCATAATATTTTATTACTAAAACATGTTTAATTGCACAAACATGTAACCTAAAAACACCTAAATTGGTAATATTACCAATAGAAGTTACAAATTTGATAGTGAGGAGGACTATGAACTGCAGGCAATTTGTGGAGTATAATTTTATCACAAAAACGTACATATTTTACACTCGTACCCCACTATTTCCCTGATGTACATAGCCCTCGCCAATATTTTATTTGTAACTTATATAGGTAAAATTCTTAATTTAGGTATTGTTCAGTTAGATCTTTGTGGAATTTATTGTATTTGCATGATAATATATTACGATTATGTACATATTTTTCACTTGTACCATGCAATAAACACCTCTCACAATACTACACATTTTCCCAATATAATGCATTTTACATCTAAAATTTAAAATGTGTTAAATTACTCGTCCAATCCATTGGTCATAAATGATATACCATGCCACAACGTGTATTCAATCTGACCACCCTCAATACACTCAAAGTACAGCACAAATATAATATTTTAACTTTTACAATAAATGTAATATCACACAACGCTCGTATTTATTGTGAGTGTGCAGCATGCCAGAACTAGGGTGTGCCCTAGGGAATATATTAGACAGGGACAGTTGTATTTGTTATGTTTGCCCGGTTTTCACATGTACTGTCAATATGCCCCACTTGCAGAGACAGATTAATGTTTAGAGTGTAATTGGAGAGGCCTGAGGAAAATTAATTTGAATGAATGTAACAGTGTGTGTGCACTAACAACAGGTATTTACTTAGAGGAGATGTGAGAACTGCATGTGTAACAATATCAGTCAAGACACCAATTCTTACATACCAAATTGTTGAATATACTTTGCTAAATGATTATTATATCTTTTAATAGTTTTGTCATACTTATGTACTTCAGGGTGGCTACAGACAGGGAAAACCTGGAAAAGTCAGGGAATTGCAAACAGCCCTGTAAAACAGTGAAATCAGGGAATTTTTTACACATTAAAATGTTTAGATTACTTTTAATTCTCCTGTGCAAAATTGTTTGATGTACACAATTGGTGACGTAAAAGTGACATTTGCTGAGTGCCAGTTTGCTGAGTTGGAGCATCAGTATTTGTGGCGTGCATCAAACCAGAAACTAGTCTTTAAAAGGCTTCTTATGGGGTGCCACAGAAGTGATATTTCATAAAACATAAAAATGTTTTGCAGACTTAGTTGGAGTATTCGAGTACTACTCTTGTTGGCTCGGCCACTTATGGCCTTACACCTAGTTAGGGATCCTCGTCTCCTGCTCTTCCTTAGTGTGGCTGACTTTATTTAGTACCCTCCTTTATGCCATAGACCCATAACAGTGGTGCAAAGTGGCTAGCTAAGAGGGCAGCTGCCTCTGAGCCTAGCGTGAACTACAACCCAGTGCCAATTGCCTTCTGCAGTCTGACCCCCCGGGGACGAGCTCAAGCCGCCCGACAACTGACGAGGCCTCACCTTCCAGTCCCTCCATGCTCCTATTTCAGCCACTCTACAAGATCACCGGCGAGCCGCGTCAAGTAGTCCTTGACTTCCGCTGGGACTCTCTGTACCTCTGTACCACTGGGTATAGCGAACGCATCGTTTCAGCCCACCAGGGCCAGCAGCTCTCCGCGGGCTCCTACCAGCACCACCTTCGTCCAAGGACTGGACATGAGTTCAGCCGGCACCAGCAGAAACAGCGGCAGAGTGAGGAGCTACCCTGGGCTACGCCCACTCTGGGTAAACCAGTGGCTGTGTGCAAACCAGTGTTGCAGAAGACAGTTAAGCCCACACCAGACTTTGTGCCGTGCTGTCAAGCCACGCACCTCAGCTTATATAACTGGCCAGGGTCCGGTTAGTAGCCAATAAAGTCAGCTCAGTCATATCGCCTGTGTCTCAGACACACTAAAACCTTGCCTGACCTTTATATCGTCATCAGTCACCTGATGTCAGCTTCAATATATTACATGACTCTTAAAATTCCTTTCATTAAATGGATGGCTGCAAGAGTGTAAGTTAATTAACATTTATATTAGTTTGTTTACAAGGCTTCAATTAAACAAATCTTATGAAAAATGTGATTTTATTTCATTGGTATAGGTCTGGGGGAAAAAAATGTTATAGACAGGGAAAACCTGGAAAAGTCAAAAAATTTAATTTTTTGTTTTGAGTAGCCACCATGTATTTAAAACCATGTTACCTTCGTACCAGAGGACAATCTCACGCAACACTAAACATAAGAATAAGCTTTTGGGTTGGTAGCACTCACACTAGTCGCAATATGCTTTATTTGACAGAATATTTAGAGAAAACAAGAAAACACTCTTAAAATTAACAAGAAACCCACATCCATACACTTGCAATTAGGCTATCACTCGGTGGCGAGATCTCTTACCTCTCCTTCACCCAACCAACTCCTTTCCACTCCCTTCCTGAACTTACCAACCCCTCTCACAGATACCAATTCCTCCCTCAACACATTCCACTCCCTCACAGACCTCACAGGCATGGACTGCCTACCCTGCTCTGTTCTCCACGCCCTCTGAAGCTTCTCACTGTTGTTTCCTCTTCCTCTAAATACCCCTTTACTTAGTTTGCAGTGTAGCCCTCCCCATCCTCCCTCTTCATTCACCAACCTGTACATCCTGACTAGCAGTTTTCCTCCTGTCCCTCAATGAGCTCCACCCCATTTCTTTTATCATTACTGATTGCCTATAGTTCCCTTCTTCCTCATCATCCTGCCCCTGCCTTCTCCACCTACCCTTCACCCATCTTGCTGCCCTTCTCTGCACCTTTTCCAGTTCTCGCACCTCCACTTCTACATATGGGTCCCATACTGCTGCAGTATATTCTAACATTGGCGTACCGTTGTACCATATGCCTTCTCCTTCACCTCACAGCTGACTCCCTTCAGCACCCTTCCCAGTATATTCAGAGCCCTTCTTCCCTTTGCAACCACCCTCTCTACCTATTTTTTCCATCTGAGGTCTCCCTGCAGTACAATCCGTAGATACTTATGTTCTGTTGCTTCTTCTATCTCTTGTCCCTCCCATCTATACATGTCCTTGCTTATCACTTTCTTCCTTGTAAACCCCACTACCTTAGTTTTTCTTACATTTATCTTCATTTTATTTTTCCTGGTCCACAATCTTATTTTTCCCTTAATCCCCAAACCCATGTCATTTACCATTATGGTAAATAATGAAGGACCCAGCACGCTTCCCTGTGGTACCCCTGACGTAACCTCCTCTTCCTCCGATATTGCCTTCCCCCACTTTCACCCTCTGCCTTCGCCCCCTGAGGAAGTCCCCTATACATTCCACTACCCTCCTGTCCGGTATCAGCGCTTCCACTTTCCTCATCAATGTCCCATGGGGCACTTTATCAAATGCCTTCTCAAAATCCTTTTAATATTAAACTAAATAATAACATAACATAGCACTGACATGATAAAACCTCAACACAATTGCAGACAAGACAATACACAGACATGAAGTCTCTTGAATAGGAACAAAAATAATTACTTTAATTTAATTCTAACAACACATTCACTGGGACACAAAATTAAACTGGCAACGAGGCTGGGTACTGAAATGAGGAAAACTTGATATTAGAATACTGCATAATAACATGGAAATTTATCAATAACTAGTGCCAGAAATAAGCAGGAACTTCCGAAAAATTACGTATTTTTCCTAAACACAGCATTCAAATGATAAAGCATTGAAATGCTGGTGAGGCTCATGAATTTCTATAGCTTGGTGTAATTATTCTGCAGTAAAAATGAATTGCTAATTATTCTAGCTCGGTAAGGCTACAAACTTCTGAATTTCCCAGGCCTCTAGGTATGTCTCTTTTTCCCCTCTTCATTCTTGCAAAATAGGCTTTCAAATTTAGGTGTCACTGCAAAATTTTAACATTCCACTACATTTAAAATTTCTAAAAGGGGGGTGCATTCAACAATCCCAGGTAAACGTTGTATTTATTTTTTTGAGGACATGATACTGGTTACTTCAGTTCCTGAAGTCAAACCTTTTTACTGGCGTACATCGTAGCTGGAATGGTGCTGGCGACGTTCTCAGCCGGAGATCACTCAAATTTTGACCAGCCTAGCATTACTTTGCTGTATGTCGAATTTTCTGATATTAACATGGACAGTCACAATCATGTTCATTGTCCTCAATAGCTGTTAGAAATAACTCACAAGAAAAATGGCTTAATGGAGCCAAGCTATGTTAAAACAATGACTTTCTTATACACAATATCATAAGGAATCTTTTTTCAATAAATTTGTACATAGTTACCATCTTTGACTTCTATGTTCCACGTCAACCAGCATACATTAAAAATGTTCCTGTTAAGAGAATTGACAACTATATTCCAAAATATGTTATTAACTTTACAATAAAATTATACTGCACTGGAATAAAATTTGTTTGCAAATTAAAATTACTTCAGCAAGAAGTGTAAAATTATTTTATATTTTTATGCAGTGAAATACTAGGACTTTCTATAACTCTTTTACCAGAAATTTAAAAGGAAACATCAACATATCTTTACTACATCATCCTCTTCCAAAGGTAAACAAACAAGTCTGTGTTCAATGACAACAGCCAGCGGTGGTTTCTAGCACCACATTATGCACAATTATTTTAGTTCACACGCCAAACAGCACTTTTACATTAAAACCTGCAGCACAGTGCACCATTGCAGCTTACAATCATGGCGGACAGAACCACTGTCTTATTGGTCACAGTGTACTGAACAATAAAATGGAGACACACGTCTTCTGTATAAACACACCATCTCTCAATGTATTTGTACAATATGTATATTTATTTTAATAATAATACATTATGTAGTACATTCCTCTCATCAATATAGACAAGGTAATCCTTGAGTAATTCACCAGAATTACATAATCTTTCGACACTGTTTGTTACCGGTGTTGTATCTGTATAATCTCAGCATCGTGGCTTAATTATATGCAGTACATGTAGTTTTATACATTAAAGATTCGTTTCAAACTGTATTCTTACATATAATACAATTGTTAGACCTGATATAAATGTATTCTACACAAGTTATACGTGTTTTATAGCATAAACACAACATTTTTATAACCCCTCTCCCTATCACTTTTAATTTTTTTTACCAAAAACTACTCGAAGCCCCTTAAAAATCCCTAGTAATTATGATTACTAATCGTATCTAACATATCCAGGTATTATTTTTTCCCATTTTCGAAAAAGCCCCTATTCTGGAATTTTTTAGATCTTTGAATGCTGCCATCGTATTGTATCCAGCAGTAGTTGATACAGTTCAAATTTATTTAGGCCATTTTACAGCTGAAATTAATTTCTCACCACATGCTCATAGTGAGTGCAACAAGCACGTATTATGGCCAAACTGTTATGGGTAATATGTACACACGTTGAAATATGATGCCTTTGCAAAGTTAACTTATCCACCATGTAAAATATCTTGAAGTTAATTTGTAAATAAATGTGGCAGGTGCAAGAGAGTGCAAGTACACATCTTTGCTCTTTTGCATTCACTCTGACAAATTAAGATTACCAATGAACATTCTCTGTGATGTCTTTTGCAAGAGCGGGAGAGCATGACAGAGTGCTCTTTGAATCATTTGAAACATTGCCATAGGAATAAGACAGTGAACAGCAAGATAACACAGCAGAGCTAGATGAACTAATTTTTCGTGTCATAATTAACCCACATAATCACATGCTAGTGACATATCACAGAAAAGCAAGACATTGGCAAGCTTTGCTGGACATGAATGTGGTATGTATTGTTCAAATACACATTTAGCTATTGCCAGCATACATGAATTTTTAATGTGAAAGCACACTAATCCCAGCTGTCTAAATAAAATGCAAAATTAAGTTAGTAAAATAACTATTGTGATGAACAGTATAAATTTGTACTCTTTAGTTGGACGCCGGCTAAGAGCCAGCAACCCATAGGTCATGACTGCACTCACCGCCCTCACTAACATGTGGGTAGCATGTGCGCTCAGCTCGCCACGATAATGGACTTTCCTGACGGGAAACAATTTTAGTGCTATATATTTTCTTATTTCCAAGGTTAAATTTGTGCCAGTGTAGCATGTCTTTCTTTCAGGGTAAAATGTGAGCAAAAATGTTCTTTTCGTAATATTGCACCATGTTGGCTTTTGAAATTTGAAGGGCGTGCTGCGCAGAAGAGCTGGACACTGATATTCAGACGTGAACACCTTCAAAAGACAATTTCTTGATAATGACTTTTCTGATTTGTATTAAAATAATTTTAAGTGTCACTTCTTTTCACGTAATAACATTTTCACTCGACGTGCATAGCACGTCCGCTTGTGTGAACCCCGTAGGCAGCCATGGTAGGTCTGCGTGACCCCTGCCTCTGGGCAGTCCTAGGAGAGTTGGCGAGGTAAGATGCTGTCATATACGCACTTCATATTTTTGCACTGAGTTAGATTTCCATAGATCACTTTAGTCTACCGGTTAACCTTTGCTTTGCGTATGTTTTGCCAGACAGCCCCAGCATCATGCTTCCACTTAAATAAATATTTTGCGTCCTTGCAGTTTTTTGAAACTTAAATCGAGGGAAGGAGGAAAGATGTTGGAGAGGTCATACGACCCACGCAACTTTGAATCAGGCGTCATCCGCCTATGTTAAAGGCTTTTGCTTTGTAATTTCTGCTTCATTGCCACAAGCAGTATTAAGGGTAAATTTATATGTATGTCTTTTTATGGTTTTTGTCATGTTAAATTGTTTTACGGCCACATCATTTGCGACCTGTAAGAATGCTTTCACGCACCTGCATGTTTGTTGTGCTTATTCATGTCGTGCCCCATGCTTTGTAATTCATATTTTTGTGTAATTTGTACGGTGACATTATTTTTGTCCTAGCCTGCTAAGTGTACAAGACCGTCGCCACATCACGTGGTTAGGGGACATGTCCCGACAAGTATGCGTTAGTGACATAGGTTATCACACGTGTTTATTGTTAATGTTTGTACTTCGTGTCCCAACTCCGGGTGAAATCTGCAGTCCATCACAGTGGCGGTTTCCCCTTACCCTGTGGAGGAATTGTCCATCGCAGAGTGCGCTTGTTGAATCAGGAGCTAGGGGAATCGCCCATCACGGAATTAGCTAGTCACACCAGGGATTAAGCGTAATTCATTATTAGAACGATGTGTACATGTGGAACAATGAAAGTAATTCTCAGTGCATAAAATATGTTTTTTTGTAGTGTCAGAGGCAGCAAACTCCTACTTTTGACAGTGTTTTTCACAATATGTTTAGTAATGCAAAGTGCTTTGTAAAGATGCTCGGGTGAGATAAACACACAGAACCCACAGCATCCCTGAGAACCCTGAGTCTCGAGTGCGGTGTCCGAGAAGCACCGCTGGCGCCCACCCACCAGTAAGTAAAAGTGTATTAGTTTGTCTTATGTCTCGCCCAACAGCATCAAGTTCCATTGAATGCTGTATTGGATTTTGAACATTAATTGTTTGTTACTCTGTTTTACAATTTGGAGGTCGCTGGAAAATAATTTGTTTTGTTTATTGTCATCGGAGATAGTCACAGAAGTGCCATGCAGGTTTTCTCATATGGAACTACAAAACTATCGTAACTTTATGGGGCTGACAGTCCAACCTCTCAAAAAGCTGCGGCTCTAGCTTAAGATGGTCCGGCGTGCATGGCAGCTTCAATCAGAAGACTTAGATGGTCATGGTTCGTCCACCCACGTTATCCGATAAGCGGAAATCACGGTGACGTCACAATGTGTCAAACTATATTGTTACAATGTGAGTTCTCTTTGGACTATCCTGAATATTATTCAAATTCCTGCTTGGAGGGTACACAGGGGTAGTTTCCTTATCATTACAATAAGTCTGACGTGTTCGGCTGCTTGCGAGAGGTAGGATATGCCAGGTTCATATACAGACCTTCTAGCATGGTGATGGATGCGGATAAAGTTGGTGATATTCCCAGGGTGCCAGCTTCTCTACGTCTTGGAAAAGCACGAGGTTCTTTAATTTCTCATGGTCGTTACAGGTTGACAGCCTGTGGTGGCAACTCCCTGCAGCACATGTCTAATTATGGATTGATACCATCATGGTTACACACATTACACACACTTATGCACGGTGGATTACCACATTGCAGCAATTACTGGAGAGGACCAGTTCCCGTGGTTATAATTAAATAAATAAATAATGAAAGATGCTGGTTTCAAAGAAGTTAGTTGTAATATTACTGAAAAGGTACACGCGTAACACAAACAAGTCCTCGTGTTTGAAGCGGGCCTGGCACGTGAGCCCTGCCAAAGGCCTATGCTGACAAAGGTGTAGAACAGCTGGGTGGAAATTATGGTGTTAAACTCTCAGGGGTCATGTGTCTATGGAGAAGAGCACTAACACATGGGAGGAGCAAAATGAAAAGGTTCCGAAACTTTGATTGAACTATTGAACACTGACATGATTTACCACAACTGATGAAGCTCTTGTGGCATGTGGCATGGTACACGTCTACCCTTGATGGCCCACTGTTCCAGACTAAAGATGGTGGCGCGGAGAAGCCATTAGCAATGGTCATCTTCCTGTCAGCATCATGAGGGAAATTAATAAAAAATACAGACACTGAACAGTATACATAAGAAAGTAAACAAAAGGCATGCGAACACTCAGACAAATTATTAAGTATTTATGAATGATTAGAACTCTTCTGGAAGGTCTTAGTTCGTTGTTGCTAAGCGTCTTTCAAAAAGTGGAAATGAAGTGACTGCAACAAAAGACTAGTATTTGTTGTGGTGGCAGTTTGAGAACGCTTATGTCATCTTACACTGCACTGGACTGCACTCAGTGTGCCACATCTTCCACTTCATTTGCATTTGCACTTGTATTGGGTTCAATTATTTTCCATGTTCCAATTGTCAATTGCATTGAAAAAGTGTGCACTGAATGCAATTTTCGCAGCATTCTCTTCTGTGTCATTTGAGTGCAAAAAACACATTTGGCAGTCATGTGATAATTGCACTTATATAGTTTTCAGGGTGTACTGAGTGTGTGCCCCCTGTGCAGTCAATTGGAAGATGCCATTAGTTTGACACCACAATTGAGAGGTGAATTTGTAATTTAAGTGGAATATGTCAGGCTGCTTTTTTTATGTTAAGAGAAGCACTGATTCTGGGAAATAGTGTTGCCATTCTGTGTCACTTCCCCACCCCATTCTGCTTGAGAGTGTAAAGGACAATGTGCCAAAGTCATCACTGGTAACCCGAAGAATGGGTGGAAATTTACAAAGCAGTACCACAGTATGTGCCATGGTAAGAAGCAGATTGGGACTCTTGCTTTTTCTGCCCTTGAGCAGATTGAATGTCTGGTGTTATTGTTTCAAGAATGTTCTGGTCATCACCCTTACCTCTCTTGGCACTATTTGGGGTGCAGAGAATGGGAACCTTCTAACTTGAACCCGCTGAGCTATATAAGCACAGCGGGCATTCAAGTTGGGAGTCTGGAGCCTTGTTCAGGATCAAGCTCCAGGTATGAGCAGCAAGCGAAGCTACAGAAATCCTGCACTTACTGAGGATAATAGGAATTAATGATAGAGTTAGGTAGTTTACTGTCTGAAATAATAGCTGTGTTTTTGTTCAGCATTATAAATAAATTAAGAAATTATATTTAGCTTTTTATTTTTATTAGTACCTCCATACCTTGGATACAATCTCATGATAATTTGCAATAGTATATTAACTTAATTTTATTTCTTTGAAAAATCTTTGCCCTGCTGAAAAAAAAGGGAATATCTAAAGTTCATAATGGATAATGTGTGTGTTGAGTTTGATGGTGAATATTTTGTTTAGGTCATATTTCTGACCATGTTTAAATTAGGTGATTTCTTTCTTTTACAGAAAGCGGGAATAACTTCGATGAAGCCACCATGTCTGTAAACATGAAATTGGATGGTGGGAATCCATCGGCGGTTAATAAAAACCCCAAAATAATTAAAGGTAAGTTGTTTGATGAATTAAGTAAAATTGCTCCTAGTATTTACATATTTTTATGTCTCAGATTTTAAAATATACTAGGTCCTATAACATAATTGTATTTTTAATTAGTATTTGTTTCCCTAATAGATATAAATTGTAATGCGCCAATGATTTTCCATAAATTAAAAGAAAAATCAGGAGAAATATTATGATAACAGAGATTAATATAAAACTGAAAAAATAATCTCTACCCTAAGGTGATAAAAATAGCTTGTTTATTTCCTAGTAAAATATTTTTATCTGTTGGTATAGCCCATTCATGGTTTGTTTGAATGTTTTGTAATAATGTTTGAAAAATCACCCTAAGATTAGCATGTCAGTCTGTGAAACACTAACTTAGTATCTTTTATAACTTATTGACACATGACACCCTGGGCTAATGGAGAACGTCAGTACGCCAAGAGGGTTGTTTGTGGGTGCTAGGTCACGCGCACCCAGTGGCGGGGGTTTCTGGTTTACTTCAGTGTTTGTGATACTGGCGTGCGTCCAGTTTAAAATACTGGCCTGGTAGCTTTACGGCAGGGCACAAAATCAGGTTCCGTGAGAGTGATCTTGTGTTTTAGTGGATTGGCACTAGTTGGTATACCTGGTAGACGCGTAATCTGTGGAAGCTGCTTAACCTGCATCAATTCTGGCCTGTGTAACTTTGAGATAGGTTGGTGAGTGGGCAGAAGTACGAAAGTTGTGCCGGTCATATGGGTTGGTTCCACTGGCTCAAATCCCCCAAAGCGTGGGTTGGCATGTCCCAAGAACAAATCTTGTCTGCTTAAGTAAGCTGCAAACACGGGATGTGTTTCCTCGCTCAGACAAATTGGGTCCTCAAAGAGGTCCTTAGGAATCTCTGGTGTTGATGGTTATCTGCAGGTGGCACAATGCCCGGGCTTGGTCCTTCAGTGAAAGTTTTGCGAACCAGGGCAAGAATAGGGGGTTGAGCTCCTGCAAATGCCCGGAAGCAATAAGCACCTGTCTAACTGTATCTCGGTTACCACTCCAACTAGAGTAGGACATTTAGACTGAATGACTCTCTCATGTCCATGAAGAGATGGTAGGTGACGTATTGTCCTACCTGGTGTACAACCACTTGTTGTGTCTGCTGACCGAAATAGGTGTCCCTATCCCAGCGCTTTTTTTCAAAAAGGTGGTGAACACTGACAGTCAGGCCTTGTCGGCGGACAGTCCCTGCATGTGGGTGAGTGTCTCAGAAGGAACAGTCTCCTCCAACTCGGAGAACACTAACTCTGGCGCTGTAGCGCAGTGGAGAATTAGCCACTGAGCCGGCAAGCTGACCTCAAGAGACTTGAGTATCTAGTGTCAAGGCTCTACCATTCTGGACACCAGAGTGCACAGAAAGGGGGACCATCAAATGTGTGTGTGGGTATTCAGTTTGGTGTATTGCAGTTTACTTAATTCCCTGGTCACCTGCAATCACTTGGCTGGCATGGAATCCACTGGGATAGGAATTACTGCTATGGGAAAGACACCTTTGAGTTGGTAACAGTCTGTTTACTTCGCCGTACAGTAAAAATACAGGATGGTGTCCCACTACCTCCTAACATCGGCAAGAACTTACGGCAGCTTAACCTACACTGTGCCAGGTGAAGGCGACTTGGTCCTAAGCTGAACTAACTTGAACTGGTACTACTGCTGGTGTTGCCCAGAAGGGGCCGCAGTGTCTAGGTGTGTAGACAGCGTTGTCGGTGGTTGGATCTTAGGCACAGTGTGCTGTGAAGATAGGCTGGTAAAGGATATCTCCAGCAATGAGTTGTGGTGGAGGTAAGGAGCTGAGGTTCCTACAGCACAAATGCGGTGAAGGAAAGATAGATATGGAGCAAGCAAGCAGGCTGATTGTCAAGAGCTCCGGCAGAGTCTGCGGTGGAGGCAATGAAGACTGGTCACAATAGTCGCTTGGATTCCGTAGGGACCTTTGGCACGAATGTGGTGAAGGTCCGGAGGAAACTGGCTTCTAATTTTTTTATGGCGAGCCCTCAAATCCCTTCTATACCAGCGTGAGCACCTTTGCAGTTCTGTGTCCTCCGGCATGAATATTAGTAATTATGATGGTTGGAGAATGGGATGCGTCTTAGGGCAAGCCCTACATGCCTTAGGTCTGTTTGAATTATCAAAAATTGGGCGCATGTATCGTGACTGAACAGGGCTGTCTGGTGCCATGGCCGCAATTGTAGCCATGGACACACCCCGAAAGAAGAAATGTCTAGATGGAAGAGCATAGTAAACCAGGTAAATTGGGGAGGGCCTGGAAAAATCCGTGTGACAGTTGCAAAGGATAAATGAAATTCCTTTTATTGGATTAGGGCTGGAGAAAGTAGAGTGTTTGTTAGTTCGCTAAGATAGATAAGTATATCCAGGGACACAACTGTGCTACCTGTCCACAGATGCCAGTGATCACTCTGGAAGCAGAAAAAAATCTTAGTTTCCAGGTATAAAAATAGGAGTATTTAGGAAGAGGAAGGGTGTGGTACGGCGATGTAATGAAATGAAATTATCGACCCGATATTATATTTGCGGGTTATGTGGTTCCTGTATTTGTTAGTGTAGGTGTAAGTAAATGTGGGTGCGCATCAACACTGCCCCCGTCTGCCACTGCAGAGAGCACACTATCAACACAGGCCTCTGTAGTCATTTGCTGCTTAACTGACCCAAGGCTGCCTTGGAATCGGCAGTGGGGATTGGGCCATACATACAGCAGCTGACATATGTTGGAAGTGTTTGTGCATGTGTGGACGGCGGGATGTTTGCAATGGAAATCGCAGGGATTGGCATCTAAGGGCGGCGGCCCGTTATTTTATACTCTTGGCTGGTGTACCCCTTCAGTCAGGCTGGATAGGGGTGGTTGTTGGAGAGGGGGTGGCTGTAGCATAGCTTCCTGATGGCGTGACATCATCGGCTGGCTTGGAGAATCTAGATGCGGTAAAATGTACAGGAAGAGCCATCTGGCAGTGTGTAGTGGTGCTGGAGTGCCTTGGATGCATAGCATTTGTGGCTCGGTCGGTGAACAGTACAATTTAGACTGGAGTGCCCATCCATGAGCCGTTGTAGACAGTACAATCTTGCATCTTGTGATGCGTGGTAATAATGACATCTCCGTAGAAATTGAGCGGCAAGGCTTACTCACTGATGAGGCTAAGTTGTTAAATCATTTTTGAAAAGACGTCCTGCAGCATTACAATATTTATTTTGTATTCAATACAAATTAAAAACTGAGAGAACAGCAATATGTTGGCAATGGCTAGTGCGAGATGGTTCACAGCTAACATATTGTTTTAAATTAGTTTTTTTGGTATGCTATTAGTAAATTAAATGTTGCCTATTGAATTATTTATTTTTTTAGGTAGCACTGATGGAAATACAATTCATTGTTACAGTAAAAAATATCAGAGCAAAATATGGGGTGTGGGCTCTAGTGACATGGTGTTTTTTTGTCAGAGGAGAAAACTTGAATATGCGGAGCCTCTCCCCCTTCTTTCGTTCTCTTTTTTTCTCTCTGTCTATCTCTCTCTCTCTCTCTCTCTGTAGAGGGTAGGGATTGAGCACTGTGCCGTTTTTAGCAGTGAACACCTGCTGTGCTTATGACATCTGTATGGCAAATTACAGTAGAACATTATTATAACAAACCTCAAGGGACTAAAAATATACCTAGTTTGTTATAGTAAAGTTCTTTATAGTTAAGCAGACAAAAAAAAATTCTTGAGGTAAAATTAGATGCACTGGCCAAGAAAGTAACTGAATCACGCTGCATATGGGAGGATAACAGGTCGTGCTCTGCTGAAGAACCGTAGGTGTGCAACACGGTTGCATCGGGAATACTCACAGGGGTGCTCGGAAGTAGTATGTTCAGAAGCTTATAAAATGAAAAAATAATAAGTTAATAAAACACACCACACGTACATCACAAGTGCTTTTAGTATCAAGATATGCAGATAAGTTCGGGTTCCGAGATTCCATTTTTATTCTGCGAGCCTTTGAAGTTCAAAATTTGAACACACCTCGAACAAAGTGCTGAGTTCATACACACATGTGTAAAAATTACTGTAAGCCACTTAAGGTAATACAAACAATAAACACGTTGCTCTCACGTGCCTAGTATATTATAGTATATATACAGAAAAGTTGGGTTCCGAACTGCCATTTTTCTATTATGGGTCTTTGAATTTCGCATTTTGTTCGAGGAATGTGTTCAGATTGCGAAATTCAAAGCCTCGCAGCATAAAAATGAAATCTTGGAACCCGGACTTTTCTGCATATCTTGATACCGTACTAAAGGCACTTGTGAGCAACCTGCATATGGTCTGTATTACCTACAGTGGCAGGATTTTTAAATATTTGCCTATGAACTTGTCACTTTGTTCGAGGTGTGTCACGTTTTCGGACGGGTGATAAATTTATTTTTTCTATTTCAGAACGTTGACATATTATCAGGCGCTTACGAAAAGTCACCCGGTTAACGCAATTAGGTTAAAAGTTTAAAAGGTTAAGTGATAGAGTTAAAGTTAACTCGCGTTCGGAAAGGCACCTAGGGGGTTAACTCGATAAACTCTAGACTAACCCAATTCGACAGCAGGGTAAAATTTGCTCTGGCAGATGACACACATGGAATAGCACGTAATTATGTAAACATTGCAGCAACAAAAACAAACAAGTAAACTAAAATAAGTTTTGAAATCTGGAAACAATCAAAATATGTAAAAGTATAAATGGTTAGCTTCCTTGGCCAGTCATTGTAGCCCGGATATTAAATTTTATACCTAACTGAGACAGAATACAAATGTATTGTATTATTGCAGTACTGCTTAATGCAATGTGTTTTTTTTCAGTTGTTTGTTCACAACATAATTGAACAAAAACTCTTCATAGTCGTCATCATTATCGTCATCCAACACAGTATTTAATAACTGCACTGAATATTCTTCCCGTTCCCGCCATCTCATAACCAGAGTTACTCTAAGGGCCGGTTTCACCAACGAAGATTAACTTTTCAGAATATCAAGATAATTTTATCCAGATGAGAGGTTTAGCTTAGATTTTTATCTCGATAATGTTCAGCGTGTTTCACCATGTTTAATCTCAGTAAAGAATATCTCATTAAAATTATCTCGATATTCTGACAATCATGAGTTTCTCTTGGTAAACATTAGAGACTTTTCTTTGAGCTGGTTCAGAGAAATCATTTTGAGAAAGTATGGCAAGTTGGGAAGGCATTGTGGTCGTAAGGAAACAGAGAAACTGAACTTTTTCATCCCATGAAAAACACAGTTTGTTAGACTAAATTACAGAACATTTAAATAACATTGAAAATAAATAAACTGATACTTTGACACAACAAAAAAAAGTGAAACAGTGGCGAACAATTGCAAATAGTTTCAATTGTACATATCGTGATCACTACAGGACAGCAGACAACTTGAAGGTGGTGTGGGATAACCCATAAAACCATACGCGAAAAACCTATTTACACGAACGTGTCCATGCTAAGGGGTGCAGTGTGTACTGTCCTCAAAATAGCTACCCCAAGATCAGTGTATACTGCCACTAGTAAAGCCAGTGGAATGTTATTCCAGTAGAGACTCGTCAGTTGTCATAAACACAGCTCAGATGAGTAACCCTGCAAATGCTTGAGATAACTATGCCTCGACTGAGTCCGATGGTTGGAGGACAGTCTCTGCCAGCCATGTGAAAAACTGTATGGCAACATCTTCCTGGACTAATAAATGACGACGACCAGCAATGCACTCAAACAAAAAAAAGCTGAAGTGCCCGGAATATTGCAAAAATTGAGTTAACAAAAAGTTTGTAAATAAAGAAAACAAGGCAATGAAAGAGATTCGTCAATTGAAGTTACAACAGGAACAAGAAAGAACTAAACAGGAGAAGCTTCCAACAGAGCCCTTAACTTTGCAAATCCTAAAACTAAAAACAGAACTAAGTTATTAATGTGTTATCTGTTGTGGTTTAGTTCACATCTGCTTTTGAGTATATTCAGACATTTATAATTTAAAACACTACTGGTGTTTGTCATATTCTTGATTTGAATTAGGCCTACAAAGTAACTTGTTTATTTTACAGTTATACATAATGTTAATGCAGAATAGTTGTAAAGGGAAATAGTAAAACGATATAGTCTGTTTGACAATTGTGTGTTTGATATAAGGTGAAAGTGCACTTTAACCTCTACATCATAAATTTCAAAATAATTTACTCTTTCATTTAAACATCACGGACAGCAAACAATAAAATCCTCATCACTTTTCTTTTCAAAAATTAAATTGTACATTGCCCGAGCCAATTTCTCTTTATTCTGGTTTAAATAACTTTGCCCTCTCGTAGCCTTCCGAAAATATTTGTTTATGTTTTACAGTTTAATCCCAATAATGAGACTTAAACCTTCAAAATCGGCAGGTTAATATATGGAGGTATTCAGAGAAAATTGAGATTAATGTGTGTGGTGAAATACAAAATATAGATAATCAAGATTTTTTGTCAGTTAATCTTGATAAACTATAATTAGCTCGTGTGGTGAAACCAGCCTTAAAACGTTCAAAGCAACCTGGTTAACCACAAGTGATCGTGTAAACATGGTCACGTGACGGAGTTAACCCAGTTAACTTTACCAGGTTACTTTTCGTAAGCTCCTGTTGACAATGACAATTTTTTTTCCTTCCATTATCTACAGTTTTAATTATTGCAATTTTGTTTTCATGTCAGTGGTATTTCACTTCCTTGGCAACATTTTTGCAAACAATCCAGAACAAACTTATTAAACGATAGTAAGATTTATTTACAATTCATTGAAAATACGTTTAGATGTTAAGGTAACCTCATTTTGCAATTCACTTCAACGTAAAATATACCAATCTCCGATGTTGATCTGAGAACAGACCAGAGATATAGCGACAGCATTTTGTTGTACGTAAAACTTCGGCGAAGTCAAAGGCTTGTTATCTGTGCCTACAAGTAGGCATTGGTTGTAAAGATAGGTCTGGACACTTGCCGTCGTTTTGCGTATGCTTAGTGAAGCTCGAGTAGAAATAGTAATAGTAGAAGCATGACCCAAAACAATCAAGTTTCTCCCATAAGAATACATGCACTGCAAGTTCATACTCGTAAAAAGTGTAAAAATTATCGTAATTTCGTGTTCTATATTTCTGAAATTGTAATAATTTTTGTGTGACAATTAAAAGAAGATTAAATTTATGTAATGCAATGATTTTTGTGTAATAGTATTCCGATTTAACGAAAACAATTGTGTTTATTCTGAGAATGTAAACATACTACATAGGCTAGCAAGTATCAAATGAGTTGTAATAAACGCAATTTCACATTTTAAATTTCTTAAATCATAATAATTTTTTGCGTGACAAGTTAAAAAGATAAAAGTTGTGTAATGCAATGATTTTTGTGGTATAGTATTCCGATTTATCGTAAACAATCATGTTTATTCCGAATGAATACATGCAGGCTAGCGACAAACTAGTTGTAATAGTAATTAGCAAAATTTCACATTTTATTTTTTAAACTGTGATGTGGTGTTTATATGTGACATTGGGACAAGAATAAATTTCCATAACGCAAGAGTTGTGTTGTAATATTACGATTTAACATAAATAAAAGGTGCCTTTTAAAGATAACCTATTACTCATTAAACTACCTGATGTCTTCCTTTCCATATGACAGGTTTTCATAGCAACTATAGTTTATATTATGTTTTTGTCCAAATAATGTACTTGGAATTGAGTCAAAATTTGTTACCCAATTATTAGTGTAACTAAAATAAGATAGAAAATAGCATATTTGAGAAGTACAGAAATTGCTCAGTCATGCCTCAACATTTCATTTTTGAATTAAGTTTAAATTATAGGCAACAATTCCACATAGGGGAATAGTTGCAGAGATCAGGGGAATTATGAAGTAAAACTTTTAAAAATCTAATGGAATCCTTTATTAAAAATAATGTCAAAACTACAATTTATTGCCATCCACACTGAACAGTCCCTCTTCTGAAAAAGTGTGTTTACGCTGAAGTAAATAAATTCCATTTTCAAATACTCATACCCACAAAGCTGTATTTCACAAAAAAGCATGAGTAGTTACTGTTAAAAGAAAAAAAATTTCATCTTATTTCAGTGTTCATTCACAAAGTAACATGTTTGTTTACAACTAACTTGATGTGTGTTCTAATTTACAAGCCAAGAGCCCTTGCCTGGCTGTGTATCACTGAAAAGTGTATCATGGCTGTGACGTTGAATTGTCACCTTCTGAATTTATGGTAAGGGTATGAATGCACCTTGTATATCCCATTTCTAGGGCCAAGAGCGATGTCCTTTACACATGCCCTACACTGTAAGTTTAATTGTTCATAACAATTATGCAACTTATTCTTGTCGTTTGCTGAACACTTGTTCGTACAAAAACCAAAACAACATAAGAAAATGTGTTTTAGTTCATTGATTCTTCAATCACTTATGCATTGGAGCTTAAAAATTTCAAAATGAAGATGGGTATTGGAAATTATATCCACTTCCTCAAAAAGGGATCAAGGGAATGCATAGAACTGTTCATGCTGAAAGGAACAAGGGTAAGTATAGGTCGTTCACTGTAAAATGAACACTTTTGAAAGCCCTGCTTAAGATATACTTGTGTGCACCTTGTGTATGCTCCACCTTATGAAAAATTTACATTGCCATGGACCTCATTACTTTGTACGTGCATCTGTCAAGTGAAACTGTGGAATTATTTAAAAAGTAAATATTTTTCAAATCCACTCACTTTTACATTTCGGTGCATTAAAAAACAGAAAACGAAAGGAATAATTTAAATTATTACAAATAGTTACTTAACATTTTTTATTTGACATTAAGATATGGAACTACCTTCCAGCCATCGTTACCAACATTACTGAGTGCACGTCACTGAGTGTGCACGTTAGAAGTATATGCAGGCAGGGCCAGTGTCTTTTTCTAAGGTTGATTTTAAAAGTGCTCACTTTATCATGAACAGCCTTTAACAGAGAGAGATAGATAGAGATAAATAGATAGAGAGAGATATAGAGAGATAGATAGACAGATAGAGATAGATAGATAGACAGATAGAGATAGATATATTGGAACACAGCTCTAGAGTAGTGGGGGAACAAATGTTCAAACTTATGTACTGTAAAAATATGCCAAAATAAAAACTGATCTTGAGTACAATTTCTGTGACATTGCATTTACATAACTGGTAACTTTCAGTAAAATTTTAAAATGCAAATATAATTCCATGCTAGCACTTTGCCTAACATTAAAGACCATATGATATGATATAGCTATAAAAACTATTATGGATTTAACTAGAAAATTGAACAGCAACTCATAGGCTACTGCAATTTGAAATACAACAGAAAAATTGAAAACAATGGCAGATTTTACTGATATAATGATTTTTTCTTTAAATACAACAATCCGAAAGAGGAAAGAAAAATATTCGCCAAAGTGCCATAATGACAATTTTTTTGTGGAAAGAAAAATAATGTAAAGAATGATTTTGATTTAACATGTTACATACCACAAAAGTATTTTCAATTGTTGACAGTTACATTGGTCTACATTTTGATAGTAGTGCAGCCATAGGTTGTTTACAATAATGAGCACTTTTGAGAGCCTTGCTCAAGATCTACTTGTGTGCACGTTATATGTAAAATTGATATTTCCACATGCCTCATCACTTTATTTATGCGTCAGTCAAGTGAAACTGTGAAATTGTTAGAAAAGTAAATATTTAACAAATCTGCATGTTTTTACACTTTGATGCTTTAAAAAAACAGAAAACAAAATTAATAGACCTAATTTACGTTCTCACAAATAGTTACCTTAACACTTTGTATTCAATATGAAAATATGGAATTACTTTCTATCATTACCATCTTTACTGGGCGCATATCACTCAGTGTGTCCGTTATAATATATGCAGGCAGGGGCAGTGACTTTTTTCTGAAGTTGATTTCGAAAGTGCTCACTTTATTGTGATCCACCTTACACTAAAACTGTTTTTAATTTACATGGCTGGTTGTATATATAGTACATATTTGACCCCATGTTTACTCATGTTATGTATGATGACCTACTTACACACATCTCCAAGGAAATACTATACACCATAGAATGCAAGCTGAATGTTATGCAAGTCAAATACATTGATTGTTAATGTGAATGGCTCTCCTGCATGTCCTTGCTTGGTAGTCGACATCCTGCTACATGCCAGTATTTCATGAGCCACAATTGACTGTTGTAGCTACAGTACCAGGGGCAGTTCAGGTGGTCAGTAAGCTTCCAACCATTTAATGAAAGTCTAGGATCTCACACTTGCCAAGGTGACACACATCCAGTTACAGGTGCTGATGCTGCTTTTCACCGTGCGGTACGTTGCTGTTTACAGCAATGCCTCAAGGTGCTGCATTCTCTCAGCACTGACCTTGAGTTACATAGATTCACTCCACAACTGGCAAGTTCTTCATTGCAACTAAATGGTTTTCAGAAATGAAAATACTCAAAATAATACAAGGAACTTATGGCAAAAAGAAATTAATATATTTTTTTGTGTTTTTATTTGCCAACCTTGAATAATAATGTATCTTAGAAACTCGTATAAAAATTACAGATGTTTCACAAAAAAAAAAGTTATTTATTCTAAAATCCAAGACATCCAACAGAAAATTTTGAACATAGGATATAGGCCTATATTTGGTCTTTCTAAGACAAAATTTCATGCACTGTAGTAGAGATTTGGGCATCCTTTAACATTGTGGTCTTGAGAGCCAATGAGAATGGAGCAGTGCCAGAATGCAAGGGCAGGGGAAATAAGAAATCCCAGAGAAAACCTGCCGGTCAGCACAGTTCCCAAGTGTAAAAATTCTGGAGTGACCCCACCGGGAATCAAACCTGGTTCACGTTAGGGGGAGGCAAGTGGTCTGACCACTACACCACCATGGCCTCAGTTCATGCTCTGATCCACCACAGTTGTAACTTTCCATCCACCACAGTTGTAACTTTCCAATTCTGAATTCTCCTTATACCCGAGGCCTTGTATCCGGCTAGGGGTGTTGGACAGGATGTTTTTTTACATACATTAAAGTAAATATCAACATGTGGTGTGCATGTACATTACACCTGTACAGGTATTTTTTGTGTAACAAAACTATTTTTGTGTAAAAGTTTCATTTTTATTGGAGAAAGTAATACGACTCCTTAGGAACACCATTTATTTATTCACTGCAAAATCCACCGCAATTTGGCACTGTTGTTCTATAATGCAAATTCTGAGATGTATAAACATACCTGCATATAAGACAAAATGCAACTTACACATGTCATGATTGCCCAGGCAAATTTTTGTTCCACAGTGTAAATAATTTTGATTATGTAAACATGGACAAAATTATAATACAGTGAAATATTGCTACGTTAAAAAGCTCTATGTTAAACAATTACTGAATCCAAATCAGGTAAGAAGTTACCAAATTATGTACTGAATGCATGGCAGCGTTCAGTGAGCATGCTCATGTCTCACACATCGCAGTCACGTGACACTGGCATCAGAATGTGGGGACCTCTCTTCAGCCATTTGCAAAGTCCAAAATGCCATGGTTAAATATTGCAACCTTAAATCTAGTTGTTAAAACTCGAGATGCGGGTTTTCACCAAAATACTTTCTCTAGTCCCCATAATGGGGAAGACGTAAAAAAAAAAAAACAAGCAAATACTATGTAAACATTGCACCAACAGATTTCTTATCTGATTCATAATTTGTATGTTACTTTCCATTAATGTCTCAAAATTGCTAGTGGAATTTACTAACCATGTGATTAATCACAAGTAAAACACATTTACATACATACATACATACATACATACACTCGCAATTAGGCTACCGCCCGGTGGCGAGCTCTCTCAACTCTCCTTCACCCAACCAACTCCTTTTCCGCTCCCTTCCTGGATTTACCAACCCCTCTCACAGATACCAATTCCTCCCTCAACACATTCCACTCCTTCACAGACCTCACAAGCATGGACTGCCTACTCCACTCCATTCTCCTCCACACCCTCTGAAGCTTCTCACTGTTGTTTCCTCTTCCCCGAAACACCCCCTTACTTAGCTTGCAGTGTAGCCCTCCCCATCCTCCCTCTTCATTCACCACCTTGTACATCCTGACTAACCGTTCAACTTTCCTCCTGTCCTTCAATGAGCTCCACCCCATTTCTTTCATCATCACTGATGGCCTATAGTTCCCTTCTTTCTCATCATCCTGCCCTTGCCTTCTCCACCTACCCTTCATCCATCTTGCTGCCTTTCTCTGCACCTCTTCCAGATCTTGCACCTCCACCTCCACATACGGGTCCAATGCTGCTGCAGCATATTCTAACATTGGCCGTACCATTGTGCCATACCGCCTTCTCCTTCACCTCACAGCTGACTCCATTCAGCACCCTTCCCAGCATACCCAGAGCTCTTCTTCCCTTTGCTACCACCCTCTCTACCTTTTTTTTCCACCTGAGGTCTCCCTGCAGTACAATCCCTAGATACTTATATTCTGCTGCTTCTTCTATCTCTTGTCCCTCCCATCTGTACATGCCCCTGCTTATCATCTTCTTCCTTGTGAACCTCACTACCTTAGTTTTTCTTACATTTATCTTCATTTTATTTTTTCTGGTCCACAACCATATCTTATCAATGTCCGCCTGCAAATTTCCGCCCCTCTCTCCCACCTCAGCATATACAACACAATCATCTGCAAACAATCTGATTTTTCCTCTAATCCCCAAACCCATGTCATTTACCATTATGGTAAATAACAAAGGACCCAGCACGCTTCCCTGTGGTACCCCTGACGTAACCTCCTCTTCCTCCGATATTGCCTCCCCCACTTTCACCCTATGCCTTCGCCCCCTGAGAAAGTCCCCTATCTATTCCACTACCCTCCTGTCTGGTATCAGCGCCTCCACTTTCCTCATCAATGTTCCATGGGGCACCTTATCGAATGCCTTCTCAAAATCTATGAAGCAGGCATGCACCTGCTTCCCCTCATAAACTACCTGCACCAGATCCTCTAATAACCCAGCCAGCTGAGTCTCACATGAGTAACCCCTCCTGAAACCATGTTGAGACTCCTCCAACCAATTCCTATTGTTCATTACCCTCACCACATACTGCACCACCAGCCTCTCCATTACTTTTCCTGTACTTTAAAATATTGTATTGTAAAAGTGAATGTGAAATTTGGATCATCACTTAAGTTCAAGATTTTACAGTGTACATAACCAGTGGTAGACCTACGATGGGTATGGAGAATGGTTTCCAGTAGGCATTGTGGACTGCAAATTATGCCTACATTTTTTGATGGAAATTCACTTTTATCTACCAAACACAGAAAAAATAGACAAAAATGTAGCAGATGTGCAGAACACGAAGGGCATTTTCCAATAGTTAGTAAAAGTTGAATCTACAGCATCGAAGTAGCTTCAAAAATTATATAAAGAAAAAAAATAACTTGTGATATTTGCCTATGAATTTTTTATTAAGAGCTGATATTCCACTATAATTTAGATCATACCGATAAGTGCTGGTCTCACATGAACAATTATGAACAAAATTCAGGTTCTGGGCTGACTATTCAGTTCATAAAATTGTATTTTATCCAAATCTTGATCAACAACATACAAACGTGGAGATTTCATAAGCTATAACTTTTCAAAGTTAAATACGTTAAGAATTTGAAGGTTCCGGTAGTCAACATTGTTGTAGTTTGAAGACAACCAAAACTTATCATCATTAGGACCAGAATCATGTTAGACAAGTATACCTGTTTTTTCAATTATTACATACTTTAATAAAGTGTACCCTCTCACTGAGAATCAACTGTACTACTGCTGTTTGCATCAAATAATGAAATTACTTGACAGTATAAAAGTATTATGTAACAGTATGTTTGTAGAACTATCCAGGAAAGAAAGAGATAATACTGTGTAATAATTCTTTCAGAACAGTATAAAAACATTATGATCAGTACGTTGTTACATTTTTTAAATAAATGTTTGTTTTGTCAAGTTGAACAGTTGGTATATTCTGAAAGTTTGAAAAGTATGAAACAGAGCTTACAGTTTGAGAACAGTCTGAAATCATTATGGATACTATTCAGACAGACACAAACTCATATCTAACAGTTAAGAAACGATTAAAAACAGAACACAAAACTGTTTTTGTACCATTTTCATAGTGTTTTTTCAGTAGGTGTGACAATGGCTACTGCATCCTTAAACGCGAGAGACAGTATTCACCAGCAAGACACCATTCTTGTACTTTGATATTTGTTGTTATAGTCAGAGGATCTTTCTTTCACAGTTCTGTAACTGTTTACAGTAAAATTAACTTGAGAAAATAGTGTATTTTGATATTGCGTCATTCAACTTGTGGAGACTCGGATCACAGTAATATTATATCTATAGTCCATTCCCGATTGGAAGCGACGTACGAAAATCAACCTTTGAAAAAACACTCCAGGCATAACATGTCAATCTGTTTTTTCAATAACCTGTATTCCACAAATATATGACCGTGGTTAACTTTAGAGTACTGTATTATTGAAAAAATTAAACTTTACCTTAATATCTTCTATAACTTGTAATATTTATTTATTTTTAAATATGAATTAACAGCGAGAGCAGCGACGTGTTGGCAACGGGCGGTAAGAAATAGTTCACAGTAAAAATATTATTTTAACCTGGTTTCTTTTAGTATACTATTTATAAATTAAACGGTGCATATTGAAATATTTAGGTAGCCCCGATGGCAACATATCTCATTTTTGCAGTTTAAAATAACAGCGGAAAATATCGTGAGTAGGCCGTAATGGTCCGGTGTTTTATCGAACGTGAGCAACTGTCTGCTGAGCGAGGCTTGGCATTCTCTCTCTCACACTCGGGAAGTTTCACTTCGCTAATACGAGGAAATTATTGTAGCATATTTCATAATTATTACAGCAAACAATGATTTTTGAATTTGTAACTTACAACTGAAAACAGATTTTAATGTTTGAATACTTATTTTAATATATTTAGATACGATGGCGGGGCAGAAACAAAGTGAAGTTGGCAGACGTGTTGAGCCGAGACATGGCGTGTTGTTGTTTTACAAAACGAAGCGTAAATTATACTCTGAAAATTACTTCAAATTACATCATGTTTCTACACGTTGTGTTTATTAAACCTACCTAGGCAAGTTACGATGTTGTCATAAATCTGTTTCTCCACGGCAGTAATAAATATACTGTGACGTGTGTTTTTGTGAAATGGCCTGCCTTTGTGCAGCGTGGTCGATACGCTGGCCCTGCGTGTGCGTGATTTCAAGTATTTGATATTAACTATTTCTACGTTGTAAATGTGAACTGTTTTTATAGCGAAGTTATTTATTTGCATCCACGTCTGTTTATTTATCACAACGTTGTACCTTTGCTCTGGTGGGTGTTTGAAACACAATTGTGTAACGTGATTTACAACCAGTCAACAAAATAACCAAGCCCAGCCCCAATAAATTTCAATAAACCTAATTCATAGTAAGTATATATATATATATATATATATATATATATATATATATATATATATATATGAGCGGAATAAAAGTTACGGTAGGCTTATGTGTGTACATTTTCACCGCTATATTTTCAGTTTCCATAACAAATAATGAGCGACACGAGTTGCGTGCTTGATTTTAATGTCGCTTTTTCGTTGGACTGGCTATTCATTCGTTATTCGAACTGAGGCAGGCCTTTTAAAGAAACCCCAAGACCTATCATTTACCAAAATGTTAAATACTACAGTTCATTACCCCGCTGTTGTGTTTAACAGTCGTGGTAGAATATTAACGTGCATTACGTGTAATGTGCAATGTTGTGGAAAACAAATATGTTACTGTCACGTAACCGTAAGAACTATCGTTAATTCAGGCATTGTTAAAACGTCGTAAAGCTGACCGATCTAAAATCATATTGCATTCTTCCATTAACTACTTATATACATACATACATACACTCGCAATTAGGCTACCGCCTGGTGGCGAGCTCTCTCACCTCTCCTTCACCCAACCAACTCCTTTTCTACTACCATTCCTCCCTCAACACATTCAACTCCCTCACAGACCTCACAAGCACGGACTGCCTACCCCTCTCCGTTCTCCTCCACACCCTCTGGAGCTTCTCACTGTTGTTTCCTCTTCCTCTATACACCCCCTTACTTAGCTTGCAGTGTAGCCCTCCCCATCCTCCCTCTTTATTCATCATGCTGTATATCCAGCCTAACCGTTCAACTTTCTCTTGTCCTTCAGTGAGCTCCACCCCATTTATTTCATCACTGATGGCCTATACTTCCTTTCTTCCTCACCATCTTGCCCCTGCCTTCTCCACCTACCCTTCATCCATCTTGCTGCCTTTCTCTGCACCTTTTCCAGTTCTCGCACCTCCACCTCCACAAGCGAGTCCCATACTGCTTCAGCATATTCTAACATTGGCCATACCATTGTGCCATACGCCGTCTCCACCTCACAGCTGACTCCCTTTAGCACCCTTCCCAGTGTACCCAGAGCCCTTCTTCCCTTGCAACCAACCTCTCTACCTGTTTTTTCCACCTGAGGTCTCCCTGCAGTACAATCCCTAGATACTTATATTCTGTTGCTTCTTCTATCTCTTGTCCCTCCCAGCTGTACATGTCCCTCCTTGTGAACCTCACTACCCTAGTTTTTCTTACATTTATCTTCATTTTATTTTTCCTGTTCCACAACCATATCTTATCAATGTCCGCCTGCAAATTTACATCCCCCTCTTCCACTTCAGCATATACAACACAATCGTCTGCAAATAATCTGATTTTTCCGCTAATCCCCAAAATCTCCGACAGGACACCTTATAAAATGTCTTCTTAAAATCAATGAAGCAGGCATCCACCTGCTTCCCCTCATCAACCCCCTGCTGTACTGCTCTCCAAGACCCTAATTATCTTTTCTATCTCCCACTCCCTCATTTAAACTTACTAAACACCCTCCGAAGCCTGTTTGCCCTCCTATGCCAACCCTCCTTTCCCTCAAACACTGACAAGTACTGTCCTTGCAACATCTCTGATTTTTCTTGGTATTTGTCGCATGCCTACCATCCCTTCCTGTTAGCAGAGGGATCCCTTCCTCTCCTCCCCTTAACCTCCTAACATACCTAAACAATTTCTCCCATTCCTTGCCTTTTCCTTTTTCCACCATGTTCCCCAGAAATACATTTTTTGCCTGTTTGATCCTCCTTTCAAGCTCACTACCCATTTGTTTCATAATTTCTTTAGATCTTATCATCCCTTCTTTTCTCCATTTGGCATGTAATTTTCTGCACTTCCTCTTCATTTTCAAAATCTCCTGTCCATAATATGGCGGATCTCCCCCAGTCCATAACCTTTTCATTGGCACAAATTTCTCCAACATAACCTCCATTAATCCTCTTAACTCTCTTCACAACATCTCTACACCCTCCTCCATAGACCATTTTTTAAACTCTTTTCTCAGGAATATTTCTGCCCTCTTCTTTTCTCCTCTCTCATACTGCCATGCCAACCTTTCTGCCATTTGCACTTCCCTCATCCTGCCAATCCCAATTTCCACAACCGGGATATGATGGTCGCTTATACCATCCAATACTATTGCACCAACTACAGCATACCTAGGTCTGACCAACACCACATCCAGTACTGACCCAACACCTTCCTCATTCCATCTCGTAGGTGTTTCTACTGTCTGGACTAATCCTCTGTTGAATAACTGTGCTGCCATTCTCTGCATCATGCTACCCATTCCTTCTGCACCCTCTAACCATTTCACACCTGGTATATTCAAATCCCCTGCTACAACAACCCACTGCCTGTCCTTTAGTCTATCGACCCTCTCCTTGATCATCTCGATTACCTGCCATCCCTGTCCTGGTGGTCTATACGCTGCCAGCAAAGTAATACCCCTATTGCTACTACCACTCAATTTAATTCCCATTACCTCGACATCCTCACTAACACATTCTACCACCCCTTTTATCCCTTTCCTTACACACACCATTATTCTTCCTCCTCACCCATCCCTAGATAATGTTATAGGCCTAAAGTGTGAATATTTGTACAAAATGGTTTTTGAAATAGACAGAAGACAGAAATCTTTGAAAGTCTGTATACAGTAAACACTTTACATGTATAAAAGTAGAAGTCACATTTCAATGTTTATTTTTAGGTGTAGCGAAAGTATACGAACACGTATACACACAATGGTCTGTAAACATTGAGTTCGACAGATGCTACATGGCAATGTTTGTTTACATTGGGCGGAAGGATACGAAACGGGCCTTTAAGTAGATATTTAGCAGGGCTGCGAGAAAGTTGCTTCCAATGGGGAAGGGACTATAGTGCCAGGTCCTGTAACCCATTTGCTAATGGAATGCGCTAGTCAGTGCAATGTCTCTGTCATGTAGAGAAAACTCAGTAATTATGTCAATGTTATTTTTTTAAATCATGTGTAGTTTAAAGCCTACGGGCAAATGTTAGAATCAGCATATAAGGTACCACGTATTTGAGCAGACTGCCTGTTGTACAGTGTGTTATAGCATTTAACAAGTGTTAACGGATGTAGCAAGTCAGTGCATTATGTGGGATTATTTTCAGTGTTTGTTTTAACTGGATTGTTTCAGTCAAAGTTGGCCTAGTTGGTCGGATTCACCTGGCCGTATATGTTGCACACGTTCGCGTCACGGAGGGTGATCTTCATTTGTTCTGATAATTTTTTGTGCCATAATCGTTTTAGTAACCAGAAATTTGTTTTTGTGTAACCTTCGGCATTCACAGCATACCTCCATCGACTCTCAGGCTTTTTATTTTTTATTTTTGTCGTGATCTTGTTTGTGCCATTCTGGCTTTTTTTTTTACAGCTATGGCTACTTGCAGGTCATGTGAGCCAAAACAGTTTTTGTTCACCTGTACATGTGTGGGTTTTATACATATTTATTCATTGAACTATTTACTGTACTTCAAAACATGTTATACTCAAACAATACTGAATCATGTCAAATGCAATATCACAATTGACGCATACAAGAAGCCAATTATAACAGTATATTTATGTTCCCCACCACAGATCAAGAAATTATCCACATTGACAGTATGTCGTGGTCTCAGGAGCGGGGAGGTTTGACTTAAGATACCAGGTTTTAGAATACAATAGAAAGTTGATTATCCGGACTTGTTTGAAAAAATAAAGAGAATAGTAAAAACACGAAAGTCTCTTTTGTCACAGTGTTTCCCTTACCAGCGAAGGAGAGACAAGCACTTGTGTGTGCCCTTTCACGTGTTGTTCACAGTGAACATGTCTGGGAGGAGGGTGTTTATTGTTAAACTGATTTAATTTTTAAATTTTTGTACAGAGTCTGTTTTGTGAAAAATTTTTTTTTTTCCCAGCATATTTCAACGATCCAAATTTTTGATTACCTATCCGAATTGCCTTCGTTCCCTATTAGTCGGAATAATATACTTTCTACTGTATTCACAGAATTACGAAGGATGCCAGAGCACCCTGCGATGAGGTGACATCGTTGTAATGATGCCATCTCACATGTCAGACACACACAATAAGTTAAGACGCTGTCAGGAGGTTGCAGTGATGCAGCGGGTAGAAGACCGAAACAGTTATATGGCTGTAAAGCGACCTGCAGTGAAATATAAAGAACCACTTTCCACTGAATTGATCTTCACTCAATGAATTACCCTCAAAGAGGCATGTACTTTACCATGGCTTACATCTTATTAGTCTCCTAGATATCAGCAAGTTTGCAATAAATTTAGATGGTACAAATACAAGTCTAAAAAAGGGGTAAGGTAATCAAACATTGTTCCCGAAGGTTCCATCATTTGCCCTCTATTATATTTATGTATTTTTAATATACTAGATATAAATTATCTGTATTCCAACATTCTATTGTGGATGATGCATAGTAAATTTTTATTTAAAGATGAGAATCTGACAGCACTTATGGTGTCATTAAATGAGACTATTCATAACTAGATAAATTGTTTGTAGCAAATGATCTTTCTTTAAACGGGGATCAAATAGTATTAATGGAATTCTCCACACAAAAACAAAAGGACTAGGTATAACTTTTAATAAAATATAGAAACTATGATTAAAGAAAGCCATCTTACTATATTTTAGGCTTAAGGGGTGGAGAGGAAGGGATGGTAGGCATGCGACAAATGACAAATAAAATTTGGAGATGTTGCAAGGACAGTGCTTGTCAGTGTTTGAGACAAAGGAGGGTTGGAATAGGGGTGCAAACAGGGTTCGGGGGGTGTTTAGTAAGTTTAAGATGATGGGGTGGGAGATAGAAAAGGTAATTAGGGGTTTGGAGAGCAGTAAGGCAGGGGGTCCAGATGGGATAGGAAACGCAGCACTAAAGTTTGGTGGCAGGGAGTTGGTGAAATATTTAGAGGTGCTGTTTAAAAAGTCCGAGGGTAAGTTACCACAAGATTGGGAGGATGCTATGGTGGTACCTATACACAAGCAGGGAGAGTATAGGGGGAGGCCTGGCAGCTACAGACTGGTGAGTCTCACATCAAGTTCAGGAAAAGTAATGAAGAGGCTGGTGTTGCAGTATGTGGTGAGGGTTATGAACAATAGGATTTGGTGGGAGGAGTCCCAGCATGGTTTTAGGAGGGGATACTCATGTGAGACTCAGCTGGCTGGGTTATTAGAGGATCTGGTGCAGGTAGTTTATGAGGGGAAGCAGGTGGATGCCTGCTTAATAGATTTTGAGAAGGCATTTGATAAGGTGCCTCATGGGACATTGGCGAGGAAAGTGGAGGCGCTGATACCAGACAGGAGAGTAGTGGAATGGATAGGGGATTTCGTCAGGGGGCGAAGGCAGAGGGTGAAAGGTGGGAGGCAATATCGGAGGAAGAGGAGGTTATGTCAGGGGTACCACAGGGAAGCGTGCTGGGTCCTTTGTTATTTACCATAATGGTAAGTGACATAGGTTTGGAGATTATGGGAAAAATCAGATTGTTTGCAGATGATTGTGTTGTATATGCTGAAGTGGAAGAGGGGGATGTAAATTTGCAGGCGGACATTGATAAGATATGGTTGTGGACCAGGAAAAATAAAATGAAGATAAATGTAAGAAAAACTAAGGTAGTGAGGTTCACAAGGAAGAAGATGATAAGCAGGGACATGTACAGATGGGAGGGATAAGAGATAGAAGAAGCAGCAGAATATAAGTATCTAGGGATCGTACTGCAGAGAGACCTCAGGTGGAAATAAAATGTAGAGAGGGTGGTAGCAAAGGGAAGAAGGGCTCTGGGTATGCTGGGAAGGGTGCTGAATGGACTCAGCTGTGAGGTGAAGAAGGCGTATGGCACAATGGTATGGCCAATGTTAGAATATGCTGCAGCAGTATGGGACTCGTTTGTGGAGGTGCGAGAACTGGAAAAGGTGCAGAGAAAGGCAGCAAGATGGGTGATGGGTAGGTGGAGAAGGCAGGGGTAAGATGGTGAGGAAGAAGGGAACTGTAGGCCATCAGTGATGATGAAAGAAATGGGATGGAGCTCATTGAAGGACAGGAGGAAAGTTTAACAGCTAGTCAGGATGTACAGGGTGGTGAATGAAGAGGGAGGATGGGGAGGGCTACGCTGCAAGCTAAGTAAGGGGGTGTTTAAAGGAAGAGGAAACAACAGTGAGAAGCTCCAGAGGGTGTGGAGGAGAACGGAGCAGGGTAGGCAGACCATGCTTGTGAGGGAGTGGAATGTGTTGAGGGAGGAATTGGTATCTGTGAGAGGGGTTGATAAGTTCAGGAAGGGAGTGGATAAGGAGTTGGTTGAGTGAAGGAGAGGTGAGAGAGCTCACCAGGCGGTAGCCTAATTGCGAGTGTATGTATGTATGTATGAATGTGTTTGAAAATATTTACAGTCATCTTTATGGGAATACTCACATTGATAACATAGTTCCGAAACTAACCACAGCGTGTTACCCTTTACATAATTTATCATATCGTCTGAAGACATCCTTCCCTTAAATAAAATTATTTTTCATATTTTCATGCTCTTATGTTATATTGTATCATTCAGTGGACACCTTCTTCTCAAACTATCTAAAGTTTTGAGATTAAAAAAAAGAGCCATAGTAAATATTTACTAATGTTTTGTGTTTAACATTTTTGACTACTGCTATATTCCAGAGCTCCTGCTTATCATAGGATCGCTGGAGAGATTTGATTGTAAATAAATAAGTTAATTAATAAACTTTAGCAACAAAAATTCTGTGTATGAAGTTACAAAATTTCCTAAGTTTACGTAGTTCCCTGCTGTGAAAATTGTTAGTTTTTTTGACTGCAAGAAATTACCATACATACTGGGTCATATCTGTTTTGTGTTTGACAATTTTTGTGATATTCCGTGGTTGTGGACTAATGAGCAACAAGTAGCTGAAAAACAGTTTTCAGTACAAAGAATTAATAGTTAATGTGTTGATATTTGTGAATGTAGAATGGAGGCTACAAGTTCAAGAGCTTCACAGGTTGTATATCAGCTATGCATTTATGAATTTGATGGTGCAATCCTGACCAGATATTTTTGAATATTTTTATATTACAGGTTTTTTCTCTTGTAAGGTGAAGTGTGTCTCGTGTGACAGCTGTTGAATTGGTAGACAGAATATTTTCTTTTATCAGCTGTCTGTTAGAAACCTGTAATAGTGTGCAGTGTAAAAGTGCACATTTATTCTATTGAACCATATGTTACAAATTAACTGTATGGCGGCGAATCACGTGCTTTGCTTTATCGTTGCGCATTGGTAGGTTTTGTACATGTCCCATTCTTTGCATACCATGACAAATTATGTTTCATTCAATTATACTGTACATACATTTATTTATATATGTCCTCCTGGAAACTGTTTACATACAAATATACACCACTTTGATTCCCCAGGTAGTGAAGAGAGCATAGAGAGCGCACATATGAAGCATATAATCCCCCCCCCCGCTCCCCCCCCCCCCCCCCCCCAATTCATAAACTATGTTTTACTCAGCAAGCTAATTGTTGCAAATTTGAATGTCATCAGTTTTCTGGAGTTTGACTTTGGTTTTCAGGTTTTTCTTTGGCCATAGCTGCTCCGCTGCTATCTTTAAATAGATACATTTTACATATTATTTTCTGGTAAAAAGTGTTTTTCACATAGCCCAACTGCTTGCCCCCAATTTTGTTTTGAAATTATTTTGCGGTATCACAGATTACCACTTTCCTCTTTAAGTGGATAATTTGGAACAATAAAAGAACGAAAAATTTGACTGGTTCAGTATAGCAGAAATATAAAAAAATACAGCTATTTTGAAGCAATAAAATTATATCGTGACCACTACGTTGCTAATGAATTTAATAACTATTTTTTAATATTGCCACTACCCTAAATATGGCAAATAATACAAATAAAATAGTTATGCATCACATATTCTAGTATAAGTATTACAACTCTAATGCCTCAAACCAGTGTGTTGTGGCTTGAGCAATGCATTATCATACAGTATGTTATTTTTGGGATCTGCAACTGTGCTAACAAAATATTTTTAGCTAGGAAAAAGGCCATTAAAATAACCTCTATAAAGTAAATAGGTATAATACAAGTTGCAGGCCTTTATTTAAAAAAATTACAACAATCATTCACAGCAATCTACATTTTTGAACTTAGTCGTTTTTGTTAGAGTGAATAAATTAATATCTTAAAAAAATTTTATTTCCATCGCTATTCCACAAGGAATAGAAATAAGAACCCATAGAGTATATTATCACCGGACACATTTGTACAAGAGAAGTACCTATTGAGTTGAAAGGAATACATTATACACAATAAGCTACCAGACTCGATAACCTCAAACTTAAATAACTTTAAGAAATATATTAAATATCTTCTTAGAGTCTTCTATTGATTAGTTGTTGAACACATTTTTGTCATCGTGATGACAAAGCGGTAGTATATATTTGTACTATGTACGTAATTGTATTTTTACTTTATACAATATATTTATATACAATATTTATTGACCATGTCCTATAATGTTGTGCTGCTAGGCACGATGTACAATATTACTGAACAAAATAAACATGGACTTGTGGAACCATAACCATCATAACAATAAACATGATGCAAGAAAAATGTGATGCAGAGGTTTTTACGAACTCTGTATTCCGCGCCAGCATAACGTTATCGTAAACGAAACCAACTTCAAACGCACATAAGTATATCACAAATCTTTGTGCCGAGCGGACATATGAAAATAAAAAGGCGTTATTTAATACTATTCAAAAATCTCGGGAACTTCCATATACCGCAGTGTTAAACGCGGGTCATCCTGTACTAGCGCTATTCGTTAGCAAGCCGCCGCGATATTCACTAAGCGTAAGCGTTACATCAAGGCCATTACCAGACCTATCTTTATGACCTTGACGTAGCTAGCGTACACAATGATGTAGGGCATTAGTTGCAGCTATAAACACTAATAGCGCTGCGATTCACAATTTTTGTATCTTATTGCCACACCAATTTATATTATCTATGACTGAAGTATCTACAGCAAAAAAAAAACCGGTTGTTGATTTCAGTTTGTTTGTATACTCCGACGAGGTATACAGTAAACAGAGAGGGTGACAAGTTTTTTAAATATGTAATACCGTGGTGGTTTTTTGCCGTGTTACATCGAGTTCGTTTCACCCACATTTGAATGACGTATCGTTAGAGAATGTCGTCTTGAAATGTACATTTTATATCTTCGGATATATATACAATATAGTTCCGATGCCTTCTGTATGCTCAGCGTATGGCTGCACTAACCGCAGCAATAAAACAACAGATGTATCATACCACAAGTAAGTACTGAAGATATTTGCATATAACAATACTTGTAAACACTAGAGAAATTTCTTTCTTTTGCAATCATTTTGAACTTTGTTATTGGCCGTTCACGGTAAAGTGAGCACTTTTTGAAGCTGTTTCATCAAACATAATAACCAATAAATTCATTTCATTGTGGCCTTGGACTTTTGTTTTTGGATATGGTGAATGCATACAGTGTGTTTATTGCTCTCATGTCAGGGTTTACATTAACAAGTGGTGGAAGTATATAAATTGGTTGAAATAAAACTGTAACTAGGACTTTAACAGTGCTCACTTTACCGTGAACGACATATATTAATATTACTCATCTGGAGCAGTCTGTACTTGGCAATTCACAGAGATTACACAGAGATTGTTATTATTTTTTCATTATGCTGAAAGGAATTTGTCGTTTCAGATTTCCTCTAAAAATGAAGAATTGACCAAAAAATGGGTAGCTGCTTTGAGACGGGATAAGTGGTACCCAACTCCTGCCAGCTGGCTGTGTTCTGCACACTTCACCAAAAAATGTACATACAGAACAAATAGTCAGATACGTCTGTTGGCAAGTGCTGTTCCTACCGAATTCTCTTTTCCAGAGCACCTTAAAAAAAGAAGGGTTGAGAAGAGAAGATTCCGAGCTGAGTCACACGAAAAGGCAAATGAGGAGCCTCCGTCAAAGAAATGTAAGTACCTACTTCAACTAATAAAGGCGTAGAAAATTATGTTAAATATGAGTTTAAGGCGCATTCTACTACAGCAAGGTTTTTCATCACGAAAATGGCTTTTTTGTGTGTATTTCGTTACTGCTGTTAATTTCCACAAAAATTACAAACTTGAAGTAACCACACCGAAAACGGTCAGTAGAGGGGAGGACTATAAAAACCAGGGAAACTAAAGTAAAACAAATGGCATAGGATAGGTACAATAATTATGACAGAAATTCACAGTAATATGTAAGCTTAATTGTCCTGAATACAAAAAATAATAATTTGTGATGTAAGACTTAAGTGACTTACTTCTGTATTATTCACATCATAGAGCATTTCTGGTGTTATTTCACTGGTTACTACCTCAATACAGAGGACTTCAAATGGCAGCTTGGTCTCGTAGGTGGGTGGGTTGTATTAAAACTCCTAAGTAATAAAAAGTCCATTGGAATGGATGTGATTCCTATAAAAGTAATTAAAGACTGTTCTAAAATAATTATAACATCTCTTGTTCACATAATCAATGAAGCCTTTAAAATTGGTATTTTTCTTGATGGCCTTGAATTTGCTAAAGTGTTTCCACTATTCACGTAAGATGACCCTTCAGGGTAATTGTTAAGCAGAGGGGTTTTTTGGGGGGAAAATTTTTTTTTATATATTTTTATTAATAATAAAGAACACTAATTTACTAGGGGCATCAGTATTTCATCAATGCTAACTACCGAACCAATAGTGGGAAGAGCCATGAAGATCAGGGAAATTGAGGGGTAAAACATGTGAAAAATATCCACTTTTACATAATGAAACAGGAAAATAAATTCCTAGTAGTTCTGTGACAGTCCATTGTCCTTATTTTATTTTACAGATGCTGCTGTGGATGTATTGCATGAGCATAGTTATTGCTTGCAGAGCCCTAAAAAGTTGAAGATGTACTGCAGAGCCATCAAAATGATCAAATTGCAGAGGAAGAAACTGAAAATCAAGGCCCAGAGAGCTCGAAGACAGAAGCATAAGGTTATCAATCAGCAACAGTTAATTACAAGGCTAAACAGGAGACTTTGTTGTTCTGGCACTGGTGTTGTAAACAGCTGTTTTCAGGGAGTGGTGAAAGAGCTGATAGACATGGTAAAAAGGTTCGTGAATACAGTTTGCTTTAACAATTCAGTTTTACGTGGCACAAGCATACCGATACCCTGGGAAGTATTTCACACTGCCTCATCCAAGAACACTCTGCCATTGGGCTACATCTGTAGATGGGAACCTTGGTTTCACAGAAGAAAGTTTTGCGAAAACAGCTGATGAAGTTAAGGCCCAATTCTTGGGGCTCTCATTTTCGATGAGATGGCCATTAAGAAAGATATTGTTTGGGATGGAACCAGGTTTGTGGCTATGTTGATTTAGTTTGAACAGTGAGTACTGTGGTGTGGCAAAGGAGACACTTGTGTTCATGGTGACAGCTCTCAACAGAAGCTGGGAAGTAACTTAGTAAATGGAGTGTCTTCTGAGGTTAAATGCAGTTTGGTGGAACAGTGCGCAAGGAAATGGCAAAGACTGGAATTAAAATTGTAGCAACTGTGTGTGATGGAACAGTAACAAACAGAAGTGTGTTTGAAAAGTTAGGGGTAAAATTTGCTGTTGATAATACCCAGTGTTAGTTTCCCTATCCTGCAGATCCCCAGCACAAAGTTTTCAGTTTGCTAGATGTTATTCACTTAATTAAGCTTGCCAGGAACTTACTAGCAGAAAACTAGTGCTTTTTGATGGAACTTCCAGTGGCAGTAATGAAGTGATATGGGGGTTTTTTTTTTTTTTTTTTTGATAAACTTGTTGTGTTGCAAGAAGCAGAGGGTCTGCATACTGGAAATAAGTTGAGGGCACACATTGAATGGGAAAGACAGAAATTAGCTGCAGCAAATGCTATGCAGTTTTGTAAAGATATTGAACTTGTGCAATTCTGTAATTGTGATAGCACAATTACATTTATTAAGGTTGTGGATTTGGCTCTGGAGGTGTTGAATTCTTATCATCCAATGGGTAAAGGTACAGTTACCAATAAGAAAGTCAAATAAATCTGTGATATGTGACAGTGTAGATAAGTGTATAAACTAGTTTAAACATCTTAAGCTAACTGATGGCACAAATTTGTCCAATTCTTCTAGAAGAATTTAGAGCTGCATACAAGTAGTGCCTGATTACGCAGGTTGACCCTTCACCTGAAGGTAATGTAAAATCAGATGACACTGAAATTTTAAGTCCTGCTATTGTGCGAAACCTTGCATATAGTTTTAATCTTTGTGAACATGACTATATAAAAATTTACGAGAGTCTTTCAATTTTTAGTGATAGAGTTGTAGTGTATGTTGCATGTAGTGTAGTAAGAAATGTGTCTAAAAGAATTAAGTGTGTGGAATACTTGGATGTGCTGTTAACATTGAGTAAGGATGAAAAAGGAGGTCTTATTAAATTTAAGGATGTGAGTGACTTGTACAACCCTTCTGATGACTTGAAGTGTTTTTGTAAAATAACAGAAGGTGTTTTTGAAGTAACATGCTAAAACAAAATTGCAAGAATGTTCTCTTGAAATTGGAGATGGAAAGTATTTTCAGAATTAAATGTTTACCAATTTTGATCACTTGTTTACTGCTGTTGAACCTAACGAAGAGTCTCATTATGTCAAACTCATTAAAAATATTTTGAAATATTACTTTACCTGCAGTGTGCACCATGCACTATGCACTCCGAGAGTGATCTCAAGTAATTAGAGGCACTAAGGTCAGACAGGTATTCACTAAGTTTATCCTCTTCAAGGGACAGTGAGTTTACAAGAATGGTAAGGTAACCCAGCTTGTTAAGGTACATCTCCCAATTTTCCACTCTGAAAAATGAATAATTGACCAAAATATGGGTAGCTGCTTTGAGACGGGATAAGTGGTACCCAACTCCTGCTAGCTACTTGTGTTCCGCACACTTCACCGAAAAATGTACATACAAAACAAATAGTCAGAGATGTCTGTTGGCAAGTGCTGTTCGTACCGAATTCATGATTCATTTTTAGGTATGTTCTGAACTTAGAAATCCATTTATACTCATTTTATTACTGCAGGTTGGACATGATGTTGAGTAAAATTTCAATGTGATCCATAGTGTGTGTTTAGTTTTAGTAATTCTGTGTGCAGTAAGTTGTGGCTTGTTGTGGAATGTTTATTTGTCAGTTTCTGATTGCATTGGTCTTATATCCTATCATACATAAGTATGAAAAGTGTCTTGTGTTTTGCATATGTTTTTTCATTAATTTGTAAGAATAGGGGCTTTTCTGAAGAAGAAAAAATCTCAAAGTGGTATAATTCCACTTTACTAATTACATAGAACACGTTACTATGGGCATCAACATTTGACCAATATAAAACTCAAAAACGATAGTGGGGAGGGTCATAAAGCTCAGGGAAATTTTGGGGTAAAATGGGTGAAAAATATTTAAATAATTACATATTATTCATGAAAATACATTAAATTGAAAGAAAAAAAACTGAACTAACAAGACAATATTACCATTGCAATCTACAAGTACGATAGTGGGGAGGGCAATGAAGATCCGGGAGATTGTGGAGTAAAACAAATACAAAATATGTACATTTTCATTATAAACTTTTACCTTTCAATTTTCCTACAGTTCATAGCCCTCCCCATCATGTGAAATATTGATGCGCTTCATAAAATCTATGTTCTATATTAATAATTAAGTGGATTTATACTAAACCCCCCCCCCCCCCTGCAATAGCCGTTTGCTTTACATTACCTCGACTATATGTTTATATTTACCGATTTACCGGAACCTGCTTTCCGCGAGCACCCAAAAAATGTAATTTCCTCGTAGGTCTCAATACACGAAAATAATTATTTTGATTGCGAGGTCAATCCACCAACTTTGTGGTTTGATGTCATATTGCCGTAGTGCATTGCAGTTTTGAGCCACAACACCACAGCCCATTACATCTTTAATATTTCCGAGCACTCAATTAAATGGATACATAAATTGCTTACATGCTCCCATACATAGGTGTATACACTGGAATCTCAAACATGCTAGCTGGTTTGATATTAACACAATTCTTCACAATAATAACATTCACAACCCCACACTATACAACTTCCCAGCGGTTTGTTTTATGCCATTTTTAACCTTGCAAAGCAAAATTAACAAATTCCACTTTATTTCCAGCCAGCAAGTGCGTGAAAATGTTCAATTGTATTTTATTTGTAGGTTATTTTGGTTATGGTGAAGTGTTCGTTAACTTGAAGTTCGTTAAAATGGTGCTCTACGTATTAAGGTATTTTGTGATACTGTTCTTGTAATCTGTGTGGCTTGTATTACAAACTGTTTTATATCTGATGTGTAAAATGTGTGAATTTCATAAGCTTCAATAAATCTTGGAGGAAAATCTTTATTTTATTTGTTATTTTATAATGGCACCGTATTCAAGAACCGTATCATGCTTCTACTGAGTGAGTGAACAGAGCTGAGTTTCCATCATCTGTTTCTGATGGCCTTCAACATTACAACCCATTAAATCAAAATGTTTAGTTACCAGTGAGGTACTTCATGGAACCAGTATCTTTTTATTCTGTTTTAAACATAAATAAATACTGTATTGGCATAATTTTCTGATTTTAATATCTTGCTCATGTATGTTGTGGTATACTGCTATGTTTTGTAGTGTGTTATTTGTGGTTGCCTTTTTTTTTTTATGACACACATAGAATTCAATATTCATGGCCAAGTTGCTCTATCACTGACGTACCTTCTTTATATAAACCTGCAAAAACATTATTTGCATTCATGTATAATTAAACGCACAGCATTGTTTTCTCCATGTTTGTTTTTTCTTGTGTTTATATAACGTGCGGGGCAGTAGTTTTCTCCTTTTCATTCCCACCCGTCATATTCTGTGTAATGAATTCTAGGCTTCGTAAGGAGCATTCCCCTTTCCCCGTGACATTGCTTGAGCTCGCTGATATCTGACACGCAGTATAACCATGCCTGAAGGAGAAAACACCATGCAGGTTTACAGTAGTTTTTTGTCTGCAACATTTCAGACGTGTTGCTTCTAGTTTTAAAATCAATTAATTGGACTAAACTAATTTTGCTACACAAAAACTTTAATAAAATTACAAAAATATTTTCTTTTTTCATACTACAAACTCGCTTCCTTATTTGTGAACTTTTTACAGACCAATAGGGAGAAATATAGCTATCCTTGAGTTGTGTAAATGTTCTTGGATATAAGCCACCAAAATACTTGACAACCATTCATGTGACACAAGTACATGGTATATTTACATTCCCGCTCACCAAAGATGCATGTGTGTACTAGACTGTAAAGTAAATTATTACTACTGTACTAATAGTATTTTTTAAAATTATATTGCAGCTGCCCAGAATGAGATTGGCAAGATAGATGTGCTGGTGTGTGGGTCATGCTTCAATGTATTTCATTTTGTTGAAGAATTCCAATTGCATAAGTTGCAGGAAGACTGTGTATCTAATCCAGAATTCAAGCAGCCATCACCTTCTGTAAGTTATTTGGAATGGTTTTAAGTTGTCAGCTTATGAAGAGGTTTTAATAATTAAGCACCTAGGTTTTCATGTAAGCAACTTTTTCTCTTTATGAAATGTTAGTAAATTATTATAATACTGTCGAACCTTTCAGCTGGTGCATTGATCAGATGGCAGTGAAATTTTTCTAAGAACAAAGTTATGTATAAAATTTAAACACACAACATAAGATCACTTCCAGTTGCTACTAATTGCATGATTTTGAAACTTAGAATGGTTTTTTAAATTTTGCTTCTGTTCTGTTTTATGTTCCTGTGTTATTAATGCTTCTGCTTCTTCCAGTGCCCTGCCCAACACTTCAGTGCAAGATGGCAGTGAAAATGTTCTTGCACATTTCCTGTTATTTCTTAACACATTGTTACACAACCGTCTGATAGCGTACAAACTAATTACTTCTTACCAGAAGTAGAGGGTTTACAGAACACCAATAACAAGCTCCAATTTACATTACAATTGATCCACTGATTTATTGCTTCACAAATATTACAACTTTTTGCTACAAACAAAGATATCTTCCCGTACACATTAAGTTGGCTACTCAGTTATGCCCTGACCAACCAACAGTTAGTGCAAAAGGCAAATTATTACTTTAACGTCTAGTCAACAATACTTGTCGCGGTCTGACCGCCCTCCCTAGCACTTACAAAGGGATTTCACTCACCACTGTATAAATTCAGAATATAGTATTCAGCGGACGTCTAGGCCCCATCGAACTGCGTTGACCTCGGCCATGCCTTGCCGTCGTGGTGTTCTGGTGACCTCTGGGGGAGGGGGGCATGTCCTCGCAACACCCTCTTATATACTCACGCACCCGCTGGCTTCCTTTCTTCCTGCCGATACCTCGTTTACACATCTTATCCCAAACCCCGCACTCTGCACCTGGTCTGCTTGCTTTGGCTCTCGCGCCACTACCCTGGGTGCCTCCGTAACTACATGCTATAAACTTTATTGTAAATTGTGGGAACTGAGCCATTACATGAGATGCCCTAAACAGCTTCATCAGAGAAAGGATGGGCTCAAATTCCATTGTGAGCCTAAATTGCAGTTCTTGTTCCAAGAATGTTAACCATGGGATTAGCTGGGGTACATACTTGGTTGGTCAGTCTGGTGAGTATAGGCAAAGTCCTGTTTATAAGCATCCATCTACATAATTTGGATGATTGGACTGGGTTTCTCTAGCCTTGTATACTGAGAAATACTACTTAACACACAAAATATGCAGACATGGTAACACTATTCTTAAGAGAATCTTCTTTTGACTGTGCAAACTAAACTAAGGGTATGATGTAGAAGAGGAACATTCATTGAGGTTCCACGGTGCTGCACAATTAATTAGATTTAAATGGTTTTAAAATTAGTGTGGAGACTTAAAGTGTGAGGATTGTATTGGAGGGAGGGACAGAAAAAAAGAGTTGGGAGATAGCAGGAATTCATATGTTACAGATGTGTAAGATATTTCTTGCGTTAGGGGGGTAATAAGTAAAGTATAAATAGTTGCTATACAGGGCATGTTCCTGTAGTTACTTAAGCAGGGGAGACTTGACAATAGATGCTGGGGATTTCAAAGCAATAGGAATCAATATTGTGAGTAGTATACAAGATTGTATTAGGAAGGATTAATAATTCAGTGACAAGCAAGAATTTATATAGAGAGCAAAGATGAGGTGGGATGTTTTGTGAATCTATGCATGTTTTGGAAAGTTTGTTTATTGACTGATGTTCACTGACTGTTACTGAGAATGCCAAATAGTGCTACAGTGCACTTAAAAGAAACCAAATTTGTTCACCTCATACTGCACTGCCCATTGTACAGCCTCCACTTCATTCATATGCGTCATTTCTGTAACAAGTGCAGAAAATTAATAAAAAGACTTTGTGTGTACACGTGCAAACAGTAGTTAGTAAGCTTCCCATTTGGAATGCTACACAAATATACAAGTACACTCTGGATAGGTCTTCATTCTACAAAAATGTGAAAAAACTTTTTCCTCTCTGTTTTTTAAGTTTGTGGTTGCATTCACTCCTACAAGAAAATATATTTCAGCTGTAATAATATATTACGCTCAAGGCAAAAGTGAACAGTTAGAAGGAATTGTGTAAATTAAATGCTGCACTTTTTGAAAGGTCTTGGGATTTTATTGCAAGGATTACAATATCAGAACACACAAACAAATTGGCAGTATGCGCATACTGATTCCACGTGATTGGGATATGTACCCCCCTTGGGCTAGGTCATGCACTGATCAGTTAGGAAGGAGTTGTACAGCTGCTGTATCCTTTCCAGAAGCAAGTTGGCCCACAGCTGTTTTAACCCTTTCATTTCCATATTAATTAATAATTTCTAGTGTTGCAATTATAAATTTTTTGATTCATGCCTTGTTTCGTTATTGCAACCAATAAGCTGTCGGCTTTGTGTTCAGTGATGATTGATATGAAGCAGTCCTAACGTAGAGCAGAAATACAGTTTAGGAATCAGTTACCTACAGGAGATATCATTGGGCACTGAGCCTCACAGAGTATAGTACCTGTCAAATATAGCATGTACAATATGTTGATGATTGTCTACAGTGGGCATGAAAGAGTTAACTGGCTGGGTTGGAGTTAATGTCTGAGCTGATCCATGTTTCATCAGGGACAGTTCCAAGGGACTTTGCTGGCCACGACAGTGCATCAACATGGCATAAGTATTCTGCAGTCACACTCCATGTGTGCATGAGTTTGTTTGTTGAAAGACTTAATGAGGGTGGTGCTGTCTTCTGAGGTAACAAGACGATGCAAAATGTTACTGACATGCTGCTGTGTTGTCAAGATCCCCCAGATTGCTACCAAAGGTACCTCAAAGTCGTGCCTTCACACCGTGTTGCCAGGAGTAGTGTCGATGTGTTTCATAACATTTACAGTGTGACCCTCCCCTCGGTATCACTATTCTCACATACAATGGTCACTTGTGGTATTGAACAGAGATTTATAGCCTGATATGATAGAAGGCCATCATTCTATGCCTCCCCAGTTATGACAATATTCCAAAGTTTGCAGTTTCTGCTTTGTTATTAATGGCAATCTACAGTTGGGTTGGTGAACTCATAGATTGGTGCCAGTCGCCCGACTTCGGTGAAGGACACAGCATGTTGTAAAGTTCCTATCAGCTGTTCATGGTTAAGTGAGCACTTTTGACCCCTAGTTACTTTATCTTTCAGCCATTTTTTATCCTTTAACCACCTTTAGGTATAAATATTGACATGTAAGTAATAAACACGTTGTGCATATTCCACCACACTCTGAATTTAACATATAAGGCTAAAATATAATATATTGATTGACAATTATTCCAAATGAGAGGCATTTCAAAAGTAACTACTATACTGTGGATAGCTTATAGTAACTTTGTCTAGGTGGCAGGCACCTATGTTACAGGGTTGAGTAATGTTTTGCGCACAGTACGGCAATCCTTTGGTCTGGTCTGTCTTGTTCGACCAAAACTTTTTTGAGTTTTTGTATACGTGCATGTGTGTACACCCATTGATTTCAACTTCAGGTGATTTGCGACATATGTTAGGTGTCTGGCAGCTGCAGGATTCATCCGTGTGCTCTCGTGCAGACCCGCAGTGCATTTATCAAAATCCATCATCAGGTGCTGGTTATTCCGCCTAGTGGTTCTATGAGGCATACTCTTGTTCAGTGACCTATCCGTACTATGTTGACAGGTGTTACACTCGACACATGTTATTAACATTATCTCTTTAATGTTGGGGGAACCACTTTAACACACCTGTTGTTATTCTAGATTTCCCAGATCATTGCAACACATTTACACACCCAGCAAAACGTGAACCAAATTACATCCAAATTCCTGCTGGATGCTTTTGCTTTTTATCAGTGTATAGTACAGGTTTGTGACCATTATAGATGTATAGTAAACAAACATGATACGTATCTTTCTACAGCCATGTGGTTTCCACCCAAATGTTAAAATATGGGTTGTATGTAATGATTGAGGTTGATGAGATGTTAGTGTATCTTCCTACATCAAAACGTGTTGTGTAGATGAGAAAGAATTGATTTTGCTGTAGAATTTTTTGTTGCAACAGACAGAAGTTGAATAAAATCCATAGTTTAGAAAAAGATGTTTAAAAACTGCAACTTTCTTGCTCAGCAAACTGTAATAATACATCATAATGCTCACAGAAGAGGGTATATGTTCATCATGTTACTTTAAATGCAGAATTTTCATATTCAATTCATTTATGTACATAACAAAACAATAGAGTTTATAGCAACCTTTTATTGATTGCATGGCTAGAGTTGAAAACTTTTAATAGATCACAGTCTATCAAAACCAACATTGTTATGTAAAATAAATAACATTTAACTGTAATTGGGGGATTGAATTTTTATACTTAACCCATTTAATTACTGATTTAAGCATATTCCAAAACTAATTTAAGTGCTTGTCAGATGATATTAACAGTAATAGTGGTTTATTTTACCCCAATATTACTATCAGAATGTAAGGAAATTACATAAGTTGAGTTTAACAAAAAAAAAAAAAAAATGTGTAAACATTGACTGGTTAAACACAAGAGATGAGAAAGAGACTTCATTTGCCTAGATTGATGAAGAAACTTCATTTGCCTAAATTGATGGTAACTGTACAGTAAAGTCAAACAGTATAAAATTTACATACACGCTGTGATAGAGGTTCATAATAATAGCAGTACTCAATGTTATGCTTTTACTCAAACAAACCTGATGGAGTCGTTTATACTTTTGTTGCAGTGCATGCATATTGCTTCGCCAGTGCTGTGTTCAAAATATGACCATACACCACTTCTTTTATGTTTAGTTTTAACTTCAGCCATTTTTCACGATAACTGCACACAACCACAGCACACGTAAACAACAAATGGACACCACCAACTTTATGTTTCTTTATGTGTTATCATGTGTGGAGGACTAGTCTACTGTTGTTTAACTGTAAATAAAAATACAAATAAATTATAAAACATCGCCATCTTTACTAATAAAATGCAGCACACTATAGGCTACGTGACATGCTAAAAGATTTTTCCAAAGTATGCTTTATAAATAAAATAAGTTATTCTCAAATACACATAATTTAATAAATCAAACTTTTATTATCAGCTACACATCATTTGCACAATATAAATAGGTAAGAAAATTATCTGAACTGCTTTCTTTTCTACACGTGTGGCGACACTGCAGATTAAATTGTGTTGTGCATGGTGGTGAGTAAATAACAGTAAACATTATGATTACAGATAACTTAGAACATTAATTTTACTACACACATTATATAAACTCATATTGTAATTAAATATATTATTTTCATTTCCTGCTAGTGTGTTTAATTTTAAATACTAGTTGGAAACATTGCACTGTAAAAGGTTACTTTTTTATAGTTGCAATATTTTTTTTTCAAATGATTTGAATAGAGTTTTCAAATCGAATATAAAAATATTTGTGAATAATTTGCAGTTATAGAATATATGCAGATCCCTAGTGTGCACTAAAAAGTAAGGCATAAACTGTGGAGCATCATTTGTTTTAGACAGTGAATTTGATTAACATATTTAATAAAATGTTAATTGTTGTTTGTAGGAAGTAGCAGTTCGGATGTTACAACATATGTATGTGAAACTTGGAAGTATTAGGAATTTGGGGAAATTGTTATACAGTATATTTTCATTCATAGTAATATAGTATTTTGACATTAAAAGTGGCATCAGCTCATCGAATAGGCAAGATTGTGTAGTTTACAGTTTTTACATGCAATGAGGCTATTTTTAAATTAACCATGATACTGAGTGCGTCTGGATGACAATATATCATGTTAACTAACGTACATATTATTTGTTGCAAAAATGGTTTCACAAAACAATGTATGGCTTTAATAAACAAGAAATTTCTTTGCTTTGTAACTGAATTGGTAGGGGAGATAAACACAAAATTGAGAGCTGGTCTCATAAAGGCTTGCTGATTACGGACTGAATCAAAATAATTAGCTAGCAGAATTTCTGCAAATATGTTACGTTAAAAAATATATAGAGCTCATGGAAAACATAAATTTCTGAGAATCCATTGAGCATGGATGGATCAAAAGTCAGTTTCCACAGAAAATTTTCTGTAGTCTCGACAAAATTCCTACATAAATAATGCTTTTAAAAAAGGTAAATTTTCGCCAAACTCAAAATTTAATATTTACTGCGTCGATCAAACAACATTTTTTGTAGCATCGCCAAAAAATTACGGTTTTTAGTTCTAACAATGTCCATTGTTCTGCCGACAAAAAACCGCTGCGGAAAAAATTCTTGGTGGCTGCTGAGTCGAGTAGTGCTAACATGCTTTGGCCGTTTAGCATTATTTCCACATGAGGAGCTTCGGGTGGTTCGGCCTCTTCGTCCATTAGTTGGATGATGGGCCCTTAGGTTCCGGCAGTCAGCCCTTTTTATCCGCCGGCTTCGGTGTTTCCCGCTGGAGATGATCCCTTCGGTGGGCTGAGAGCTGCGGGCCACTCTTTGCACCCCCTTCTTCCCCATGTGCACGTGGCGCTGGTCGTGTCGGGTAGTCTTTGTGGAAATGATACCCACATCGAACCGACACTTGGGGAGATTACGGGCCGGCGGCGCAGGTGACAGAGCATTGACCTTCTGTCGTTTTCTCTACTTCCACGGTTTTGCTTGGTTTCTGGTGTTCAATGTGTGCCTGCGCCTGCAAATTTCGCTCAATTTGTCTTCCAATTCTTCAATGTCTTGCGGTTTCGGTAAAATTAAAAGGTCTAGCTGTAGAATACCATTGGTATATAGGCTAGTACCTCCTCGCAGGTGAATTCTGTAGCTAGCCCGTTTATGAATTGTGTCCACTCGGTAATGAATTCCCCATATTTACCCCACTAGTCGAGTGCTTCTCATTTGAGGCGGGATTGCGTGAGTTTAACCCACTGTTTTTGTGGCGTTCCTTGTTCCTTGTATTCCTTCTCGCAGTCTGTCAAAAAGGAAAGCGGGTCTTCATGCGGTCAGCCTGCGAAGTCTGGAATTTTTGAGTTCTCTGGCTGAATGGCAGGTTTCAGTCTTCTTCCCGGGCCAGGATTATGCGGCCGGTATTCCGCGGCTCGTTGGCAGACGTCACATCTATAGACTATTTCCGGTTGAGTTACTCGTTCATCCGGCCAACCTATGCAGACATGGTGGAAAGTTTCGGTGCAGATAATACACCTCACTGTGTTCTGACCCTGCCCCTGGCAGGTTACCCAGCTACAGTACGCTGTCTGGCACATCTGGCAGTCCTCACACCAGTATTCAATGCAGTTGGTGTGGTGGATGATATCATCCCAGTCTAGTAATGAATCTGGCACTGGCAGTGTGCATACTCAATTCGATGAATCCCTTCTGCGAGCATTCTGACACATTGGGTGTTCTGGAGGGCATCCACAGTTTCCCCAGAGTGCTCCCGCAATACGTCGTTAGTGTCCGACATCTTTGGGATTTGATTGAATCTGGTGTGGGTTTTCTTTCTTTGTCCCGGCCAGTTTTCTTGCCTTCGAGTCGTGCTGGTGTGGTCCGGCCTAATTTGTTTCCAAATTCGACTGGTGCCAAAAAGTACCCTTCTTGATGCATGACAGTCATCGCTGTCACTGTCTCCACCTCTGGGTAACTTGGGCGGGCTTACTCTGTCCTGGGCACGGGGACCCACCCGGTGTATAACACGGGCCTAGTGGGTCGGCGACTTGGTGCAAAGTCGAGCTCTGCGACCTTGATGCAATAGGGTGCAGGCTTTGGTGGTGGTGCAGCAGTTCGGCGGGGTGCTTGCTTGCACGCTTTCGTTTGCTGTGACCGTTGTTGCATTTGTCTTGGGGGGGGGGGGGGGGTAATCTGCTCAGGTACGGACGGAAGCCGGCTGCGGTTCTGGCGTGCTAGACTGACTAATGCCAAATATAGTGCCTCCTGCACTTTAGGGTGGTATCCCTCCGCTATCCTGGTGGGTGGCTCAAACAAGCATACGGGGATGACGTCGGGCACTGGTACGCTGAGGCGTCTAATAGCACAGCTTGCTTTCGTGGACTGAGCAACCCGAACCCCCTGGCAAGGATACGTAACACCTGGGGAAGTTTAGCAATTGCTGTAGCCTTTCTTTCCCATCTCTCAACTCCACCTCTGTAGGTATAAGTTATGAGGTATTAGATTGGCGCTGCAGGAGGTCTGCAGTTGACGTATCAGTGTTCATGTGTATTGCTAATTACTGCCTTCAACACCGCCTTGCTCTTGACGAGTATCAGGTAGAGCCGGCATGGGCTGTGGGTTGGAGGTTGCGGGAACCGCACGTTGTTGTCCCGTGGGGGTAAATTTCCCTGCACCAGAATGCAGCCTTCTCGGCACCACAAGGGAGCGATGAGAGTTGGGCACCTGGCCGGTAAGTCTATCTCACCGGGAGCGTACCTAGTGCCGTGGCTCTACTGTTCCTTCCACGTGGTGCAAGGAACGGATGGCCTTCCAATGGGGGTTAGGTGAGGGTTCCATGGTTAGTGGTCTCCCCGAACTTGGTCTCCACAAGCGGGGGTGATGAGGAAGGTGCGTCTTTGTCTGCAAGCCAATTTCCAAGGAACGGTATCCTAGTGTCGTGGCTTACCGTTCACTGCCAGGGAGCAGAGAATGGGTGGCCTTCCAAGGATGTGTTGTGTTCTTCAGTGTGTGTTCGGCAGAAACAAAACCCGGTCTACTGCCAAGTCCTCCAGCTCCGATATGACACAAGGAAGGAGCTTGGAGTGAAAGTCAAGGTGACTGGTAGAATCTGTGTTTATTTAGCTGAAAGGAAATAAACACTGATGCCAGAGGTGCTAACTGCTTATTTCCCCATGGGCTGTGCGGAAGGTAAACACCCTATTGCACTACAGGGGAAGGCGCCCTGTGCAAAAGCTAGTATTAAAGGCAGTTAACTTGGTGTGTGTGTCGTCAGGGCGGAGCTCTACTCTCAGGTTGGTATCCGTAAGGGACAAAACGTGTCTGTTTGAACTGTCGACGGCTGCTGGTTCTTCCTTCTGTTAGACGAGGGAGAGGATCTTCAGCCCTGCGGGAGAGTGATGAAGCGTAGGAAAGGTTTGAGCCTCGGCACCAAGAGTTGGGGCGATGATAGCTCAGGAGAGGTGATCGAGGACTGCAGCAGAACTGACGATCTGGAGGCCAGGGTGCAGCTCCTTATATACTCCTTGGCCATCCCTTCTTCTACTGGCATAGGATGTCTGGAGAGGGGGAACAGCAGGTGCAAGCCCAGTGCCTAGGTCCTCTGAGCGTGCAGCGATCGGGATCTAGTAATCTCACATGTGGCTGTATCTAGTGGCACACTGCTGTACTCACCCCGGACCTCTTGCATGGTCTCGGTGGCTTATCAGGTGAAATAATAAATAATTATTGGGATGTCTGTCCCAGCCCGGTAGGTAAGACAATCTTGCAGATGTCGGCGGCGGCGACATGACTCTTGGACAAGCTGTCAGGAATGCAGTTGCGCTGATGAGTAGCAGTCATTTAATATTAATTGAGCAAGACATCATGCGTCATGCTTAAAATGTACGTAATATTTCAACAATCATCACTGGAATGCTGTGAATATGATAATAAATAATACAAAGACTAAAAAAAAATTATTTGCGAAATACATAAACAAAGCACAACACTTACTTGCTTTTCTTAAAACTTACCTAGTGTATTTTATGAACAATTAGTTTTAAAAACACTTTATTTATGCATTCACGTATGTGTTTTGAAGGTGAAAACCAACATGGTGCTGATTTTGTCATTTTATATTTCGCTAACATCTTCTAGATTCAAAATACAAAATTACCAAATACGTCAACATTTTTGTATACAAAATCGAGTCACATGATCATTTTGTCAACACAATCTGCTTTTTCGGACACAGTCTGAATGAGTGTGACCAGACTACGCTGCACAGCGATAGATGTACATGGTATGGCTGCTTGTTAAACGACACACGTTACATCATCGCCTTGTCGCAGAAGTTACAGTAGACTTTTAAAAAGGCAAAAAGTGGTATGGGCAGATAATCCGAAAACCGTTTAAGCAAAGCACGAATAAACGGGAGTGTACTGGTCCGGAAAGTTAACAAAATACTAAAAAGGCAATGCAAAATTAAGGAAACCTTACTCACTGCACTTTATCAATCACAATTTTTAAGAAATGTTCTATTTCTTAGCTAGTAATTGCGACTGTTGTTAGTTATAAAGGTAACACTTCTTGGTTCCCTTGAGAACTTAATATTGGGTTCTACTGTATTATGACTGTTTTATTTTATATTTATTCTCACTTGCATTGTTTTATTTTAGTTAAACTTGACAAATACCTAACATAGGCCTGTCAATGGGTTCAACATAAAGTTTAAAAAAAAATGGGGGGAGGGGTTTGATGTGCAGCATCTTTAATTAATATGAATCATGTACTTGGTGACTTTATTTAGCAATAGTTACAAACATACAATAACTATCACGCACAGTGGTTACATTTCATTTTGTTTGAAACACCTACACATTATTTTAAAACAAAGTTTTGTTGTTACGCTAATAACAGCTGTTTTGTAATGACATAAAATAAATATAGGCCTACATTTTTCTAAGAACTCTTCCCTGCCCGTGTATTTCTCCGATGTCTGTGTGTGAAGGCAGGCCTATCAGAATAGCCAATATGAAACTCTCTTTCAATCGTTCACGCATCAACTGATACAGGATTTTGTATATGGGATGATGTTAATTTCATTTTTGAAATGCTGCCACACATTGGCTGTCAAAAATGGAATTCTTGTATGAAATTGTAGACTATAATACAGTAAGGAAGGTGATGAATGCTGTGTTTCTTTACTTTTTTTTTTTTTTTTTTTTCAAAGAATTATTTTAAAAATTTTTTGCAGGAAACGAAACCACAGGTGTGGGCATTTTTACTGTGGAAAAGCTCAATTTTAAATGAAAGTAAAAGATTTGGAGATAATCAGCAGGCTGACGAGCTTGGATCCTGGCACTTGTACCAGAATTGGTGCAAGTTGGAAGAGAAAGTAAGGGATAGCTGGATTGCAGCTGGTCGTGCTATACAGGGCTTTGCCTCCATCGCAAATGCAAAAATACAGGAAGTTAGAAGTGTGCCCGAAGTAAGTTTTTTCAATTTTGCTATAGCGTAGTGTTTAATTTTGGTATATGTTCAAAGAATACTTCAGATAGGTTTGCCAGTTACTAATCTTAAAAAATGTATATTCATCATGCCACAATTTCTATCCCCTGCCTGTTTGCTGTAGGCATTGTTTTATTTTGGTGTATTATGGATCACTCCCCCTCCCCCCTTCTAATTGCATTGTTTTAAAGGGAATGCGGTAATAAGAGAGCATCACATACAAACTGAATTTGTTGTCAGATATTTAGAGGGAAAAAAAATGCTTTATAATACACCTGTTCATTTTGTGTTAGGATAAATAATTCTAAAATTACATTACATAATCGGAAATTGATAGTACTAGTTGTCTATTGAACATAGCCAACAAATTAAATACAATCACATTAATTTTTTTCAATATGTGTTTAACTCCCAGTGAAACAATAAACTGTCATTAAAAAGTGTTTTAAGTCATGCACAATATGGAAGAACCTTTACTGGTTCCCTACGCGCTTGGACTAGTCCAGGAAATAAAGGTAGAAAATCATCCATTGTAGCAATTAATTCCAGGAAAGCTGAATTTTTCTCGGGTGATCCTTACGGGATGTGAATTTTCTAAAGATTCTCCGCTTCTTGTGCTCCCCCTTCGACATTGCCCCCCCCCCCCTCAATGTTTGAAAATGTTTTTTTTCACTGAATCGCTTGTAAGTAAGTTAAAAATTTATGTATACATTTTTTTTGTGTGTTTCTTTCGTCAGTAATAGCCTTTTTAACTTTGGTCTGGACAACATGTTCTATAATACTGATAATGGTGTTATATAAAATTACACACCTAAAATATATGGTTTTTTTTCCAAGTAGAACAATGTACTTTTCATTGTGTTGTTTTTTTAAGTAATTGAAATACTCAAAAAATTGTCAAAAAAAAAGTTTTAACACCCATTTTATTCTCTAAAATGATGTATGTTTTATATTAGTGAGTTTATTGGTTATAGTTGGGGAGGTGTGAAAGTACATTCACTATAAGAATTATCTGGACAGGTTTACAGTTTATTCCCACCATAGAAGAAATAGTTTAAGGAGAGAATTTTTTTGGTAACTTGGTTTTAGATTTGGGTTTAAGATTTCAGAATAAAAAATTCAACTGTGGATTTGGCCAAAAATAGGATTTGATCCATCCCTAGTTTTGAGACATACAGTAGTTGCATTCAGGCGGGTTGAAGTTTTGTTGGTTACCATTGTTGAGTTAGTTTTTTCAACACTTTCTTTCTGTCATGATTAGTGAGCGAGTGTTATAATGTTGTCCATATTTTAATAAATGCTTGTGGTACTTCTGTGGCTGAACAGTTAGCCCGCTTGCCTCCCACCAAGCGAACCAGGTTCAATCCCTGGCTAGGTTACACCTGGATTTTTGCATGTGGTAATCGTGCTGAACAATGCTGCTGGTCAGCAGGTTTGCACATGGTTTCTTTGGTATAGACAGCCATTCACCATAACAGTGATGATGACTTGAGATATTGAAGACTAAAACAATTTGCTAATGGGGCAAAATTTATTTTTCCTTGTTACTTGTGTTGTGTTGGTCTTTTGTTTCAAGTACTGAAAGAGTTGGAAATTTTTTCCAGAAAGGACGGAATGTTGTCACAAAACCTGAGCTGCAGGAGGGGAAGGATGTGCTACGTTCTTTGCCAGCAGATAAGAATACTAGCCAATCAAGTAAGTTTAGGGTAGGGATTAGTCGGTTCTGTTGTCAGTTCTCAGTTCCACCAATTCTTAGTCTCGAAAGCCAGAATTTTACTATTGGTTTCTTTTATTTATAACTGCACCAGACAATGCTCCTGTCGAATTTATACTATGTACAATAATACCTCATGCATAAAATTTATTCACCAGGTAAATAGCACGTTGTGCAAACACAATTCCGTTATTGTAAACAAACAAGTCCGTCAACCATGAACTAAAAGAAACTACAATAGAAGTTGGCAAATCTAGTGTGTGTGCACTTTGCACAAGTTTCCGTGCTAGCGACACTACCATCATGCTGATGAACTATGTAATTTAATTTTCAGAGATAAAAAACAAATTACGCCTTCCTAAGTGTGGCAGCATTTTGCTCTTTATAATGAAAATTAATTCTATGCATAGTTATCAGTGTCTGAAAACTGATTTCTTTGGGTAAGTCAAAATCAACATCAAACATCAAAAAAATACTTAACACATACTGTTCAGTAGAGTCCCAGTATAGCGAGATGTCACGGTTCCAGGTTCGATCCTCGCTGTAAGAGTGTCCTTGCTGTCCCCGAATTAGACCAATTTTGATCCCCAGTATGGCCTACTACTTAAATCATCCTAAAATTGCTTTTAAATTGTGTTCAAACTACCATAACGTAAAAATATCCTGTATTATGAAAACTAATTAGTGAAAATGAGCGGAAAATCTGATTGCACCATGTAAGTATAGTTGCTCTGCCTGCACAGCATTGTCCCGCTATCAGTTGCCTGGCCTACGAAGTATTTCCCGCTATCATTTACTCGGCCGCCAAAGCACTGCCCTGCAAGCGATAACTCACCTGTCACAGCTCCACACGACCGCCTCAAACCAAATACCCGTATTTACTGGCATAATTCTCGCACCTATTTTACAGGATTTTAGTGGAAAAAATTAGGGTGCGTGAATTATGCAAGGAATCTCCAAGAAATATGCATGCAAACATTAAAATGGGGTCTACTGTAGCTAATCCCTCGCCAACCGCGGGGAATAGGTTTTTTTTTAAAACACAGCACTTCACTTATTGATAATAGATATGAAGATATGTATTCAAAATTAAATCACTCGTGTGCTAGGGCTAGCAGCATAAACATTGCCGTGTGCAAGTAGCTGGGCGTCGAGCGAGCACCTAGATCCTCTGTAAGACAGCCGGGCGAGCTCTTAGATCCTCTGTAGCGTGGCCGGAAGAGTGCCTAGATCCTCTGTAGTGTGGCTGCTTCCTTGCCACTGTCACTCGGCCCTAGATCCTCGGGCGGGGCAGCTGTCAGTTGGTCGGTAGTTACACAATTATTCTGGCCGGGCGGCGGCTGTCCGCCACTGCTGTCATTACGGGTACGGTTTACTTAGTAACAGTGGCCCAGTGTTGGCAAAATATGACATGCATGTTAAACTCGAAAATAACGAATTTTCGACCCGCTTCCTTATTGCAGTGTTCCTTTGCATACGCAATTACCTGAAGTTTAAATGCAGCAGTTTCTTGCATATTTACCCATTATGCATTCGTACTAAACAAAAATTAATATAAATGCAAATTATTCCCTTTACATTAAAAAACCACCTGCATACAAATAAACTCCGTGACTGACTGTGTTTACATGCTTGCAGCGTCGGCGCAGCAGCCAAAAATCAGTTAGGGGACTAGCGATCTTGAAGTGTCAGCAACCTGGCATGGTCGAACAAAGCACGTGCTGCAGGCCCGTTATCATCACATGCCTCGTTGAGAGAAATATGCTGCGTGAATTACTCAAAACCAGCAAAAATTCAAGAAAATTTTATAAAAATGGATTTAAATTAAATGTACTATAGCACAGCGATGTAATGTAGATGTTGTGTCCCTATATTTAATTGGTATGCGACAGTATGGGGAAATAACCCGACGAAAATCTGTTAATATGTAGCTGTATTCCTTTCCAGCTATCGCTTGGACTTTTATGAAATTTCATTAAAAAATAATGTTTGACCCACATATGCCAAGTTGTTTTAAACCAAACACAGTTGACAGCACAATTACTTTGAACGACTATGGAAAAGCAGAACTGGTTCATGAAAACAGTGTCAAGGTAGAAAGTACGGGATTCTATTTATATAACAATGCGCTTGGGGAGAGCGGCACAAGGTACTTACGAGGTGTCTGACGAGTGTATGGAGTTATACAGATAAGAAAAGCGCACTTCACATGATCACGAGTCCCTCCGCAAGCCTGCTTCACACAATCTCGCTGCATAGTTTCAACTCGTAAATTACAATTTTTAATGGAATATTTTTGTGATTTTTTGACGGTTCCTCAAAAAGACCTCGTTATACTAGTGTTCTTGCAGTTACCGTGCTCGCTACAACTGGATTCTACTGTATTTATCAGTTGAAAATGAGTATTATAATTTCATTGGTACAGAACTATACAGATCTCGTGTCAGCAAGATACGTAAGGAGTTCTGGAGTTTTTTTACACATTTAATAGCGAATACTTAGAACAGACTTTTATGAACGGGACGTTAGCCGAACTAATAAAAAAAATGGGACAAATCCATTCCTAGTTGGTTTTGTATTTGTTATAAGTTTACCTTTGTGGGTGTATGCTGGTGGAGGAGAGAGACAACTGGTCCATTCTACACACTTTTACTGGGTGCCAATTCTTTTAAAGGGAAAAGCTGACAAACACAAGTGAGAGGGGACAATGCTGATGGGGTACGGGAAACAAAGGTACGAGTGGGTGGTATACTACTCACTAGTCCTGGAAATACACACCCTAACACAAACGACTAACAGACAATATTGTGTTGAGGTAGGGTAGGTGCAGTGTGATCATAGAATTATGTTGGTTACAAATATACAATTTACCCTGGTATACTAAGACAATACAAGACAAATCGCTTTAAGGAAAATAACCATAATAGCAGCTGACTGCATGATGCTTAATTTCCCCTAATCTCTCTCTTCCCTTTTCCAATAATTAACACATCCAAATAGAAAATTTAGAGGTCATGAGCCTAAATATTGTATGGAAAATGAGACAGCAGCAGAACAGAGCAATAGGCACATAGCAATTAAATGTAGAAATAATTTGAAACAATTTTGCATGAATTATTTACCTGAAACGAAGAAGATCCTTGAGATGAATGGGATAAATATAATAAGAGACAGTAAGTTGTAAACATGTGAAGTTTAATGAAGAAATTGCTAATACTGATTAGGTGTGAAAACAGTAATTTGAAATAGTATGTACTGGTAAGTTCTGAAATATTGTGTTTGATAATGCTGATAAGTTAACATTTCCGTTAAATTATTCAAGTTAAAGTAATTATTTCTTGAACAAAATTAATCTATTTCACGTAATTCAAAAGTACTTAAACTTCAAACATGAGTATTTCTATTTAATGGTGGATGCTAGCATTAAAATATGCATTAGAAATTAAGGTTTGACAACAGAGCCACTGCACATATCAACACTTAAATTTTCGAACTCAGTCATTAAAATATGTATAAAATAAAATATTCAAAATGTTTCTTACATTGAAAACAAACTTGCAGAAAACATATTAGCACAAAGATGGCATGCTGGTCAAAATTGGTACAGACCATACCATGACTGAAGCCCCTTCACGTCTTGAAGTTCACTCCAATACAAATATATAGATTAAACAAAAAGTTTGGCTTGCATAGCTTTTCCTCCACTTCCCCGCTGAAACAAACACTTTGTTTGGCATTGCGAAATATCTACAAATTACACTAATACTGCTTATTGGTAAACATATTTTTGTCATCACTCTAAATTATTATGGGCCAATAGACAGACATATTGAACCAAGCGAAATGACGAAGTTGAAGTTAATTCGAAGTATTCTCATTGAGTAATGTAGCATGATAATACTTAAATGCAGTTAATGTTATTTTGAATAAACTGCGTGGGCAATCACAACAAAACTAATGCTTCCAAAGACAGAGCAAAAAGACTACATTAGCGTGCATTAAAAGTGGTCTTTAAAACAAGCTTTAAAATAGTTAACTAAAGTGGATACATAGTAGAACCGTACTAAACATGACATTTACAGTTTCCAGAAATATGGTCGCATTTGCGGGAAGGATGCTGTTTTGGGAAATTGTGAACCGATTTTGACCAACTCCTCTAACACCCATACATCAAGATTTGCAACTTTTTGCAAAAAGTCCATGGTTAATCATCTCTAGTGCACAAATTATGTGTATTTCTAATATAAATTAATTTTGATAAGGAGACTGCAACATGTTACTGCAGACTAAGAGAGAGAGAGAATTGTATTTTTATGTATATTTCAAGTGTGATTATTTTCTTTTATTTTGATGCATCTCTACATGCTGCGCTGTGAAAATGTGCACTCTACCGGCGACTTCACCCCATGTATGGATGACACGAGCTCAGAGAAAAGTCATAACAGTGGTGAAATAAAATAAACTTATTGAGTAAGGAGATTCCACATACCTGGACTACCGAATACTAGAGGTGGTACGAACCCAGATTTTGGAACCGAACCGGAACTTAGCCCAGAATATTTTTATTGAACCGAACCTTTAAATTTGTAGAAAAAACCGAACTTAAACCAAACTATGCTATAGTTAAGTTTGTTTGGGTTCTGTTTACTTTATTTCGAGGGTAATAAAGGAAACAGGCAGAAGAGAATGGGGAGGGAGGGGGTGCTTTAGTTTACATCTTTCATGAGACGGCATTGTTTTGCTGTTCATACCAAGTATGTGGCATTCTGAGTTGCATATTGGTTTGATGGAGCAGTAGAAAATTATATTCGTATGGAAGTAACATTCAAATTATTGCATAATTGTAAATGTAAACGTCAATGAAAAACACAAAAAGCCATATATGTGTCGCTGTTCGTATTTGTACTGATGCAGCAATACACACGCGCACTTTGGCAGAAGTTTACCTTACACTCGTTGAATTCACGATATGGGCAAAGAAACAAATATTATTTACACACTACAAAAATGTTGAGTGCTGCATTTTTTTGGAATACTGTCACTTTAATAATTATCGTAACTGTTTGTAATTACATTATTAACAAAACACTCAAACTTACTGTTAGTTTAATTTGCAATCTTTTGAACACATGTTTTCCTATGGGAATCCTTATAAGTGTACTTCACCAAAATCACGTTTGTTTGGCACTAGCATTATATAATTCATCAGCAGAATCATTCAGTAAAATCGTCACTGAGCGCATTTCCTAAAACCAACAACCTTTCCCTTTGGTGGGTTGCCGCTGATGCTAACCTCCAAATTCACAAGGGGATCGGAACTACTTTGCTATGCATATTTCTCATTGTGAAGGTAATGGAATACTGCCTTAGTTTCTAAGGAAGTAAAAAAAAAAACAAATCAATAGCTTTTCACTCTTGCTATAATTTGTTCACTAATGTTTGTAAACAAAATAACCTTCATCCCTCTTGCATAAAATATAAACTTGGGGCTTGACACATCACTCAGCGCGGCGCTCCAGCATGCCGCTCGCTAGCAGCGCTCTTGGTGGCAAGGCTTGGACTCAAGCAGTTAGATGAGACAGTAACGATGAAGTCTGCATCCGAACCAGATGTGTGTGCATGAACTTCAGTGTCGGATACAGTTTTTTCTTGCCTGTGCTAGAAAACTACTTCTCAGAACCATTATGGGACATGTTTTATGGCCAGTCTTACATTTTTATAAGTTTTCACCATCGTTTTGCAGGTTTTTACAGTTTTTAGGAACAGAGTTTGGAAGTGGAAATTTCCACGGAGTCGGGTTACGTGTTGCTTAGAAGGTGAAGCGCCTACCGGTACCACGTGCAGAGAGCAGTCAATCGCGGCAGTAGAAAGATGGTGGGGGGGGGGGTGTGGCATGTGGCGTTTAATAATTTTGAGACCCCATCTCAAATCATCCCCCCCCCCCCCCTTTTCTCTTCATCAAGGGAAGAGTAAAGGGAGAATCAGTGTGTGGCCCGTCTTACCAAGATGGCCAGTCTTGGTGTAGGCCACGACCTCTTCTTCAGGACGACATCAGCAGAAAGATCTTCATCCAGTATCTCCACCATCCAGTTCCAACCAGAACAAACCAAGCGAGCTGTACCAGTATCCAGATCAATCACACTGGGTTGTACCAAAAACAACTCACTCCTCAATAAAAATAAATTGACAGTCACTTAAATCACCCTACAGCCCCTATACATTACATGCAATTGTCCCATTTCCATCGAAAACCCAAAAATATTAAATAGTACCTTTTCCATTACCATTAAAATACACACTTCCAGATCTGAAATATATACCCAAAATAGACCTTTATATCTACATGGACATGAAACACACTTAAATGACTCTGAGCATGAATACATTTTAAACCTATATGAAAGCGAAAATCCTCAAGAAATGAGCATGAATGAGCGAAGGGCAGCCCCGAATCTTCAAGCGAAGACAAGCCCTAAAAACAAATGATGAATACCCATAACAACAAAAGAAAACAGAATGAATACAATACATGCACATAAACACCTCTTAATTCTAAACTCTACCAGAAAAACTCTTATTACACTAATTATCAGTTTAGCTACCTCCTAGTGAGAGGTACTTAACTTTAACTGGGTTACATGTGTTTTGTTGTAGCTCCCCGGATGATTCAAATCCTCCAGTAACACATTTGCAGGTGAAATAAAACATTTTACCTGAAAAGGATCTGAAAACTTTGGTGCAAGCTTAGAGCTGAACTGGACAGCCTTATTGCTTAAATAATGGGTCTCCAAGTAAACCTTATCTCCCGGGCATAACTGAACTGACCCACTATGGTATGTGGTCCTAGAGGCTGAGTGGCCTTCTTCCAGACATCAAGATCCTATGATCAACCGCCTCCTGACAGAACTCGTGGAGTCCCCATGCATGTATCAGTGGGTAAAACAGGCTCCACCCGAAAAATATTTTGGCAGGCGCCTTTTTGGGGCTGTTACTACTAGAGATGGGTTGAGTCCAGTTTTTCTCGATTCGATCCCTACACAGATTCTTTGGTAGATTCTCAATTCCAATCCCTATTCTGATTCTCTTATATAAAATGTATTTTACAGTATTGTTTATGTTTTTAAGCATAGCGTATTACTAAAGAAAGTAGTGATGGTTCAATTCCTGATAAATCTTTTTATAACATACTTTTTACAGTGTAGGTAAATAAACTAAAAATGTCTAGATCTAGAGCGTACCTTTAAAAAAAACATCCATTTTGAAAGTTTCATAAATTGTTAATTCTATTATAAGAAAATAACAAGTTCATGTTATTAAATTCAGTTCTGCACATTAAATTATATCTAGTGTAAAATAATACAAAGAAAATGCATATATACATTTAAGATAAAGTAGGCCTAATATGACTAGCATCTTGAAGCTCTTTGGTGGTTTGTTTCTTTTAATAACACACCTCATTGATTGAATTACTTGTTACTTTCTCAATTATAAGAGCGCCTAAATTTGCAGTTGATAGCGATGCTCAAATTCAGTTTGATTGGGGCGGACACTGCTGAAAATTCTCTCTGTTGAAGAATTGCTAGGTTGGCATTTCAATCTGTTTTATTTTTGTAATTGCCAAGTTAAGTTTGTTGGGATTCTGATTATTTTATTTTCAAGGGAAAAAAAGGAAACCGTGACGGGTTGGGTGCTTTAGTTTTACGTCTTTCAAGATACTGCAATTTTTTGATGTTCTTACAAGTGTGTGTGCCATTTTGAGTTTCATATTGTTTTAATGGAGTAGTGGAAAATTTTGTTTGCATGGAAATAACATTTCAATTATTGTAACTTCGAAAACTTTAACTTCAATAAAAAAACAAAATGTGATACATACGTTGCTGTACAATTTTGTACAGATGCAGCAATATACACACACACACACACACTCCGAAGTTAACCTTACACTCGTTGAATTTGCGTTATAGACAAAAATAAATATTGTTCACGCACTACTAGTGTGTTGAAAAGTGTAGCTTTTTCAGGCCACGCACATACCAATAATTATTCTAACTGTTTACAATATGTTATTTACGAAACATGCAACTGTAGGGCTTTGCTACAATTTTCATGTCCCCTGTCCTCGGATATCCTCTGTCCTTTGACGTCGCGAGCACTGATTTACCCTCGTGATCAAATGGCGTCATGAGCCATGTCTCCAGTCCTCGGCAAATTGGTTAATTTCTAATTTTTGTCCTTTGTCTTTCATGGAAGAATAAGAATAATTATTTACCTGTAAAATACGTACGGTATCTGTAATAGTAAACAAAAACAGTTGTAAACATAGACATCGGAGTGAATATGAAGTGTGCTAGTGCCGAGCGGGACTAATATTGTAAACAATAAATATGTGCCTTTCTAGTTATGGCCTGAATTATACAATAACAACAGGAATTTCAGAAATGCAAAATTGAGGGAAAATTTATTGCAATGAAGGAATATTATTTTGAATGAAAACGCGGTACGAGTATAAGAAAATATTTTCAAATAACTGAATAAACAACGTATATAAACTACTGTAATAATCAAAATCGCCTTCAAATCAACAAATAAAATTTATACCAGCCAAAGACTTGTGAATCTAAACAAACAAGTATAAAACAAAATGGCGGAAAGCATTTACTGCTATCTGGTAGCAGTTTTCGAAATCTACTTGTTGGGGCAGCTTAAGACGTCTATTGTAGCAGCAAATTGTATGCGAGTCTTGTGATGTCAGTGAGGACACGGGACATGGCAATTGTAGCAAGACCTTGCGGTTTGTACAATTCCCAACCTCTCGAACACGTGTTTTTCAATGGGGTAATCCATGGTATACCGTAAATATATACGAACTAAAAAAAATACGAAGGTATTGTTAAGGCTATCAATTTCCATAATTAACAAGCATGCCTCCGTAGTTCCATAACTGGATGTTAAAATCAGTTATAATTACAGAAAATCTATAATACTGGGCAGCTCTATATAATTCGCAGCGTCATATTTTCCAACAGTTAAAACAAAACTCCTTTCATAGTAGCAGACTATATGGTGCAATGTGGACACAATGAATCAATAATCGATGCCAGAAACGTTGATTAATTGATTCTGAGTATTACGTAAGAATCCATGGTATCGATGGATTGAAGAATCAACTCGACCCATCCCTAGTTACTAGCAACATTATTAAAAGCTAGGGACAGTTGATACAAAGTATTGTCCAATTCTTTATGTGATCCATTTTGAAAAGCCCTTTAGCATAAGGGAGTAGAGTTTATTTGGGGAGAGAAACAAAACTGTGCCTTTTGTCTACTTTAAGAAAAATTAGCCACCCCTCCTGTCTTGCAAACATCCCATTTCAATAAGCTGTCCGTACTCCAGGTGGATGCTATACCAGCGATAAGGGGACAGTCTGGTGCCTGTATATGCCAGCAGACTCCTGACACCACCAGAACAAAGGTTCTCAACTTATGAGAAGGAAATTCTGGCTGCCCTGTTTGGGATGGAGAAATTCAGTGCTGAATTTATATTGTATACAGACAATCGGGTGCTCCACAACTCTAACCAGGGTGCACCGGCCAGAGTATAAATAGCGGACCGCAGACCTTAAACAACAGTCCGTTGTGTTCCTTCACTACACGCTCGTTCTGAAGGAACCATCGGCTCACTGGTCTCCGCCGCAACTTGTTGGTGGAGATCATCTCCAACTACCTTGTCTTTACTGCATTCTGTGCCAAAGATTCCTTACCACCACCAACAATGTTGTCTACATTCTAGACACTCCCGGCTCCTTTATGGCAACACAAGAAGAGTAGCATCAGTTTAAGTTAGTATCATAATGCTTGCGTACCCTACCCATTGTTAGCCTAGGACCAGGTTGCCTTCGTCTCGCTCAACATAGGTTAATTTTCCGTAAGCTCCTGTGGACGTTAAAAGGTAGCATGACACCACCTTTTTTATTTTAGTGCAACACCACCCTATTTGTTTCCGTCACAGAAATAAAGAGAATTTTAACCAACTCAAGGGTATCTTTCCTGTAGTGTAATTCCTCTCCCATTAGACTAAAATAAAAGAGGTAAGCCCACTGTAGACTTGTTTTTATTGTTACTATGCGTACACATCAACGTGCCTGTGAAATTATGATTATCTCGGTCATGACTAGCCAATTCCGCTTGAATGTTCCCCAGCCTGCAATTAATGTAGTGCGCGTAAATAGATGATCTCACCGAGGTGCGTGAAAGCACAGCCTTCACAAGGGAAGAGGGCAGACAGCCACTACGGTGGACTGACGGTTTTTCCCTGAAGACAGGACACTGTGAATTACAAATGAAAATTCTTAATACATATTAACACGTGTGATTACTCAGCATCACTAACGCAAACTCGTCGGGGCTCGCCCTCCAGCACGTGGGTAGTGTGGTGACAGCCTATACACACAGCAGGCTAGGATGGGAATAATTGCACCATACACAAATTACATAAACCCTCAAAAGATACATGAAACAAGATGGGACACGAGATGAGTATTCACACTACACACACACATGTGTGAAAACAAGTTTAGATGGCACTGATGCCGCTGGATGAAGTTTGTAGCGGACCCCGTGGTGCAGGTGGAATTGCAATATTTCTTTTGTGAAAATGGCAAGTTAAATTCCAACAAAATATTATTCTGAGCAAGAAAATTATTCTCTTTGCGATTTACGTGATCACAGGCTCGTAACATGCCTAATTGCGGTAAAATCAAACATTAACATGACTGTGTGGTCAAGTACAAAAAGCATCAATTTACGTGAAATTACACGGACCCTGACAAAATTTAACATATAACCCGGAATAAAATATTGCACATACGATGTTACATAAATAAGCTCTCAAAACGCAATGATGGCGTATACAAATACTTGGCGTCGGTCAGCCACGTGGTTATACGCGATGTTGCTGTAAAATATTCAAACATGGAAGAATACCCTCAAATACATACATAAAAAAGCAAAGCCCTTAATTAATTTTGTGCGTATCAGTGATACAGAAATTACAATGAAACGCCACTAACATAGGTGGATGGCGCCTGATTCAAGTTCCGCGGGTCGCTTGACCTCTCTGACATTTCTCTTCCTTCTCCTCGATTAAGTTAAAATGCCACAAGAATGAAATTAATTAGTAAAGCGGAAGCATAATGCTGGGGAAAATGTCTGGCAAAAACATACGTAAGTAAAGGTTAACCCGTAAACTAAATTGACTGTTGAAAACTACATCAATGAACAAAAATTGTAGTGCGTACATGACAGTGTCTCACCTCGCCAGCTCTCCTTGACAGACTGTCCAGAGGCAAGCGTCGCACGGACCTCTCATGGCCGCCTACGGGGTTCACATAGGCAGAAGTGCTATGCACGCCGAATAAAGTATTTTATTAGTGAAAATAAAACGGCACAAATTAAATAAAATATTGTTTTACATTTTTATAATTTTCTTATGAATTTTCATTTTATTTCAGTGTCTCTTTATGACGGCGTTCATGCCAGAATATTAGTTTTTGTAATCTCAGTGCCGTAGGCACTTTGAACTTCATAACCAAACAATTTAAAAAATAACAGCAAACTCTTCGAAACGTTTTAAGACATATTAAACCCAGCAAATACAAATATAAAACACTTTTTACACTGAAAAATAATATTTATGTGAGAGTTCAGAATTATTGGGCTCTTTGCGCACGTGCAGGGCACGTGGCACGTGCATGGTGAGCGCCGTCATGGGCTCTAGCACTGTTGGCTGTTAATTTATATTGACGCTGGCTAACAGCCAGCGTCAATATAAATTAATTTTAATAGTTAACATTGAGCAATGCAAGGGTCTACCAATTGTATGAATGTATGTCTGTGTTCAGTCGTCTCTGATTTTGGCAAGGAATGCTAATTTAATTCAACGAGTAACTTCTTTTCGACTTATTAAAATTACTTCTACTCATCCGTGCGAACCACTCAGTCGCACACCGCAACGAACTTTGATTGGCTGCATAATCTTCTTGACGTCAAGAACTTGTACTGTTCATCAGTTGAGCCACCAAGATGATGCTTCAATGTCACCTAGTACTATACATGCCGAAAGATGGCACCACTAGTATGAATCACAGAGACACGCAGCAGCTGGAACGTCGGTCAGTCAGTGACATCACACAGTTAGAGGATTAATGGTGCCACCCCTTCCATCTGACCAGGGGCAAGCCAGGAAGAGTATTAATACTGGGGCATGTTCCTTGTAACACCAGTCTGTCCTGTTCCTTCACCGCACTCCTGCTGCTGAGGGAACCATCGACTCTGTCTGTTCTTCACCGCGCTCTTGGTGCCGAAATCCAGGTCTTCAGATCCCTCTTTGCCTTTGAAAATCGCCGCCAGTTTAAGTCGTTGAACACTAGACATTTTCTGGTCCCTTCAGGAAATTTAGTGTAGCTTTAGTAAAAGTTGTTATTTTTGTAACCGCTTTGCCTACCTACTCTGTAGCTTAGAAACAGGTTGCCTTCACCTGTCTAGCATAGCAAGATTCTGTTAAACTCTAGTTGATAGGAGGTAGTAGAAACCACCATGTTTATTTCTGTACTGAAACAGGAGGAACAGTGCAAGTTTTATTCTAACCAACCTGCTAAACACTCATGTTGACACACACGTCTATATTGGATGGCCACACTTTCTATTCACCCATGTGTATAGAACAGTACAGCCCCGACACTCGGTACTCATCGTCTGGGGGCTGGACTGTCAGTCTGGGGTGTGCTCTTTCCACCGTGCTTCTTGTTCCGGATGCTGGGATAGTGGGCTGCTTTGGCCTGGTAATTGTGGTATAACGTACACCCGAGTAGGGACCAAACATTACCTGCTCCATCTCTGCAGATCTGGTAGTAGTGAATCTGCTCATGTCCTGTCAGAGTGGTATTCTTAAGAGGTTTAAAAGTGCTGCTACTATCTCTAAATACCAACAGGAGCTTAGCCCAATCCCAACTGAATTTGCATACCTCAGTCCCCGGTAGAAGGTTCAAGCCATCCGCCATCTAGAGGGGCCAGTTTCACCAGCACCCATACCAGATCTCTTCACACCACCAATCAAACTCTTGAGTTACTCACCCCATGTTACTAGCTTTGAGTGATGAAGAAACCTCATGTGGTATAGCCAACCTTTTGTTTTGGGGATTCTTGCTCAGCAAGTCAACCCAGGCGACAACCAGTGCTGATGATCACCTGTACACCATGTTCCGGGACCAACCCCAGTGCACCACAATCTGAACCACAGCAGATCCAGCAGCCTTTGCAGGCCACCTGTCGCCCAGGTTTTCCCGTGAGAGTGGTCCCACCAAAGCAAAAGTTGTGGTAACTTCATACCCAGCTAGAAAGCAACAAGTCCAGTCCTGTCACTGGCCGGGGTCTGGTTCCACACTGTGATTAAGTCAAACTCATCCCCAGGTGTGTCTGCCCTAACACCCACCAAAACACTGGAGCCGTTGCGCGTGCCTCCTTTGCCCACAGGATGTCACGCATCAAATCCATTAGCCAGACGTCTTCCAAATAATATGTTACCCCAAACATGTGCATGGCATCTAAGTGCGATGTACTTCTTCAGTGACTTCTTGTGGGAAAATAGTATTTGTTACATGAAATATTCATGTGCATTAATGCCTCTGTGTACTGTACTAATAAGGGTTAACCAGAAACTCTGGTAAATATCAAAGTACCAAAAGAATGCTCAGTTACAAATACTTTAGTGACTTTATTTAGTGTTAAATGTTTTCACCATGGTGGTTTTCAGCCAGGTGGGGTGATGAGCTGTAAGTATTTCTGGTTATGTACGACAGACTGTTAGCTGCCCAAGAGAAAGGGAGGAACAGTGTAAGCTTCTGTAATTGACATATTTTCTTGATCTGTACTGAGTAGTATTATGACGAGCACGTTAACTTGCAAGGTGGTGGTCTTCTTTTTTGTTAATATTTTACATCCCTTTTATTTGGTTTTCCACTGACCTGTCAACATTTTCAGTCCTGTGGATTTTTTTTTCTATTTTTTGTAATTTCTCCTGGCTTAGATGTTAATCTGGAAATGAAAACGGCAGCATAATCTCTCTACCTCCTCCTGAGAACAGAAGCTTGTGTCAGTTAAATTCTGTATTTACCCATGTACCACTTGTACATTTTTCTCTGTAATAAGGCAAGTACAGATCCTGGCTATCCTTTACTGAGAAGAATACAATGAAAGACACATATGTACATGATATGAATAGCAGTACCATAATCCATATACTGGGCCTTGCCACAATTCACCGAGCTAACTAGGCTCAAACTATATGTGCTGAATTTTGACATTTTCTGGTTTCATTATCGGCCACCCACCTGCTATTTCTTTTTCATGCCTCATGCGCACAGTTGTCAGATGGCTGGAAATGATGCATCACAACAGGCAGGCATTCTGTGTGTATCATTGGCACTTTTTCAACTGTTCAATATATTATGGCATTGTGAGTGCTGTGATGTAACATGTAGCCTTGCCACTGTAACACCTGCTTCTAGTTTTTCTCCTGAGGTGGATGTCATTTCACACAGCTAACATGCACCATTTTTAAATGCATGAGTGACTATATGAAGTTGCAAGAGACTTTATTACACGTGGGCAACACCATGACCAGTGACCTTGTAACCATGCTGTTGCACAATTCTAAAAATTACTTTCATTCCCTGAGTTTAACGTTATGTGCTTCCCTTGCGGTGTACAGTAACAACACATGTCGCATCTTACAAGCGACAAGTAGATACAATTATACAAACCATTAACATCGTAGAATAAAATCCCCATAATTACTTCATGATTTCCTAGAGCAAGGCAAGAATACACTTAAAAAATAAATTCAAATTCAAAATAATTTCGAGCTACAGGTTGACGCTACTCCATCTCACAAGAATTAAAATAATTTAATCCCTGAAGGTAGGAAGACTGGATTACCTCCTGGGACAGTAAAATTCAAGATATACTTGGTGTGGGGGAATTTACTAGTGGAGTGGTTATCTGGCTGGGTCGTAGTTCTTCCCACGTTGGAGAGAAGTGTTTTAGTCCCTCCAAGCTGATTATCCTTGACAGAAGAACCGAATCCAAACCCCAGAGTGAGTTTAACCAGATACGTCTTCCGTTCCGGGAATTTTGGTTATGCTCACTGTTAAGATTGTCAATGTTCGTACATCCAGCAGTCACGGGGATGAAATGAAAATGGAAACCAATTAAATGGAGTTGGAAGACTCCGGCTGGCGGCATCCTCTATAGGGAGCTGGTCTTGTGGGGATGCGAGATGGTACAAATTCATCCGAGGGAGTCACTACAGGGCTTCGGCTTGTGGTTGATTGGGGAATGTGAATATTAATTACCTTACCCACTGCTGTGCGTATCTGGCACGTAGGAGTCACTGGTCCTGGGTTTGGTGTGGGGGTGGAAAGGGTTGTAACAATTCGGCAATGGATGGGTCTGATTTGTAACACTCAAATATTCTACTGAGTGACTGGGCCATGCCAGTCCTAAAAGATTATCTCCACGCTGTGTTATTGCCTCCGTTCTGAAAGGTGCGAGGTCGCCTACGCAGGTTCCTACTTCAAATAAGGGTACAAGGGCAACGTCAGGATTGTTTAGTATCCTCTCTTGTCTGTCCTTGTGCAAGCTGGGACGAGACCCAAGGATAAGAAACCAGCCTGTGTTCTCGGAGTTATATACAAGTGAAGGGTGGGCGTCTCTGGGTCTTTCTGGATTAATCCGGCCGTATTCAGGCTGGGGCTATGTAGAAATCTCCGTTCTGTTCCTCCCTCTCAGTTCAGGTAAAATGAGATGTGTTCACACCACACTATGCTAAAGGAAAAAAATCCCAGATTCAGGCAATAGCTGGTACCTTCTGGATCTGGCCTTATTCAGGCTGAGGTCAAGGTTGTAGCTATGGTGAGAGGCCTTTAGAATCTGGAATTTGAATCCCTGGCAGGTCAGGTGTACCAAATAATCGTTTTATTCCTTGGCCTTATGCAAGCTGAAGAAAATCCAAGGAAATTAGATTCACCTATGTCTACTCAATGAGTGAAACAATTCTTGCTCTAGGACCGTTGAAATTAAAAATAATGTTTTATTGATAATGACACTGGGAAATAATTCAACACAAGAGACCCATAATTCAGAATAATACACACATTTATTTAATACGTTCGGAAAGACATAGAGATGCGCAACTCTGCACAATTGTAAAAAAAATTAATATAAAAATTAGGCAAATTGCAGACGAAGGCTACCTGCATAAATATGAATATCAAAGTGAGCTAAATGTGCTAGTAGGGAGATCAGTCCTTGCCGCCCAGGAGGGATGTCGTCACGACCTACTACCTCGGATATTAAAGGGAATGGTTTCCGGGTAGGGATTCAGGTGAGGATGTAGAGATACATCTGGCTGGTGGCGTGGAGACTTCTACTTGCAGTGACTGATGTGTGGTTCTTTGAAGGCGTAGGTGACAGTTTCTTCGACACGTGATCCTATTAGCGTGTACTCTCTTAAATGGCTCAGTCCTTGCGTACTGGAATGTGGGAGCAGCACACTTACTCCCAGAGAATTACTCGGGTAATGCAGATGCGAGTGGCCTAGTGGTCAGAGTCCTGAGGTACGGGCTTCGAGTCTTATGCAGACTGAAAGTGCAGGATCTGTACCACTTACCTTTGTCTTACTATGAAGCATTGCTCAGGCTGTAAGGGCAGGTAGGCAGTCTTGCTCAGGCTTGCTGTAGTCCTCGCCATTACACAGACCAGAGGACCTATGAACACGTGTGTTGTTCTCGTACAGCAGTTGGGAGTTCAGCATTGAAGCGCCCTTTCCTTATCTGCCCTCTTGTTGACATTTTTATCACCTCTGCTCAAGGTTCTGGCGGCTGCGGTGTCCTTGTAGCGGGGGTGCAGCGATCTTGCATCATCCCTTGGAATTCCCATCTCTGCCTTACTGGTGTCGATGGTTTTCAGAAAATATCTTGAAATCTTGAGAGGGAAATATGGGGGGATGCATGGCGGCTTCGGTGGACATTGCAATCTCTTAATTTATTTCCAGTGTCTGTAATCACCCACTAGAATGGAAGTGATCCTGTAGGCACGAAAATTATTGTTCTGCTGCTGTATGACTTCCCCATGAGCGTTCCAACCCTTGAGGTGGGGTGAAGTCAAAAAGTACAGTGCACATCCTGGATGCGCAGGGACGCACCATGCATCAATGTGTAGTTGGTGAAATTCTGTGGAAAATGAACATTGTTTCATGAAAGGCAATGAACAACACAAGTATGTAAATTTTTTGCTGGAAATACCTATTACGGGTTATTTGCATTATTTTTATACACATTTTTTTTCGTGTCAACTTCCCACTTGCTTTATAGTAGCAGTCATGTAAAGATGTGTTATAACACTATAGACTGAAGCATTTGCACATTTTTATTACCTAAGTTGGTAGTAATTAAAAAAAAAACCAGGGTTGTGCGAATATTTAGCGTACTGAAAGGAAACTGAATAATGACAACTTTCATTTTAGTAAGAAATTTGGTTACAGAAAGTTGTAACAAAATGGAAATTCTTGATTTAGATGACTTTTCATTGCTGGTACATTAAATGAACATTTATTAATCATTTTGTTTTCATTATTTTATAACTGAAATAACTACATAAAACGAAAATTTATACTTGGGCAAGACCTCTCTGTGGGTAATACTCCATATCCGTCATTTTTTGGTTTGATTTTGCAACGATTTTGTTATAATGAATAACCTGCTAAAATGTTTAGAATTTAGTTAATCTTTCATTAAGGCTGAGCTCTAATGACATTATTTTTCATTTTCTGTTTAACGAAAGTTATGTATCTTTTGTTTTTGTTATGTGATAATCACATTTGCAAAACCCTACAAAAAGGCATCACTAATGTATGGCAACATATAGATTTTAGGAATTATATGGAAACATGGCAATTGATATGAATGTGCTTTGTAAAACGTACAAATTCCTTGTAGTGAACTGAAATGGACATATTGTGCGGAGTGCATTCACGAGTTATGCATACACTCTTAAGAAAGCAGATTCTACACAGTGAAGAATGCTGATCATTCATGCTCAAAGGGCAGTCACAATTTCATCTGTTAATGTATTTATAAATAAACATTTAAGATGCAAACCCTGACAACCAACAAGTTACAATTGATGTTAACATGTGTCGCAATTTATAGTCACAGCTATAGGAGATGGCCGCAGCCAAGCCATTGCACAACTCAAAAAGTAGCTTCCACCCCCCTGCCTAACACAGCTCTTCACTTTTTGCTCGTATCTTGCCGCTGAACAAAGATTTTAATACAGTACGATCAGTAAGTGGACACAGCGATAAAAATAATTGTGGCTTTGGATTTTGTCCAGTAAATACAAAGTCCACTGATTAGAGGTCTGGTAAAGAGGCATTACTGTATTTCAATAGCCAGACACTTTTTATGAATAATACTGATACCCTGGAAAGGCATATACAAAACCTTTTATACTAATACGAGGCTAAAGGATACTCAAATGGAAGAAAGAAGGAACTGCGAAGGATTTTCGAAAGTGCTCACTTTACCGTAAACAGCTTACATATACTGTCTGTCTCATATAAGATGGCAAGATTTTGACAGTTCAACCAATGTTTACTTTTAGCTTATGTATCCTTTCACCATCAGCTGATGGAAAGTATGGATGGACGGTGGGAATACAACATGAAAAGATCTAAGGTTTGAAGTCTCGTTTCATTCGGCTATGAATAGTCTTGTTGTGCATTTCATTTTGAACACCTATACATTACTACTTTAGCACAAATATTAGTTTGTAACACTTATAACCTGTGTTTTGTGTCCATGTAAAATAAAATATATTAATTAATCTAGGAACTCTTGCTTATTGCGTATTTTGCACTTGTCTGATGTGTGTCGTCAGTGCACTCAGAATAGCCAACATAATATTACTTTTGTTCGTTTGGACATCAGCTGATACACAGTTTTGTAAATGGCACTTTGTTTCATATACATCAAGTTACCACTCACTGACTGTCAAAATCTTGCCATCTTATATGAGATAGGCTATAGTACGGCAAGCTGACTCTTTCCACTCATTTTAACAAACTAGCAAGTCTTCATGAAAGGTGCTGGTTTCATCAACAATCGTTCACAAAATCAAGCCGAAAAGTTACCAAATCAGAATTAAAAATAGTTAACCATAATAAGTTGTCAAGAAACAGTAATTAATGAATCAAGAGAAAGCCAAGTTGTAATAACCCAAGCAAAGTGCAAAGGCAAGACAGTGAGAGCACAGCGGTAGGATAAATGCGTGACTGTAGACTTACACACAAGCAATGGGTTGCCCGAGCGGTTAAGGGTAGGTGTGGAGTGTATGGGTACTGGCTAGTGCTGGTGGCCTGAGGGAAGAGGGGTGGTTAATATCTATTTGTAGATATGCACTACATCCAATACAGTCTAACTAAGAGAAACACAGTGCGTAGTAACCAAAAAAGTGCAACATATTATATTTTTTTGCATATTTCCTAAAATTTAAACTTTTTTGCCCATATTTTTTTTTACGGTTCCTTGTTAATGATGTATTTATCTCAATAGATGCACATTTTCGGAATAAACTGATATCCTTTAAGGGCATATAAGATACCCCATTGTCTCCAAATAATGCATAAGCACCAAACCTGACCATCGTGTAACTTATTGTATGTTCAAGACTTTGGATTGTAACACGTGCATTACTTTATGTGAATGCATTTTCTTGTTGAGCTTTTGAGAAATTTAGTAAAACATTTAAATTGGTAAAAAGTATTTTTTTTTGCTGCGTTCAAATTTATATAAATAATTTTCTTATTCTTATAAGTTAGATTCTTTAAACTAGATGTAGATGTCTTATTCAAAAAATGTTACCAAAAATTACTTGTTGACTGCAACTACTATATGAATTATTTATTTTCAACCGTATTTTGGCATGTATAGATGGCACATTTTTACAAAAAAAAATGACTACAAAAAGTGGGGTTATATAAAAGGTATTGGCATAACACAATTTTTCCCCAAAACATATTTAGAAATTTGTCAACACACTGTACATTTTAATGTTTTAATTCTTAAAGGCAGGGAGGAAGGGAAGGAAGGAAAAAAAAAAACTCGTGCAGTTATTTTATTCAGTCGCGTTCATTAACAAATTAACCTTCATCGCACACGTGTAAAATGTAAATATGTTGGAGCTCGCCCATAGATGTCGTACATGAGAAAATAATTGCTCTACTGTACAATAGAAAGATATCTTGCATAGTTTGCATTCCTGCCGTAGCTCTACAAGTGCACATTAATAAGATACCATTTTGTGTAACATGTTGCTGTGGTTTTGCTTTCTCAAGTAATGTTACTATCTGTAGAATAGTAACTGTGAGATGTATATTCGTAAACATTGCAACATAACATAAATTTTCCGTCACAAATGTTTTGTAGGGGAGAAATTAAGTCGAAATTTATTATGTTTAACGGAATTATGACTTAACAATATTTACAGGAATACAAAAATTCAGTGTGGCAGCCTATATTTGAAATATTAATTATCCCTAATTTTTCATCATAAACTTCTGGTGAGGCCCATACATGCCAAAATACGGTATTTACTTGCTTATAACACTGGCTACAGTTTGTGTAATTGTTTACGGTGCTCTGGAACAAAAAAAAGTGGTGGCATTTGGACAGCAATATTGATGGCGAGGGTGCACATGCAAGCTCTGCTGCTGGAGGGAGAGCTAGCCAGCCACCTTTCCTTCATGTCTCACTGTGGCAAGGTCGCTTCAGTGGGCACAGCTTGATCAGAGCAAACAGAGCTACGCTAATTGTAACTGTTGGACGTCTACCTTTTACCACCCTTATATCACTTGTGTATAGCATACAGATAAGGACTGAGTAATAGTCTTGTGGTAATAAGTTCAGATTTAAATAATAAATCCTCTGATTTTCCTCCAAGAAGCCAGTTAAAAAGGAGATAACACTTGCTAAAATTTGCACAGCTTTCTTAGGCTTTTTTTCTACCTATTTGTCAGTCTCTTGGAAACCATGAAAATATTAAAATATTTTTAAAAAAAACAGGTTATTTTCATTTTGTAAACAATTGAACATTAATGAAATTTTTGAAATTTATATTTTAGTAAATCAAAATGTCAAATTTGATCTCACAGAAATTTGTATCTCACGAGTCATTTCATGGGAACCATGAGCACTCATAAGATTGAGATTTTACTGTATTTAACAAATATGAGTATTTATTTTCTAAATCCTTGCAAAAAGGGGCAAAATTTTAATTGTGATTTAGTTTATAGGTGTATTGCAGTTTTAATTCTTACATTACAGACAGATACAATGTAGATTGAAAGGAAAAATAAAAAGTTGCGGTTTTTCCAAAAGTTTTAAAGAAACTGAGAATCAGTTATAGAGAGATAAGTCCTTTAAAATTTAGGTAATTTAACTTTAGGAAATTAGGATGTTATGAAAGCATACACCCAATCATAATAATTGTGCAGTAAAATTTTTTTGGCATTTCAAAAATATGATTATTTGTTTTAGTGACAGTGCAAAATCGGGCCAGCTGGAATGTATCAGCATTTTGTTGATTGTTTAACGACTTGCAAGATTGTACTGCAGCATATCCATTGGCTGTTTGTTCCAAATGTTTAATTCTGGTATAATTAAAAACTCAATATTTGAAAATAAATTATTGTATACTTGTTCATTAAAGTAGTTTTTATAAATCCTGTGATATGAATACAGGAAAACCTGCCATGAAACATTTTTATACATTATTTATTGAAGTGTGGATTGTTTTTCTGGCCAGAAGTTGTTAAGAAAGTAGCCTCACATTCTACAAGTCTCGATAGAGACAATGCTGCCAAAGATTCTGGTGTCAAGAAAGAGAAATTTGATGCCAAAGAAAAAGATGGCAGTTCTATGGGAAGAGCATTAAGAGAGTCTACGCAAACTCTGAGGTTGAAAACTTCTGCCTCAGTTAATGATGACAATAATTATGATTCTGTAAGTAAAAAGTTTTGTATTACTTTTCTGTGTTCACATACAATTTGTAAATAGTTGAACTTTGGCAATGTACGTGTTACCTAAGTGTGTGTGTTTTTTTTTATTTATATATTTATAGTTCTAAACATTTAACGGAAAAAGCTGACCAGTGTGTGTAAACGTGTGTCAGTTACCACTACTAAATACATTAGTGTGTCAGGCTGTCCATAGGGAGATACCGTAAAATTCAGTTATAACATTCTTTACATTAATGATGTGGCTTTTACTCTAATATAATATTGTCAATTCCCACCCAGATACCCTACGTGAAGTATGTAAAAATATTTCACTTTTACAATTTAGGTTAACTTTCAGCACAATAGAGATTATTTTTAGGAGTGGGTGGGATCTCGAAATTTTGGCTGATATTCGGGAAAAAATACATTCCCGAACTTCGAGAATTCTAAACTTTCTTCACTGTAAAACCATCCATTTGAGAAAATTAATTAATTGAGAATGCATCATGGTTATGGACCCCTGTCTTTTAAAGGCCCAAAATCACAATCTTTGCCAAATTTGTTCTAGTTATTTGAAATTTTGAAATGCACTCATGCATGATGCTAGCTGGGTATGGGCTATTAGTCTCTACATCTTGAAATATTACTGTTAGTGCTGGCCTGTAGCACTTACTAAGGGATGCTTGCATCAGCTCTACTTGTGTTCTGGAGCACAACCTGTGTCAGTGGGCCATGTCAGTTTGCAGTTTGGCAATAGCCCGGATTACTGGTTTGGGGACTGGGTGTCTATGGGGGACAAATGTCTAAAATAAGGAATAATAATTCAAATTACCAAAGAAAGAAACAAGTTAAATACCGGGGAAAAATAATAAGGTATAAAATTAGAAACATTAGGTAATACATTCTCCTTAGTAAATAATTTAATTGCATCAGAGAAAGGTTTGCAAAATACCTAAAAATCTAACTTTATTAAGACCTTTACGAATTTGAATACATCCTAAAACCTACGCTCCAACAAAGTAAAAAAAAGTGACACCAACCAAAACTAAAATAACCAAAATTAAAAAAAGAAAAAATAGATATAAATATATCAACAACTATCAATACTAATTATTATAACAATAATATAAATAAATTCTAAATTTAATGCACTTAAATCTGCCAAATTAGTATAATTAATCAAAATGACAAAATTTTTGATTTATATAGTCCTTTCGTACTAATATAAAAAATTATTCTAAGGATAGAAACCAACCTGGCTCACACCGGTTTAAACTCAGATCATGTAAGAATTTAAAGGTCGAACAGACCTAATAGTTGAACATCTACACCTAACTATAATCTGAATCCAACATCGAGGTTGCAATCTCCTATGTCGATTTGAACTCTCAATAAGAATTACGCTGTTATCCCTAAGGTATCTATGTCTTATAACATTATTAGTGTTAAAGTGGGAAGGCTACCCACAGTAAGTAGAGCTGGGTTTACTTTATCTAGTATTCTTGGGTTAAATATGGGATGTGCATTTCGGGGCTTTTACAAGAAAAATTAAATATGATATGAATTTATTCTAGTGTTACAATAATATTTTCACACAGAGCTCAGCATAAAAGAGGAATTTTTAATTTATGTTTGTAGAAGCATAACTTAGAATAATATACTGTAAATTTTCTGCCACTCCGGTCTCAGGCCTGCTGGCTGAAGCGACTGGCTTACTAGTGGCGGTCTAGCTGATGGTGGTTCTACTCTGTCCCCACGGGCTGTTCTGACTGGAACTGTTGCAGCAGCTGCTGTCTATGGTCCTGGGTGGGCTGCAGTGGTGACGGATGGTGAACCGCTGGCAGGCGATCCCCAGTGGTACCTTCTTCCCACAGATGAGGGTAGTCACCAAGGGGTACTAGGTCCCTGGAAGCTTCCGGGTAAGCTGAAACAGGGAAGGGGAGGGAGCCGGGGAGTGAAGCCTCACCGACTGATGGGCGGCTTGAGCTCATTCCCGGGGTGTTAATTGGGAGAGTGCCTTACTGGGCTAGGTGCAGCCCCAGGTAGTCTGGTAAGTTGAACCTGTCTCTCCTTATGTCCATCCACCTCTCTTGATAAAGGGCATGAGGTCCTAGACCTGGCCTCATGAGATAGGAGCAGGTGACGTGCATTTCCTATCGAAGTACACTGGACCGGCACTGAGTGTAACCTTATTCCTCAACAGGCAACACAAACGGTGTGGTGCTTGAAGAGCAGGTTTCCTTGGAGGCATCCCAATAGCTTTGACGGATGAGCCTCTTGAATGGACAGTTCCGACCCAGTGCCAACCAAATACTCCCTCTGCAACACAAGTAGTGCGGTGGACTGGTGCCAGCAGGTGTAACGGTTTATCCTATCAAGTAGTGGTATGACTAGTGTTTGTGGCTCTACCGTTCAACACATGTGGTGTCCAGAATGGGTGGCTATCGAATGGTGTAAGTGTTCTTGACGTAAGAGTCCCTGAATGGGAGCTCGCAGTCCTACACTAGGTGGTAAACTGGTATTGGCAAACCCAGTCTTCTGCTCCACTCTACGGGACGTGGTGTTTACTATGGAAATCTGGGAGTACTCAAAGGAAAATGAGAGAACAGTTGGGATTAGAACATGTTTATTTCAGACGGAGTAAGACACGGTGGCTTGCACTATCTCCTGACTACCCAGAGTTGATCGGAGGTTATAAACTACGCTGTCCAGATGAAGGGGGCGTGGTTCTAAGCTGACTGGGAGCAGTTTCAACTAGGTAGCTAATCACAACTTTCCCTGTCTACGCTGTGTTAACGTGCCCAGAAGGGGCTTAGGAGGCCCATGTCCTGAAGGGCGTGTGGGGTAGCTGTGGTGTGGCAGATAACTTGTAGACAACTTTGCAGGTGCGAGGGCTTATGAAGGTCTGTTGTAGGGGGTAGTGAGCTGAATATTTTTAGGCGGTGTAGGTGGCAGTTGGTCAGCTTCAGCGAATGAGCATGGTGGAGCAGACTGTCCAAGGCTGGGTGTGGCTCTTAAAAGAGACACGACAACTTGGCTGTGTTTGGTCAGAGAGCTCCGACAAATTAGAACAGTGGAGCTAGCTTTCCAAGCTGTCCAAGTTGTTGTGGCCTTTAAGAATATCCAGATAACTCATATCGGCCTCTGCATGGAAATATATTCGACTGACGGCTCACCGGCCCGTGGTTGGGAATGCTATGTGCATGCATCTTGGGTGGAGCTAAGGGCGGCCATTGTTGGTATGCGACATCTCTCTGTGTGCCCTTGTACTTGCTCGGGTTGTAACTAGGCGTCGATTACTGACAATAGATTATTGGCATCTTCTTGAGGAGAGGAAGCGCTTTGCATGTCTTACTAGCCAGTGGTACTGTTGAAACGTACAATTCTGACATGTCTGGTCCAGGGGAACATCCTGTAGGCGCTCCGGTTGAAATTATAAGCTTCCAAACTCCATTCATTGTTGCTTTAGGAGAAGCGTATAGATGAAGCGAAGTAATTTATTCTTAATAACCAGTAAACGTCACGTGTCAATTTGTCCCTCTAGTGCGACTGAGATTCATCTGTATGATTTGATAGGGTCCCATCCTCTCAGTGATGATCTAGAACTGTTGTCCCCTTGAAGGCGGTGGTTGCTCCATTGTTCTGCTCTGGTCTGTGCGGGGCTCTGACCAGTTGCCAGCACATGTCGATGATTCATCTCTGGCTGGCTAGTGGGTGGCTAGCGCAGTCTCTCACTCTAATTAGCTGGACGGTAGCCGGGTTTACGACCGCTGGTCTCTTCTCCCAGGGTCTTTAAGTAATGAGAGGATAAAAACATTTGAGTCACGGTGTCAGGTGATATGATCGCAGGCCTTCATTTTTACGTGTACCACCCACCAAATAAGCTGAATGCTTCAGTGTGGAGTTGAAGCCTGGTTATCCAGAGGTCGACTATACAAGTCCCTCTGGGACCAACCGAGGGGATCTTTCAGTGCAGACATCGGTGTGGAATTGAACCACAATAGTCAGACCTTATCTTCCTCTACCTCCCTGGCTGCTCTGTAAGCTCGGATTAAGGTACTCTGTGGGTGATGCTGGGCTCGTCCTCCCGAACAAATGGATGGGTCCAAGTTTTGAACTTGGCATCATCCATCAGAACCGGGGTGACTGTCAGAGGTAGCGGTTCTCGCAGTGCTCCTACTTCCTCAGCTTGGCTGCTGGGTGTATCCTCCTGTACAGGCAGATGGATCCGTGTGTAGATGTATGCATCGTCCAATGTAGAGACCTGGGTAGACATCAGGACTAACTGTTCTTGTGGTTCTCCTACGTCCTCGGCGTGGTTGCTGGGCTCAGCCTCCCATGCAGAAGGCTGGGTCCAGGTGTTAGCCTCGGCACTTCGGAGTGCCAGACCTGGGTGGCTGTAAGAGGTAGTGGTTCTTGTGGTGCGCCTACCTCCTCGGTGTGGCTGCTAGACCGGGTTCGTGTGAAGATCTCTGCATCGTCTGACATTGTGGCTGAGGTGTCAACCGCAAGGTCCTAGATTAGAGCGGTTTAGTTGGTCGACTGAGGCAGAGGCTCTTGGGGGTCCTCTGCCTCGTCGGCTTGATGTGGCTCACTTCTCAACTTGTTCTATATGAGCGCCACGGAGTATTTTCAGACTTCCTGAAGTCCAGTTGGCTTTTCATTAGACGCTCTGCTAGATTCTGTATCTCGGGGTCGTATTGACCCAGTTCTGTTTTCTAGTCTGAACCCTGGACTATTGAAGCTGTGACCCTACATTGGGTGCCACAGAAACCCTTGATGCACAATGGCCTTTGGCTGAGAAGGGTCGTTGTGGTCAAGGACAGTTTTGTCTAGCAGGTCACTAACACATTCGAGTTGACTTGGCGACCCTACTGTCAACCGGTAGAGACGTCCCCAGTACACAAAGTCGGGTGCATTTCCTGGCGGCAAGGTATAAAGTCATTAGAGGTTTTCGTTGTGCAGCAGAAGGTTGGCAAACTGCCAGTGGCTTACCTGTGTGTGCAGGAACCCGGGGTAGCTCCTTGGTCTGCTGCTGAGGTGCCGGTAAGTGACTTGAACAGAGCCCGTGGAGGGCTGCTGACTTGGTTGCACTGGAACCAGGGGTTGGCGTGTCCCAGTGGTACTTCTTGTCCCTGGCGGACGTCAGTTAGCATTGGGTGAGGTCGGCCGGCAGTCTTTATGGTCAGCTAGAAAAGAGCGTGGGAGGGAGCTGGGAATTGTGGCCTCTCCAGCTGTCGGATGGCAAGAGCTCATTCCTTTGGGATTATACTACTTAGTGCAGCTGGAACTCAGTTACATCTCCTGTTAGCATTGTTTGTAGTTGCTGCCTTTCTGACTTGTCACCTGGTACCACTTCATTGGGTGTATGGCATAATGTAGGTACAACAAACAACCTCAGAATAGAGCAGGTGTGGGGAAGTTTCCTGGCTATGTGTAAAACCAAAGCTGCAGGTGAACAGACCAGAATTGTATCCGGTGCTCCTTTAACCGGCTACACGAGGCATTGTGGTTATAGAGTGTTGGTATTCCTCTGGGTGCCAGGTGACTGGGTGTGGGTTCAAGTGTTGGCAGATCGTCAAATCAGTATGTAACTCCCTCCAGCGACAGTTCAGCACAGTGAATGCAGTGGGTCAACTGGTCTAAGGGTCTGATGACTCTTGGATTGAATTTCTAGTTGTTGAGGCTCTACATTACTGCACGCTAGGTGTACAGTATGGGTGGTAGTCGAATGTGTGGGTTGTCGATGTACGTTCAACCCTTGAGGGTAGCCCGCAGTCCCACACTAGTTTCGGAAAAGAGAGATACAAGTGTGCGGTATCCTGCTTTACTCTGGCAGAACGTCATCTACTGTGGAAGGAACAATCATCTTAGTAAATAGTTTGCAGAGGTTAAAAGAAACTTGTATTTATTCCATCCAGAATGAGCACGATGGCTTATACTACTTCCTAACAAAATCAGGCTGAATGAAAGTTGTAAATTCTAACCATTGTCCAGAAGTGATAGTTAAGGGCCACTACCAGAGGTGGTAGTGGTGGTGCGATTACCATTACCAGCAATTAAGGCAAGAGTTGGTGTGTTCAGGAGGGACCTTCGAGAGCCACTCCCAGAGGTGGTAGTGATTGTCGTTACCAGCAGGTAAGGCAAGAGTGTTGATGGCATCTTTGGGAGCTGCTGGAGCTGGATGATTGCTGGTGCAGTGGTGAAAAGTATCTGGAAGGTCGCTGGCAAAGTAGCAGAAGTGCTTTTCAAGGGTGGCAGAGAGTTCTCATATAAGAGTGGTAAAGAGAGTTGCCGGAGCTGTTGGGCTCTGAAGAGAGCTGGCAACAACTGGTGTTTCTGGCCTGCACATAGATATATTTTCCTCGCCCACAGGCCCTCTGATGTGGGGGTGTGGGGTGTGGTGAACTTCACCTCCTCAGCTAAGCTGTCTGCTGGAGCCGTCTGATAGCACTGCTAGCGTCATCCCTTGGTGTGCCGTAGAACTAGATGACCTTGGGAGGCAGTCCCAGCTGCTCGGCCAACAGCACAATATCACCTGTCGGTGAGGTTGACGTGATGTCTGATTTAGGATAAACAGTACAAACTGACCTGTCTGTAATTAGTTTGTCGTGACAAAGGGCGTATCCTGTAGGGACTTGAGAAGCCTCTAGTACTGTTCTAACCTTGCCTTGGTTGAAATGAAGGTACGTTCAGATGCAAAATGAGCAGAACTAAGGAAAATGGTGTCCAGAAAGGGTTTTAAATGACATGTTATTTTAAGTAGACGTTACAAAATATTATTTTCTGCTGCATACATTACAATTGTGAAGTTTCATGAAAAGATGTACATATTAATTTTGTTTTTGCAGGATCTAACAACATAAATGTTTGGCCTTATCTTTCTTATGAGAAAATCGCTGTTAGCTTATAATGCATTCACACATTTAATGCAGAATTCAATTTTCAGTGCTGAAATTGAGGTTATCAGTGGCAGCTTGTAATGCTCGCACTGTGCGTTTGCTCAGACACATAAGTTTCAACAATACGTCAAGGAACTGTGTAGACATGTTAAAAGTAGAGAATAGATGTCCATGTGTAATATGAAGCAATTTTTTATTATTATTACTTTAAAAACTAATGAAATACATTACATATTGAGGTATCAATTAATGAACACTTGTTATAGATAGTCATGTAAATAATAAATCGCCCATTGAAGCTGCAGAATTGCTACACAATATTGCAAATATAATTAAATGCACTCGACTCAAGTTTCTTGAATTTTTAAGTTATTATAACCAACTTTACTCATAGACACACCTGCCAGTTCAGAATATTTTAAGAAATAATATCAAAAATCAGCAAAATAGAATTATAAAATGTACAACTTTATTGACATTATTTGTTACATAAATGATACTTTTATATTTGAGGTTAAGGATTTCCATGTAAATCACATTGTGTGTGTAAGCACTCACGAAAACTGAACGGGAAAAGGGACAGGAACTGCCACAATTCACTGAATTCAGAACATTTGGACACAGGAATGAGAAAGACATAAAAAAAAATAGTAAACAAAACATTGTACCCTATAACTTGAAACAGTATATCTCCTAAGTGATGATGTAAATTGGTTATGAATACAAATGTGTTATCAGGCTATGTTTATTCATATGTGTACAAAACAAAACAAAAGTAGTAAATTTCAGGAAATGTTAATGTTGAAAATTGTGTCCAGTGAGACATACGACCTGGAACCATTTCTCTTAATTCCCTGGCACGTTTACTGTGGATATTGCGGTCGATGCTTGCATTAATACAAACAGAGATTTTTTTCAAATTTTTATTTCTAGACTGCTCACTATATCGTGAACCACCTATAATCATGGCGAAAAGGGGAAAGTTTATATGTGCATTGTATGAGAACATTTTGTTGTAATAATTGTAATTATTTCTGCAGTTTTACTGAACTTTTTTCATGGAACCACTACAAAATTTGTTTCCTTTTAGGAGAGCAATGTATCCCCAACTACCAGTGCAGATGGGATATTCAACAGTGGTGCTGGGGATTCTTTTGTACCAGACATTGATATAAAGGAGGAGCAGGTTAGCGAGGAAGAATCTGATGAAGTGAAGGAAAGTGGTGATGGCGTGAAGAGGATAAAGGAGCCACTACCAAAGAATGTGCACTTGAATAGCAACAAAGTGGTGAGGAAGAGCATCAAAGATGCCAAGATGCCTGACGGAAATGTTGCCGCAAGTGAAGAAGAATACGTTGTGGAGAAAATTCTTGCAAAGCGGTACAACCCTAAGAAGAAATGCTTTGAGTACCTGTTAAAGTGGGAAGGCTACCCACAGTAAGTAGAGCTGGGTTTACTTTATCTAGTATTCTTGGGTTAAATATGGGATGTGCATTTCGGGGCTTTTACAAGAAAAATTAAATATGATATGAATTTATTCGTGTTACAATAATATTTTTCACACAGAGCTCAGCATAAAAAAGGGATTTTTAATTTATGTTTGTAGAAGCATAATTTAAAATAATATTCTGTAAACTCCTGATTTACTGGGGTAATGACTGGCTAAGGGTTCACGGATAACCAATATTCACGGTTAAGGGTGCAGTTCACACACAAAAAATAGTCACTTTGTAAAATTCTTATTGTGTTTTTACTGTATGGTTCAGGACCTCTTAAGAAATTTCCCCACCACTCTGCAGGTCTGTATATCAGTCGGGGCTGCTCTGGGAAGGGATTAGTTGTGTGGAAGCAGTGTGAGGAGAAGGCTATGCCGCTCTCTTCCCTGACTCTGTCACGCGATACGTGAGGGGCTGACAGCCTTCCTTCCTCCCCCCTGACAACAAACAGTGTGTGCACGAGCAGTGTTGCCAGACTGGCAGGGCAATAGCAAAAGTGAGAAGTGAGAGAGCGGGTGGGGGGCCAGCTCTGCTACCACCCTCCAGTCGCTGCTGCGGTGAGCTTCGTGCATACTGACTGCGCTCACGTACGGCCGATGACATGCCACAGCGACACCTCTCACATGTCCATGCGTAAACTCTAGCATTGTGCTATAGCAGTGGTCAAACAACATATCCGATTTAGGAGAAGGCAAGCCTGTGGCACCCTATTACAGATAATTGATAAAAGTGGGGGGAGCAAGGTTTTAAGGGTTCCTAAAATATTTTTACTACCTTTACAAATGTAATTTTGTTAAGATCGGTGACCAAAATATATTATAAAATATTAAAATATAGCTATAGGCAACAATTACAAAACCTACATTTTACTGCTTGTAACATAATTAATGACCAAGATAAATGCAACAAACTTATTTTTTGGGCTATTTCCTTCAGATTTTTGCCTTTTTTAAACCAAAAATTGTATGTATCCCAAAACAGGGATGTAACTTCGAGAGGGTAATTATTCCCAGGGCTATAGTTGTGTTAACTTTGGAAAGGGAAAATGTGAATTTCTTTAATACACATGGACAATTTATTTTTTTTGATAATTCAAAATTATGTAAAGTCGAAAAATTAGGCCCTGAGCACTTCAAATTAACTACTGTACATAAAATTTGTATAAACTGTAGTCAAAAAATTGTTATATATGTTTCTAGTTTCCTCGCTGCACAACTGTGCCAACGCTGTGATGAAACTTCGTATCTTTTTTTTTTTTTTTAATGAGCAATTGCCGGAGCTGAGGTCACAGACTGGGCCTTGGGTTCGATGGCTGGTACGTTGTGGCTCCTCTTCTTTTCTTGTCCATGTACTGTCTGGACAGACTTGTCATCTGACCAGCTTGTGCTGCCCGTCCGGGTGTAGACTCTGGGTTGGCCGTAAGAACAGCCATGGCATCAGTCAGACTGATTGTGGCTGAAGGTACCAGCTGAAAGGTGGTCTTGAGAAAGATCCTTAAGATTTTACTGTGTAAACTCCAATAACTTGATGTGATTTAAGTCTTAGCTCTGCCTCTGAGATTCAAAGGTAAAAGGCCACACTAATTGATTTGATGTGGTCCTGGTTTTTACAACTGATGACAGCAGAATAAATCACTCATGGTCATCTTCTCTGCAACATATAATTCCTTGGAGCCAGGTGAATTTTGAGAATGTGTGTGTGTCTACCAAAAAAAATGAAGAGGTTACATTTTTTTCCCCACTACGAAAAAATTAGCCATAACAGCACTCACCGATAAATGTAGCAACTATATAACACACTTTGACAGGACTCAGCATTCACACACAAAAATCATTTTATGACACTACTGATTGGCTTTTTCACCAAAAATTGTCTTTGATATGAAATTTTTGAGGTTTCTTCATTTCTCTGAGAAATTTCAGACATACAGCATTGTTTTTTATGATGCTCTGAAAGGGAATTTTTAGTCATTACAGTTTATTGTACTATCAATAGCAACCTGCAACAGTGGTATTTCATCAAAGAAACTTCCCTCACTAAATAAGTTCATTGTCATAGTGTTCCTCCTCCTTCCAGACTTGTTGCAACAAATGTGATGTTAAGTCTTGTATGGTAACACATCTGTTTGACTTGACTATACAATTGGATCTTCAGGAAATTTGTTGAGAACTTTAGTGTCAGTCTTGTTTACATATCTCTCCATAACTAGTACTTAGGCATCAAGTTACTGAATGTTTTAGTCTAAACAGTATTGAAGGAGGTTAAATTTGTTTTGACAGCAATGTTGAATACCAGAAAAAATTACATTAAGACTTGAGTGATGTGAATACATATGGTCATAGAATACATTGTAAAATATTTTAGTATAGGCCGCTTGTGGTTAATTGAGCACTTTTGAAAGTCGTTCTTAGGAACTACTTCTCTCCTCATTTTGTATAAGTCCATCATATGTACAATTTATATTCATGCGTCTGTCAAGTACAAACATGAAAATTTTGGGGAACCTTGTGGCATTTCCTACCCTAATGTGTATAATGCAGGAAATAAAGTAAACATTGTTTACATAAAGGAATAGATTACCTGCACTAGTAATGCAACGCCAAGTCTTGGAACTATTTTTCTTGATTCACTAGCAACTTAACGTTTTCATGCTGCTGGATAGTAAGTAGCATGTATGGAGTTAATGGTCAGTGAGGTTGATTTCAAAAGAGCTCACTTTAACTTGTAAAATGTATATGTAATATTTATAGAAGACTAAAAATACCACTGTTTATACTATTTTATATTTTACAATTTTTTTCTCCCATCTAGTGAGCAGAACACGTGGGAGCCTGTGGAGAACATGCAGGCCTGTGATAACCTTGTAGAAGCGTTTGAGCGCAACCTCGCCAAACAGAAGATGATGCAACACCAGCCAAGGCCAGCTGTGTCTGCGCCAATCCAGCCTCCACAGAGACCAGTACACTCGCTGCAGAAACCTGTCCAGCAGCAGCAGCCGCCGCCACCCCCCTAGACCGATGCAGACTGCCCCGCGGCCGGCAGGGGTAACAGGCATCGTGAGGACCCCACAGCAGTCCCCTAAGCCCGTGCAGCAACACCCTAAGCCTGTGCAACAAGTCATGAAGTTGACGTTGGAACCGCCTCCACTGACCCCCATTGTGCAGAGGAAGGTGGGCAGGCCACCGGGACCACGGATGGCAACTCCAGATCCAGATATGGACCATGCTGAGGCCGGTCCTAGTGATGCGGGGTCAGGGTCTGATAGGTAAATACTACATGAATTCATTTAATCATAGTTATGTGAAACATAATCAACCAACCTCCACCCCCTCCCCCTTTTAGCATGTAACACACAAATATTCAATATCACAATGATTTTCCTCCATCCTAACTTTCTGTTAGTTATTGGTGTAAGTTTTTTTTGCTAAATTAAATTTAAATGATGGGCCGATACCAACAATTTTTTAATGCAGATGCCCTGATTGATTGTATAAATTAGATTTTTATTACTCAATACCTTTATCAAAATCCAATAATTAACATTTTGAAAAAATATTGTTATTGATGCATGATGTCTTTTTCATCATTATTAAATCGACTTATACTCATCATTGAGCATCACTCAGCTGCACATTCTCACGGAATTGTTTGATTCTACACACCATGAAACCCCGAGATTGTACTGTCTAACCAAGGCAATGCACAGACGTTCCACGCCAAATTTGTATTGCGTACGGTCCAAGCCACAGAGACTATGCAATTAGATCCTCCAAGTACTTCTGAGCACTGCCAGATGGCACCACTAGTTCGATCGTCGCATGCAACTTGGATCCAGCGCCGGCTGGCTATGTCACACGTCCATAGGATCAAACACCACTTCCCAGCTGCCATGCCATTTACGTGAATTTACACATGTTGTCTCGCAAAGCACTTTCATTGAGCAATTTTTGCAGCGTATTTTTTCTCCGTACCAACACAGTGCATTTTTACTGTCGACTAGCTGCATTTTTTTCCATGTTCACGTGCGTATTCCACAACCATCAATTTAAATTTTGCGTAATCACTCACTTGTTCCTTTTCTATTATCACGAGGCCGTGTTCCAATTTTTTTTTTTTAACAAAATGGTCACCTGACTTGTTCGTCAACTTCGAAGTTGACAAATGAATTACCAAATTGCCGCCATCTCCTTTTCCCCCTCCATCCTCTTCCCCCTTCCCCCTTCATTCCCCACCCCCTCCTTCTCACCCTTCCTTTCTCTCCCCCTTTCCTCCCTCCCCTTCCCCCCTCCCCCTCCTCACCCCTTCCCATCCTACCCCTTCCCCTCCTACCCCTTCCCTCCTCCCCTCCCCCTCCCTTCCTCCCTACTTCCCCTTCCTCCTCCCCTTCTACTTCTTCCATCCTTCCTGTAAGAGCTAAAGCATTAAAATGTACTGCACGTTGACAATTTTTTTAATGTGTTTGAAAATTTCAAAAAGAATTTCCATGCCAACATCTCGTATGTAAGCTGCACCCCACTTTTGTAATTTTTTTTGTAAAAATGTGCGGTCTATACACACCGAAATACGGTATATTTCACTCTGCCAAAAAGTCTCTCTTGTGCTTTTGTAAGCAAATAATTCTATTGTCTGCTTCTCTCCAGTGACCCCAAATTTGATTTATATATTTCAAATAGTTTTCTAGCCACTGTAGTTCCATTATTCTACAAAATAATCACATTTTATTTTAAAAAAGCAAAATAACACATAAGTTTTTCTATTGCTATAAATGAAGCATTGCCTTTTAATCCCATTATGCAAGAATAAATGGGATACTCCTATACGCACAATTGTTTGAAATGTCAATCACAGCCATAGTTTTTGTATTGAAAACCAAATTGCTGGGTAAACAAACCACTATTTATTTTACAGTATCATTGACGTCATTTCTGAAAGTACAGTGGATTCTCGACTATTAATTTTTCAGTGGCCCAACAAGAAAAAACTAAGTATGCGGGACGATGGATGAGGATTTGGATTGTAGACCTGGGAAGTATTGTACATAACCTCAAAATACATTTTTGTTTAAACCAATAGCCTAAAGATTTTATTTAAACAACATATTAAAGTCGATTTATAATAAAATATCCACTTAAAATTAAAAATTTTGATTTTTTAAAATTAAGCAAAATTTAATTTCTATTTATTTATGTAGAAAGTTTTGTCCTTTGTTAACCATGTCATGCTCAATCCCTCAGTTAAAATTACTACAACTGATTTATTTCCAATATTTTTTGCCAATCGTAACTTGCCAAGTCTTTTTCAAAATTTTACAATTCTATTCAAACACGCAGCTGATAGTTTCCGAAATAATCACGACCGTCAAAATACCTCCAAATTCATTTTACAATAACACGCCCATAGATTGTTGAATACAAGGTCAGAGATAGTGTGATTCATTCTCATTGTCGCCAACCTATAGGTGCAGTAAATACATTAAGAATAATAAGAATACACTATGGTTTCTCATTGTCGCCTAACTATGATTGCAGTATATATGTAGGAAGAAGAATAATAGTAGACTGTAGAACACGAAAAACTGTTGCAAAATGTAAATAATAGCATCTATACTACTTGTCGATTATCTGTGTTTTTTTTTTAAATTCGCATAGCATTAAAAAACGAATGATGCGTGCAGTCTTTAGCGACTGTACCAATGAGAGATTCGTTATAACGTAAATGACTGGAATGAGTAATCAAAAATCAACTGTATTCCATAGCTAAATGATTGTTCCGAATATATTTTGACTTTCAGGCAGAATATCTAATTGATGGATGCTGGAAATTTATGTTTTAAGAGTTGTAGCATGCTGGTTTTTTTAAACATTTTTTATAGTCTACTCGATCTGTCGCTATTCAGGGGACTGCCAAAAAATATCCATGCGGGATTTCAGTAGATGCTGTTTCCGACACGTACATCAATAGACTACTACTTTAACCTTATAAAACTTTACGTTGAGCATAGTAAGAGCTGTATATTATCTGTGAATAAAGTTTAGCTAATAATACATTAAAAATGGGAATTTATAAAAGTGTTATTTTAAATAATACATTAAAAAACATTTGATATAAACTCGTTCAAATAAAGAAAGTAACATCTCAAAGTACTGTATATATAGGCTATTCATGGTAAAGTGAGCAATTTTGAATGCCTTCTCATTTAGAATAATAGTCAATAAGTATATTTTATTTTAGTCTCAGATGTAAACTTCCGAGTGCGGTGGAATATATACAGAATTAAACCCCGGTCACCTGCTGTCCCTCGTACAGGCCTGATGTTTACGAGGAGAGGTACAATGGAATGAATGCTGGAGTGATATTTGTAAGTGAACTAAACTGCTATTTATTTATTTTAATGGAAATAATCATTGATTGTGAATGTACTACCTCGTTCCCTGTCGTTAAAAGCATTGTTCCCTTTGTAGTAAGTTGTATGTTTTCAAAATATCTGGGAAATGTGTCTTTTAGTAACTCATGGTTGTGTAGAGACATTTATAAAGACAGGTTATGTGCTTCAAAATATAAATATGCCGCCAAATGTTGTTTTTGTATTAAAGAGTTCAGTATATCTTCATTGGGTGAAAGTGCTCTCAAAAGCCATATGAATAGTAAATAGCACCAAGACGTAACAAAGTTGCAAAAATTGCCATCAGTAACAAGCGTACTGCTGTCCTCTGACACAAACCAGAATAACTCCAATACACAAATATTTCCGGAGAACTTGACATTATTTCCAAGTACTGGTGATAATTTGCATCAAGCATGGCCCCTCACATTTTAAACAATGATGTCCTTGATGCAGAAATTTGGTGGACTTTTAGAACTGTAGGTGTACATGCCTGATACAAATCCAATGAAAATATAAGCACAATAAAAAAAAAAAAATGGTTTTGTGACAGTGCTATTGTATCAAAATTCTCTTGTGGGGAAAAGAAAGCTGCATACTTGGCTGTTTTTGAAATTGCTCCTTATTTGCACAATGAGATAGTAGAACAGCTCTCTGTTTTTAAAAATAATTATGTACTGCTTTTTGATGAAAGCCTGAATGAGATGAGACAGAAAAAGCAACTTGACATTCATATCAGGAGTTAGTATGGAAAAGAGGATAAAACAAAATTTTTTACGTCCATTTTTTTGGGATATAGCACTGCAGAAGACATCCTTAATGGACATTTGGATGCTGTTGCCCAGCTGAAACTCTCTCTTTGCTTTGTAGTTGTCGATGGATGGTCCTAATGTAAATTGGAAAGTGTATAGGTTGTTGCAGTATCATGTACTTAGAGAACATAACAAAATTATCTTAAATATTGGTAGCATGTTGTACATGATGCCTTCAAAACAGGCTGCAATGCTATGGCTAGGATATTCATAAATTTCCATGGTATCTGTACACACTTTTTAAGGATGCCCCTGCTAGGAAAGAAGATTATCAGTCTACAACAGGCAGCAGCAATTTTTCCCTTAAAATTTGTCAGCCATAGATGGCTGGAAAATGTACCAGTTGCAGCGAAGGCATTAGGAATGATACCAAAATTGAAGCGTTTTGTTGAAAATGTTTATAAAGGTGAAACAACAAAATCTACTTGCAAATCATTTTCTGTAGTGAGTAAACATATCTTACATGAGCTCACTCCTCTGAAACTGAAAGTGTTCATATCTGTAGCTAAACTGCTGCACCGTTTTCTCACAGTTTACCAAACAGACTAACCCATGATTTTTTTTCTGAGTGAAGACCTAAGAAAAATTTTAGTTCATGTTCTCCAGCAATTTATGAAAGCAGAAGCATTAAAGTTGGCTAACTCTTCAGTTCAGAAAAGTGTAAATTTTCATTTCAAAGACGTCAAAAACCAGTGCAATATTATGGACATGGATTTGTGACTTTTTAGGTTACATGGGTGGTGTACTTACCTTCTTACTTACTTACCTTCATAATTTAAAGGTAAGTAAGATGCTTAGAAGTTGTGCTGCAAGTGCACGTCATAGGTACATTTCTTATTTAGAGGAGCAAAAACTGGCTGCCAAAACTACAGTAAAGAGAAAAAAATGATCAGGATGGGGAAGAATTAGAGAATTTGAAAAAGTTTAAGCAGATTTCAAAAGATATTGCATCACTTACCTGGTCGGTTGATGAATTGGCACAGAAGGCAGAGGACCATGGGGATATGACATTGATAGTCTCATCAAATGCTCTTCGCCGGACAGCTAAAGAAATAACTACTCAGATGGACAACTTAAAAAAGCAATTGCTTCTTTGGAATGTGAGAGAGCGAGAGACACAGACACACACACACACACACACACACACACACATACACACACATATTTTTGTGTTCATTTTTAAAAGTATTTTGTGTCCCAATTGATGTCTGTGATTGTGAGCTGCTAAGACTGGAAAATCGGAATCATACTCTGCTGGATCAATATCTCTACATATCTTGGTAAAGGTTGCTTGTATGGTATTTAATTTAAATATAACTCCTCAAATTGTTAAAACTATTTCTTGATTTTATCTTTCTTGATTATAAGCATAGGTTTGTGGTTGATTTTGTTTACGTATTTATATTTGGGCCTGCAATTTAAAATCTTCGTTAAGCTTCAAAAATTTTGGGATATCCTTGAAAAATGCTTGAATTTTTTTTCATCCTTGGCGTACGAACCCTGTATACGGATACGGGAGTTGGGTTGCGCCGGGAGTTGAACCCGAATTAATTTCCCTGTCGCTAGCTTGATGGTACAGTATTTAGGTACGACTTGTGCCCGTGGGATGGGTGACTCGGATTCTCCGTCCAGATTTCAACTTCACTTTACTAACTGTTTTCTCTGGTTTGCTAGCGGGATTGTCCTGGGGAATAGTTCAATTTTCCCAGTTCAGCAATTGTTCCTGGATCTCATAAACTGTAGTGGGATATCCCGGCCAATTACCACCGAATAGGTGATCAAGGGGAGAAGAAATGTCTAGCGGAGTCAGAGGGAAAATGGCTCGTGGTGTTTGATCAGGTTGTTTAGGCGACAGCACGTGTACAGACTTAGGTCGGACGTTGGCTTGAGCAAGGACACGACGTTCCCTACATCGTTACTTATTGGGCGCACTATCTTTCTTACTGTTCATCTGAGCAATAACAACACAACACAAAATTATACCGAGGGAGCAGGGTTCCACTACTACAGTAACTGTGCACAAATCTATCAAGTTACTTAGTTGTTTACAGTGGGGTTTCGTTCCCTCAGGAATAAACACAAAGGTAATTACTAATACAGCAATACACAATATAAGTAAATAGTTTTACAAACAATAAAAATAGTTACACGAGTATTACGTGGAGAAAATGGGGGTTAGGCGAAGGTACCCCCGTGCTGACCCTGTGGACCAGGTATATAAGGGCTCGCAGTACTCAGTTCGTGGCTGACTCGCACAGCTCTCTCGTAGAACGTCACTCTGCCCGGACACGTTCGGATACCGTTACCATCTTGTTGCCAGATGAGTATCTGCTAGTCAGCATACAGTCAACTCTCAATGTATCGTTATTGCATGTATCGATAAAGCACATCCACCAACAATTTTTTTGTGGTCCTGGCAAAATCCCTATTTTAATAATGTTAACATAAACAGCTTCTATTTGTTATCCCATGGAGCATTGATCAAAGTATACTTCATGTCCTTTCACCTAATATTTCCAGCAGCTATCGTTTTCAAGCTGGTTGTTTATGCAAACATCTAGTAACTGCATGTGAAATACGTCATGCGTGTTGACGTTTATAATTGCTCCGCGGTGCACTGTCTAGTCTCTTATTTTCCCAACACGTTGTTCGACACTGTGGTCGTGAGACGTTGTGTAAGACTGGCTTGCTACTTCCCCTGGCGAGCGAGGAAGTGGTTACCCCTAGCAACGAGAGTGGCTATCTAGAATCCTCTTTTTCTCTCCCCTCTTTCTGTCTCACTCAGCGGTGCACCTTCCTTCCTCACCTCGCAGACAATTCTTGCCTATGAGAGAGGAAGTTGTCTATTAAAAGATATAGCATATCCTCTCTCTCGGCCATGCCCTCTTCGCTTGCCTTGCCTTCAGCAGAGCAAATAAAGTTTGCCTGGCGAACGTAATTTTATCAAGATTATGCGTCACTCAAAATAGTTGCATCTTACATCACATGTATTTCAAAGCAAATGGTTTCACCTGAAAATGTTATGTAAAACATTTTAACGAGGAATTATTATTTGAAAAGATGTTTACTTTTTTGATTAAAGGTGGTTTTTTCGCATAAAATTAACATGATTTAAAACTTAATATTTATTTAACTCAAGGGGCAGTATGTTGGTGAATAAAATTATATGCCCAGAAGCACATACTTGAACTCCCCTTGTCACCAAAAATTGTTTGAACATCAAGCGACTTTTGTATTAAAAGGGAAAAATTAATTTGTCAGTAACTTCTGCAGGGAAATTGAAAGATTTGTATTAATTTATTTCAATAGACGTGCTTCTTTTGAATAAACTAATAAAATGTAAGAACCTATTGGGTAAGTAAGCACCTAGCTGAGTGTAGTGTAACTTACAACAGGGAAAATCAGAGGACGTGATTTTGAATGACTAAATTATTAGACAGTGGAGAAATCTATTAATCACCTTGTTTATTTATTTTTGCCTCAAAAAAAACATTTTCTTTGCATTGAAATATAATTAATTACTTTAAAAGACAGACATTTGTCACACTTGCAAGGTGTCTGCACTCTGCAACCAGTAGCAGCGTTGTGGGGTTATTTGCCCGCCGTCTCCCCTCCTCCAGCGGCTGCCTTGAGCACACTGTGCGATCGATAACTTCTCAGTGAACTCTTAGCGGGGCATTCAAAATTTGACTTGCATTCCATGTCGTATTAAAATAAATTGTATACAATATTTTGAAACATTATTTTTTTAAAATTTAAACATGTTTAGATGAAACGATTTTTAATGTTTTGTTTACAATAATAATATTTTTTGTAAAATTCTCATTTTATTGTGTTTATTAGCTAAATTGTATTCACAGATAATGTACAGTTCTTACCAATCCAACATTAAGTTTTATGAGGTTAGACGTTATATTTTTTTGAAGTACATGTCGTAACACTCATCTACTGAAATCCCGCATGTGTGGACATTTTTTGGTAGTCCCTTGAATGATAGATTGAGAGTCGACTGTATTCACGTTCAGGCTTTCATTTGCCTTCAGCCAGAATGACTGGACTAGCCCAACAGCTGTCTCTAACTCACGAAGCCACCATGCTTCTTGACTACCTAACTAACAACGTCATTAGCCATTACAAGTCCAAGTAATTGCTTACTTGGGGTTACCCTTGCCTGCTATTTCCTGTTTTGACCATTTCCACTACACTCTCACAGGAGCAGGTACTACGTACCCAACCCCTGCATTGTAACCATCTCCGCTCAGAACCTCAATCTCTTTGGAGTATAGGTTCTCTCTCGAATGTTGCAACCATTCTGTGTTTAAGTCTACTGATGACTTCCCGCCCAGCTACCCACTTGTAGAAGGTCAGCAGCCAACCCCGACGGGGAACTCTGTCTTGACGCACACACTAGTGATACGGTAACACAGGTATCTAACACATGGGAAAGGTTGTTTATTGGATTTGTTGTTGATGTTGCAGACAAATACTGTAAAACATGTGTTTAATTTTATGTGGTGGGAAAAGGCCACTATGCTACTGATTAATTACATTATAAAAAGTTGAGTTATTGCATAAGTACGCACAGGCAGTACTCTTAGATACAAACAAACAAAAGTCAATTTTATACAATTTCCATGCAGATGCGCGTTTGCGCAACGTTTCGCAGGCTAGGCCAGTTTCATCAGGTGGAAAGTGGTGACAAACTGCAGTCTGTTGCATAGTTGTTGGTAAACAGTGAACCTAGTTACCAGGAGGCGAACTAGGGTAAGATGGGAAATTTGAAATGTGGCCACAATATAATACAATTACAAAAATCCAATCAAAAGCAATATGCTGATGAGGCACTCTTACGAGCCTTTCACAGATCACAGGACTCGCTGCTGTTGGCTTTTCAACCACCATATGCAATTGAAATGCACTTCACCATAAAAGCAAAACTGGATAATAAAATTTAATACATATAAAACCAATATATAAGCTCTGTGAAATACATACACCAAATTCACTATGCAAGTATGACATGTGCCGAGTTAAGAACTGAATGCACCGTCAACGTGGTTTTTGTAGCATTAGACCATTCACTCTGGCGGGTCATGACTTATTTGCTTATTTTCCGTTTATTGCCTGCAACTTACGCTGGACGTGACGGTTGGCGACTAGGAACAAAGTTTCCCACTACCGGGATGGCAACTGGTTTGTGCTGTATGCGAGCTGCTTCGGTGTGCCTTTTCATACCAAGGTTTGGCTCAGTTGGTGGTGACTGAGTTGATGCAGATTGGTTGGAACTGGTGAAGCTGGTGGCGGGTTGTCAGACGTGGGTACTGTGCCGACTAACACAGTACCGTTGACTCCACTCTGTTAACTCCTGGCTCCAGAATCTGGGGTTGGCTGCTCCGTACGTTACCTTGGTAACCGGTATAAGACCTCGAACCACTGGGTGACATTCTTTAGCAATGTGCTTGTGCGCCGGGAAATAAATGGGTTCAATACTGGAGAGGAAAGCCTCTCCAGGAGACGGGTGAGGGATGCTCGATCCTGCTCAGCTTGCCTTCTTGGGATAGGTGGGTGCCAGTACGCACTCTTGCTTGGTGGTGATATAAGCCGGCATTTGCTCCTTCCTTTTTGATCCTTGCCTACCACCAAAAGTCATAGAGATAGGATTGCCACTTAAGATATCTACTGATTGTTGGTGCAAGACAGTTCCCTATAGCAGTGTACTTCCAGTAGTAGTTGACGGCACAAGTTCGATACTCTATAGTCAGTTTCCCACCATGGCACGCAGACCTAGAGGGTTGAACCGTGTGGGCCACCTCCCTACTGCTATTGAGTGTAGGTCGCAACAGAAATAGGCAGTCTGTCTAGCAAATATCCTGGCCGGCACTGTAACCGCTATGGTAGAATACAATTCAAGGAGCCTGTCTTGCCCCCATTGGATAAGTTTCTAGTGGTCAGGGCTCTACTGTTGTATCCCCAGCGGTCTAGAACTGGTGACAGTCGAATGGTGTGTGTCTTGTTTAGACGTATGGATTCCTGAAGGGGTTCTGCAGTCCTACTCTATGGGTCGTACTAATATCAAAACCCGGTTTTGGTCAACAATGTACAGTATAATATACTCTTAGTGGTCAAGGGAAATACCTCTGGAACAGATACTCGTCGAGAGAGGAACAAACTGTTTTTATTAAACGTAATAAACACAAGAGATAAGTGTTATCTCGTAACCAAAGAATGAGTATGGAAGTAACCTAGGCTAGACAGGTGTAGGTGGCCTGCACCTAAATTACCCAAGGTAACTAGTGGCGTCGACGGCTATGATAACAACTCAGTCGCCGCTACACTAATCAAGGGGCGTCTAGAAGAGACAGTAATAAAAAAAAAAGAGGGCCACTATTTAAGAGCAGTAGGTGTAGTTGCATCTACCAGCAAGTAGAGGCGACTGCTGTTTCGGCAGTAGCAGCAGCGGAAGATGTGGTGTGGTGAAGAAGAAGAGTTTTTGTTAGAGGGTAGTGGTTGTCGACAATGAAACCTCTGGTAGCTGCAGTTGGCTACAGCAGAATCATCTGGTGACGTCAATGGTGCTTCTGGTAAAGGCTGCAGGAGCCTCTGGTGGCTGCTGACAACTGTTCAGCAGTAGAAGGCCCCAGCAGACGAAGTGAAGGAGCGAGCTACTGGAGAAGGAAAATAATTTGTGAGCCTGGTCACTTACTAGTAATGTAGTCCGAAGGACGGGTGCAGTGCCAGGCCATGGTGGAGGTGTGACGTCGCCTCATGATGTCCCTATCGTGCAAGGCAGGGGTGGGAGTTGCTACCCTCTGTCTTGGCTTTGTGCATAATCTGCGGCGCTCTGTTTGGCTCAGAGGCGGTTAGCAGCTTGTGGACTCTGCAGGGAGGGGCGGGGGCATACTTACTGGCTTGTGCAACCTTATTTTCCACATGATTGGAGTTTGGAATCGCTGTCCATGGTCATGGTGGTCAATGACACTCGTGTAATAAGTTGCCGGGTTAAGCTTTCCCTCAGGTGAATTAGAAATATTTGAGACGGATGAGTTGTAGTTGTAGTTTAAAATAAACAGGAAAGTGGCACACATCTGTTTTGTCACTATGAAATTCTCATACATTATTAAACCACACTGAATGTGATGCTGTGATACGATACAGGCAATAAATTTCAATAAAAGTAAATACGACAGGCTAGGTTATGGAAACCATAAACACCATCTCAAATTTTTTACAAAACAGATTAAAACTACAAGCTTTTACAATTGACTCATACCACGCTGCTGTGCATCTAGCCTGCGTACTCTGGGCGACTTCATCCCATCAACGAGCGATAAAGAGCTCGGGGCAAGTTACAACATTGGCATACAAGATTCACGTGCCGCTAGAGTTGATTCCACGAGCCTGGACAACCAGTCACACTTATAATTAAAAGATTAATTATAAAATTGTACCCCTCCCCCCCTCGGAATTCCAACTTGCGGTCACCACACCCACAATACAAATTGTTTTACCCAGCGAGCCAAGGACCCACAGATAGTAGAGAAGAAAGTTATGAGATACACCACAGGATCACAACACCCCTGGCGCCCAGTGATGTCACAGCAGATCCTTGAGTGAAGGTAGTAAACCTGTCACCAGCTTTACCTCAGGGTGATGAAGTAATATGTGCCAGTGCTGCAACCCTGAGATAAACAGCCCCTGCGGTGAAAGGCTATCATCCCACACACCCCCGGTAGAGTCCTGAAACAGAGATTTTGGACTATATGAGGAGGCTCAGAAGCGCCTCTAGCCAACTCACCGGCCGCATAGGTCAGCGAGCTCTCCCTGGTCTGGGCAAGACCTCCTCCTCTCACAGCTTGTACAAAGCTGTATCAGCTCCTGCAGCTTGGGAAGGCTCCACCTACACCAGTTCATCCAGAGGTAACCTAGACGTCCTAACCCTGCACCCCTTTACCCGTCTTTTCCTTGACTCCACGGTAGCAGGTCGTCGTGACGTCCCCTCTGGACAACCACGCCTCGGGAAGCAAACCACTGTAATAGCGAGTTTCTCTGAGTAACTAATATTTTGTTACAAGATCATCCAGGTTCACCATCACCTGTGTAAAGTAACCAAGCTAATTAATATAATCATTTAGATTGTACATTTGAACCGGAATTACCCAGTGTTTTCTCCGACTTAAGATAAATCTGACTTCAAAAGTTATTTAGTTGACTCTATTATTTAATTACCTTCTCATTTTAACTGAAAGTGTTTTGTTTTGCAAGTAAACGTTTACTTCTCCCTGTGAAATAGGTGTGAGCAGACCGAACCCTCAGTAGACTGGGTCTGAAGAAGGCGTTCAGTCCGCAAGGACATACCAAAGCTCCTGGGTGTGTCCAGTACACCCTCGCCTGTCCACAGCGGCACTCTTAACTCCTGCCTGCAAATCTTTCTGTCAGTGCCTTGGGCGTATCTGGAGAAGACATTCCCCTAGGACTTCACGTCAACAGGGGAGGGAAAGAGTATTGGTTCTATTATAAATTCCTATGACTTTACTTCAAATAAATAACAAAGGAGGTGGAGTACCTAGTAGAAACGACGAGGTCTACAACGAGAACTACTAATCCCAATTGCTGCTCTGCTAGTAGGACACCCCCCCCCCCCCAACAGCCCTTGCGAAGATGCACCCCCCACTCCAGCACCTGAGGTCACTCTGCATCCCATCTCGCGGACAACTGCGTGCAACCATAAATTGGAACTCAATGTGTATCTGGGAATCTGTTGGCCGTGGCCTGACTACGAACGAGTTTTATTACCAGCCATTTAAACTCTAGCGTATCGTAACCGTGCCAACCCCCAACCCAGAAAAGGACACGGTCCCCACGCAGTACATGCACAATCTGTACCGCAACAGTGAAGGTGGTAAAGATTAACCTACCCCCAAAACCATCTTCAAAACCCACATAGTTACCACCCCCCCTTAATTTCTTTCCCAACCGTAGACAGACGAGACAGAGTTCTTGGGGACAACCCGGTAGTGAAAGTAGGTCCATGTTAGAACCATCTGCCAGATCATGAGACTCCCTTTTATTGTAACTTCACTACCATCCATGGACCCAAGGATGTCTAAGTGACCTGGGACAGCTGGCGTCCCATTTATGGGCAGCCCTCTTGGTGTTTAAAATTTCACTCCCTAGGCGGGAGACGATTGCAATTCGAATCACTTTGGGGTTTGATTGCCCTCCGCTCTGAAATAACCCTTCTAGTAGGCGGCACCCACCAAACCATCTCATCGTGGGCAAACCACGACCTGCTGGACTGAAACAAATATTAAGAAAAGAGAGTACACCACGGGAGGGCTATAATTAGGGCTCAGGAGGGTAATTAGTACTTTTAGAAACCAGTGTTGGACGGAGGAACCTGCTCCGCCATGACCAATCAGATCTTCCAAAAGTCCATAGGACTAAGGATAGCAGCATCACCTGCGATCAACAACAACACTTTTTTTTTCCCCCTTTACATTGAAGTGCACGTCAATATCAATTATGTAACTGATTGATCTATAGGTCTGAAGAAAAATAAGAATGGGAAAAGTGCTAAATGCCACTGCGATTTGAAGAATTGTAATATTTATACGTATTTTTCCTTGATGACATTTACAAAATACATATTTTTTTCCCCTGAAATACAATGTATTAGTACTTTCGAAAAAAAAAATTTTAAATGGTCATGTAGGGTCTAATTTTATCGGTACCGTTGATTTACTGCTATATCCAATAATTTAAAGAGTACCTTTAGTAAAATTTAAAGTTTTTATTTATATTTTGAATGTTTACCTACCATGTTATTCTTTTATTCTCAGCTAACTGTTCTATCCAACAAATAGACAACATTTTTCTAGGGAAGTAATATACTTCTGTATTTTTTCAGTCGACCAGTGCGTAGCAGCAAGAAGAAGGCAATGGAGCAAGTGAAATCATGGTGTGGTTCCATGGCCAAGACCTTGGATTTTGATGGTAGTTTCATGATTTTGTTCACTTAGGTAATTGTAATAGTAAGAAATAGTACCCCAATATGATTTATCTTTCTTTCATGGCTGAACACTATGTAGTCACCCATTGGCTTCTCAACATACCGAAAATGTCTTGTACCATATTACATTGACTGAAAAATCTTTTGGTCACATCACAAAGAATTTGTGCAACTATTGTTTTTACATGAAGCATTCCATAGAACTAATCCTGTGATATAAGTTCTTAACGACACATGCTTATCTTATTACACATCACACCACAGAGCAGTAAAGTGCTCTACATAGCCGGAGATCTAACAGGGTCACAGTCATGGAGTATGGGGTGGTAATCTGCTTGGTCACTGTACCGTTCTTGCACGTTTTCAACTCTATCGCAGATTGCAGAAATTTATTCAAGATAATCCATTTCTCAAAATACAATAAACACATTTTACAAGTATCCATGGTTCTCAAGAATACCATTGTAAGATTGCTGTTGTCGAAAAAACAAAAAATAACAAATTTTAACCCCTTAAAAACCGAATTTAAATTGCTTTTTTTTTTTTTTTTTTTTGCTTAAGTTTGTGACTACCACCAGTGAAAATGAAATATTGATTTAGTTTCGTAAGCAAATGCCTTCGGAATAAAATGACTCAATAAGCATTTATTTACCCTCCCAAATGTGTAAAAAACAGTGTTCTGCGCAAAAAATTTTTGAGCAGATTACATCCATATTTAATCGCCTATGACATACAAATGAAATTAAATCATACATGAATTTAGTTAAAAATGCAGACATCTTAAGAAAGAAGTGATACCACAGAAGTATGAATAACAACCTTTCAGTGGCCACGGTGACTGAGCAGTTTGCTTCCCTCTCACGAAGTCAAACCTGGTTCAATCCCTGCCCGGGTCACTCCTAATTTTTGCAATCGGGAATTGTGCTGGACAGTGTCGCTGGTCAGCAGGTTTTCTCAGGGATCTCCCATCCCCCCACCCCCTCCTGAATTCCGGCGCTACTCCATTCCCTTATTTCACCCTCGTCAGGCTCTCTAAGACCTCGTTCAGAGCTGCCCAAATATATCTATCTATTTATCTTCCCCCCCCCCCCCTTTAACACACACACACACACACACACATATATATATATATATATATATATATATATATATATATATATATATATATATATATATATATATATATATATAATATATATATATATATATATATATATATATATATATGGTAGTGTTGAAACAGTGCTGCATTAATTTTCAGTCGCTTTTCATGAGAAAACCAGAGGATCAATCAAAAACACATTAATAATATTTTAATATGAAAAGTTTTAGATTTAAATTATTTCACAAAGTATAACACTTAGTATATTTTATATTGTGTGTGTGTGTTTGTACTGCAATGCATATATTTCAGTAAAACCTCTTTAACAAAACTGTTTGTTATAGAGAGGTGATTTAGAGAGAGTTAATTTTTTTTATCGTGCAGTCAATTTTGAATGTAATTGCCGCTGGAATTGAGTAGCATTGGTTCTTTTGTATTGATTTACAGTAGAATCCCATTATAGCGAGCACGGTAACTGCGAGAACACGGATATAACGAGGTCTTTTTGAGGAACCATCAAAAAATCACAGAAATATTCCATTAAAACTGCAATTTTACAAGTTGGAACATGTACAGCGAGATCGCGTGAGGCAGGCTTGTGGTGGGACTCGTTACCCGCGTGAACCGCACTTTTTTTATCTGTATGCCGTAACTTCACTCCCTCGCCGGACACCTCGTTTCCGTAATTACCTTGTGCCGCTCTCCCCAAGCACATTGTTCTATAAATAGAATCCCGCCCTTTCTACCTTGATCCAGTTTTCATGAACCAGTTCTGCTTTTCCGTAGTCGTTCGCAGTCATTGTGCTGTCAACTGTGTTTGGTTTCAAACAACTTGGTGCATGTGGGTCGAACATTATTGTTGAATGAAAACAAATTTAGTTTAAACATAACAGCTCAAGGGATAGCTGGAATGGAATACAGCCACACATTAACAGTTTTTCACTGGGTTTTTTTTTTCATACTGTGGCATACTAATTAAAGATATGGACACAACTACTACTACATTTTATTGCTGTGCTATAACAAACTTACTTTGAATCAATTTTTATTGTTTCCTTGAATTTTGGCTGGTTTTGAGTAAGTCTCGCACCATGCAGGTTTGGTTTAAGTGAAAGCGTATAATTTTCCAGTGACTACCGTATATACTGGTATAATTCTCGCACTGGCACCACACGCCCCCATTTTATGGTGCCTAATTAGGGGGAAAAACTTTTCCTTTCATATTTCACGCAGCATATTTCACTCAATGAGGCATGTAATGCTAATGGGACAGCGTGCGTTGTTCGACCGCGCCAGGTTGCTGACACTTTATGGTCGCTAGTTCCCATATTGATTTCTGGCTGCTGCGAAACATGTAAACAAAATCAGTCACTGAGTTTATTTGTATGCGGGTGGTTTTTTTTTAATGCAAAGGGAATAGTTTACATTTATATTAAATTTTAATTAGTAGGAATGCATAATGAGTAAATATTAGGGATCTCAAAATATAAATTTTCTCGATTCCGATTCTCGATTCCAACTGCAAAGCCTTTCACCCAATTCCACTTTGATTGCGATACCATTAAGTAGGATATAGTGATTTTCAATATGTGCCTACATTCAATGTATCCTTTTGAAATTTTGTTTTATAGGTCATATTAGACAGACACAAATATGGAAACAATTATAGGAAAGACTTTCTGGTCTGCTAAGTGAAGTTAATTTCCTATATTAATGTAACATTCAGACTTATCTAATTAGGCCTAACAAGTTCATATAAGTATTTTTGATAAATCTAACATTTATTTGATATGAATATACACAGTATTATACATACAAAATGTTTAAAAAAAAATTTCAACTTCTCAATGCAATATTTTGGGTCAACTTATGAAGCTAAGCAATATGTACACAAATATTGATGCTATTCAGTAATAAAACTCAAATAAAAGTAACCTTTCATTTATCATTGCTAAATGTAAATACTCCTGGACATTTTAAGTTGCAGGGGCTCTGGGTGACTTGCTGCTACACGCATCTTTGCCCAGAAGATCTTCTGAAATGTCATTATTGGCAATTTTCTTGTACTTGTCGTGTTTACTAATGTCAACGGAAAAATAATTCCACACATCGCTAGACATTTTCTTCATGTGTAAGTAAATAAAATCCTCAGTAGGTAAATTGAAAACTTTAACACTACCCACTTTCAGAAAAAAGAGATGGTAATATTTGATAATAAAGGTAAACACAAAAAAGAAATTGCTTTCAATATCGACTATCTCAAAAACAAAAATGTCACAAACAGGAAATATGTATGGTACGGAAAATGTACGTGTTCTTTATCTAATATACCATCAAATAATTGGTAAACAAAATAAAATATCCTAAAAATAATACCAGGAATCCTGATATCGTTACAGATCCTGGTCTAGGAACCTCATGCTCCCACTACTAATA